>BLBF01000081.1:6245538-6268999 GCA_015471245.1 Laticauda colubrina
TACATATACATATACATATACATATACATATACATATACATATACATGTACAGATACATGTGTGGTGTTCAGCTTCCTTCAGGTATTATCCCACGTCATTGTAGTTCTGTTAAAGTTGTAGCAACGTTTCAGCAGAATCTCATCTGCCATCATCAGGCTTCTGTATGGATGTGGGTCTTACAGCTCCTGGTTTTAAGTCCAAGTCCAATGAAACAGGTCCAGGCTCCCAGCCAATCAGAATGAACCAGCCTCAAATTTAAAACCAGGAGCTGTAAGACCCATATCCATACAGAAGCCTGATGATGGCAGATGAGATTCTGCTGAAACGTTGCTACAACTTTAACAGAACTACAATGACGTGGGATAATACCCGAAGGAAGCTGAACAGCACACACACACACACACACACACACATATATATATATATATATATATATATACAATTAATGAACAGAAATATACTATGGCTATCCTTTGTTTAATTTCTTGCAAAAATGCCTCATAGATTTTCCACATGACCAGCTTTCCCGCCAAAATGTCACGTGACTCTCCCCCTGACTTGCTTTCCTGCTAAAAACACCTCTTGATGGCTTTTTCCATTGAGGGAGACCTTTCCTCAGAACACCCATAAGAAAGAATTGTTGTACTTAAGTAAGCAACAATTTTCTACAAAAAGTGGGTAGCTGGAAACAGTGCAATATTTTTACAGGCATGGTTTCATATCTGCGCTTGGAAAGAATGAACATCATCATGATTTGAAATTCTTAGCTATTCAGCCTCAATGGATACTACAGTATTATTATTATATCCCACTTTTAAATCTCTACATAATAATCTCCTCATTTTAAAACCTGCTGGTTGGGGAATTCTAGGATTTAAAGTCCACCCATCTTAAAGTTGCCAAGGTGAGAAACACTGACCTGGAAGATTTCCAAAATGAACCACAAAATGCTAAATATGTCCATTTTCACTTCTCTCAGGTTCCTGTTTTGCCAAACCACTAAAGACCACCATGTTGGCTGGGGAATTCTGGGAGTTGAAGTCCACCCATCTTAAAGTGGCCAAGGTGAGAAACACCAGGATGGAACATTTCTAAAATGCATTGAGAGTCTCCAAAATGATCCACAAAATGCTAAGTATGTATATATATGTCCATTTTGGCTTCTCTCAGGTTCTTGTTTTGCCAAAACACTAAGGACCAGCATATTGGCTGGGGAATTCTGGGAGCTGAAGTCCACCCATCTTAAATCAGCTAAACCTAAAAAAAAAAAAAAACCACACACACCACTCTGTCCTGTAGCCAAACTCATAAACCCAGTAGTCTCATTTGTAGCATGCCAACTTCTGACTTAGTGTAAATTAGCTGTGCACGTTCACAGAGAGATAAACAAATGCACATTGAATTTGGCACCAAGAGGATTAATTGTTTTCTTGGAACAAATTAATCAATTGTTATCTCTTAAATGTGTAACAAGTCCCCAAAGACGAGGCAATCCAGTGAGGGAAAAATTATATTTAAATATTTATGTTTATTTGATATATAAAGTTCACATCTGGGCAGGTTCTGGGGTCAGATGAATGGAGAATGCATTTTGTTTGAAGTGGTCTAGGGTTTCCTGCTTGAGCAGTGGGGTTGGACTAGAAGATCTCACAGGTCCCTTCCAACTCTGTTACACTGTTAACGTCACAATTCTTCACTTATGTGAAGCTCCAAGAGATGAAAAAGAGAATAAGACATTTGAGTGTGAATGTTTGATTTGATATTATATGGTGTGTGTTTTTTCCTGCTAAGAGAAAATATTCTGCATGCATTGAAACCCATTAGTAAGGGCCATGGATATCCCCTTCCATTTCCTCTCCAAATTCCTGATGAAATTCAGATTTAAAATCCAGTTTTATGTGGAGTTCCATTTCCATTGGCATGGCTGTTCAATTCAGACTTCCAAATCCATTCAGGGGAAATATTAAAATAAACAAACTATGAATGCACCCAAGTTCTTCCAATTGAACTGGACATCAGCTATGCAGTTGGGCAGTTTGAAATCAAGTTGCTGGGTTGATCCAGATATCTAGTGTCCATTTTACTTGGTCTCCTAAATCAGCTTGAAATGGAGCCTCTGAGAAGAACAGCCCCACCAGTAAAATATGGCTTGGAGCTATGAGATATATATTTTGTGCAGCGAAGAAAAATATCTAAAATTGCTTTTGTTTCTGGATCAAACTAAGGAGATCATAAAGACATAAAAACCTGCAAAAGGCCAGGAAGTTCATAAGTCTTCCTCTTTTTTTGGCCTCCAGCACTCAATAATTCACAGTTAACTGCCCAGAACATGGATGCTTCTTTTCTTAATTAACAGAGCTAATGTGAATCTAAAATAAGAGCACTTTAACTTATGGCCATGAAGAAATAGTTTCGAATCCATGGATGCAACACATCAACGCCAGATCCCACAGTTTCTAAACCTGCAGCAGAAAATTATCAAATGCATGGGAATAACCTTAAACACTATTCTTAATTAATCTGATTTTTTTAAATAAACTTCTTATGGAATCAAGTTTTAGTTTCATGACATTCCATCCCTTCCTTGCCAAATTTTCCAAATATTAGAAAAATAAAGTTGGAAAATGGCCATTTTAAAACCCAATCTTCTGCTTAGGGTGGGATCAGAGTTTTTCCCAACAAAACTTTTGGCTGCTGAATCTTGATCTGAATTAAAGGGAAGGTAAACTTTTTTCTGGATTATCTGAATCTTTATTTACCGCCCAGATGAGGACACAACAATATGTGGGAAGCAAAGTTAATTGAAACTATTATTTTCTCTGATTTGATGTTTATACAGGTAGTCCTCGACTTACGATCACAATTGAGCCCAAAATTTATGCCGCTAAGTGAGATAGTTAAGTGAGTTTTGCCCCATTTTACAACCTTTCCTGCCACAGTGGTTAAGGGAATCACTATAGTTGTTAAGTCAGGAACATGGTGGTTAAGCGAATCTGAGCTTTGCCTCATTTTATGACTTTTCTTGCCAACGATCCTTAAGTGAATCATTGCGGTTGTTAAATTAATCACCCGGTTGTTAAGTGAATCTGGCTTCTCCATTGACTTTGCTTGCCAGAAGGTCGCAAAAGGGGATCACGTAACCTTGGGACACTGTGACCCTCATAAATGTGAGCCTGTTGCCAAGCATTCAATGTCAGGTTTCTGGCAGTTACACCCATTTAAATCATGAGTCTCGAGCCAAACTTCCAAAACTTAAAAAGATTTATTGGGAGTTAACATGTCCGCCACTGCCTGGGTATAGCCAACTCTGAGACACATAATTCATTGTCACCCTTGACCCTGGTTTTCCTCCACCCTCTGGTTGTATCATAATTCATATTCTCCAATGGGACACATCCATAGCCATGAATCATCAATCATGCTCTCTAGTTAGAATTTTGCATGGTAGAAACTTCAGTCACCTAGTTACTATCTTTGAAAACATTTATGGAATGCAGTTTCGGTTTGCAAGCTGTAGCACTGCTCCCCTCTCCTTCCTGTTGGCAACTCTAAAAAGACCATAGAAATATTTTATGAGTTGACATTCAAATTATGATCATGAGACCATTGGGGATGCTGCAACAGTCACAAGTGTGAAAAATGGTCATAAGTCACTTTTTCAGTGCTGTTGTAACTTCGAATGGACATTAAATGAATGGTCTACTATCTGTAATCACTAGAGAACATCACGAGAGATGCATCTTGGAAAATGAATGGTGGTGATTCGAGGATTACCTGTACTGCAGTTGATGCAACCTTAAAAATCGCATGCACCTTTTTTTTGAAGCCACATTGCTCTGTTAGCACCTGTTCATTTTCCATCCAGTTCAAATCAATCATTTGAATGACCATGATTTGGACTAATTTGAAAAAATCAGTGGGATGCCTTGATCTGAATTTTTCTCTCTCTGTTGAGGCTGCAGGCTAGGATTCAAAACTGCTTCTTCCATTTCTGACTCCATTTGGAAATTCAGAGATGAACAAAAAAGATTTTTCCCATGAAAGTTTGGCTCAGCCTTATGGAACAAATTAAGTTAACCCTCTCTTTTTTTTCACCCCCTGGAAAACCAGCCTGGTGCCCCACAACCCCATCTCTCTCATTCCCCCACAGAGACCCATTTCACCATCACAATGAACCCGCAAAGTTTGTGATTAGTCCAGAGTTAAATAGCTAAGCGTCACTTTGAATCCAGATCTCCCCATAGTAACATAAGCTTTTGCATCCTATTTGCCTTGCAATGAGCTAGATAACCTAGAAACATTTAGCTTCACACTGCAATACAGTTGCTAATTTTACTCAGATAAAAGTCAAACCTCTCCAGATTTACTCAGAAGTAAGGGCTGTGGGATATAAGGGGATATAAGCTCTTGAATGTCTCGTTGACTTCAAAGCGACTGGAGGCTTTTTAATCTACTCCACAATATTTTTTTTTCTTCCCCTACACTTTTTAAAATGCCATTATACCACTTAGGTTTGTTTTTACAGGGCCATTTTTACTGTTTTCTCCTATGTTACTTTGATGGCTTCACTGAAGGGCTGCCTTTACAAGAAACAAACAGAAATAGAAATAAAAACAAAGCACCCTATCATTTCACCGAATGATGGCATGACCTTCTCTGATTAATATATCCCGTGGCCTTCTATGTTTTTATATGCTTTTAGCCTGGCTTGTCTAAATGCTGAATGTTTTCTTTGGGGCACCATGTATCTTGGGAATACATATTTTATAGTGACTTTATCCAGTACAAACTTTCATTGTTGTCACACAGCTGTATGAAAACAATGACTCATTTTAAAAATATATATAATCTTTTCTTTAGCAACTTCACTTTTTTCAACTGTATCTCCTACAGAAGGATGCAAACATTCCCAGCTAAGATTTTACTGGTGTTGGTAATAACTGGTATAATTAGTTTTATTACGACAATTACTTAACAGGAAAATTGTTCTATATGTAAAGTGGGTGACTCCAAATCTACAAACCTGATTGGTCAATAAAATGAACATTGGATTGGTTCACTAGGAACCAATCCAAAGAGCTGCTAAAAGGCGGCAAATCTAAACAACTGCCATTGGCTGCAAGCAGGCAAGCCAGCCTGTATAAAAGGCTGGCCTCAGCTTCAGCCAAGTGTTCCTATTTACTAACTAGTTGAAGAATAAAGTATTTGTTGTTGGAACCCGGTCTACCTCGTGTGTTTTCCGAACAAAACACTGGCGACGAAGGTGGGATCGTCCTGAACGGAAAAACCTGCACGCGGTGATAAGAAGTCCAGATTACAACCAAGATGTCTGGAAACAACGCACCGCCCGCACCCTTCAATCCCAACGAAGAGGATTGGGATTCCTATGCTGATCGCTTCCAAATGTATTTGGAGAGCAATGAAATGGAAGGCATTTCAGAGCAACGCAAGAGAGCTGTGTTCCTGACGCACTGCGGGCCAACAGTTTTTAAGATGGCAAAGGCCCTTGCGAAGCCCCGGGACGTTAAACAACTAACGTGGACAGAATTGCAAAGACTCCTCAAAGCACACTACGCTCCGATGGTGTCTAACTTAATAAAGCGACACGAATTTTACCGCAGAGACCAGAGAGAGGGAGAGACCGTCGCCGATTTCATCGCTGCCCTCAGACAAATAGGGGGTGAGTGTGAATTTTTGAACATAGACGAGGCAATGAGGGATCGCGTGGTGCTGGGCCTGAGAGACTCGACTGCACAGAGTAAATTGCTCAACAAGCCCAACATCACCGTTACCGAAGCCATCGCGGAAGCCACAGCCGCTGAAGCCGCGAAAAAATCTGCCGTAGCCATTAAAAAGATGAACACACACAGCGAAGAAACACCAACCAAAGACAGAAAGCACCCTGCCACCACAACCCACTACGAAAAGTCGGGCGAAACAATTGAATCGAGCGAAGAGGACGACGAGGTCCACCGTTTGCTCACGAACAAAAAAGAGCGCGAAGGAGAAATTGGCGGGAATGCGCTGGCTGCGGAGGAAACCATCCCCGAGCCGAATGCAGATTTCTCGATGCCATCTGCCGGCATTGCATAAAACGAGGGCACATCGAGAAGGTCTGCAGGAACAAAAAATACTACAGCCCGACGAGACGCAGAAATTCCCCAACACGAGTCGAGCCTAAACGAGCCGAGAGAAAGTGGCAACAAGAGAAGCGAGCCAATACACACCAAACTGTCATTATACAGAGCGCTCAGACGGAAAATGGAAAAAAAATTAAAGTCATCGTGAAAATCGAAGGAAAACACTGCAAGATGGAAGTGGACTCGGGGTCCTTCCTCTCCATGGTATCGTGGGACACAATAAAACAGCTAGTCCCAGGTATCAAACCCAAAGAATTGAAGAAGCAGCACCTAACCCTCAAGGACTATCAGGGAAACCAAATCCCTGTGGTAGGCATGGGACAATTCCGAGTCGCCTACAAACATCACGTCAAGGTGCTTCCGCTGACCATAGTCGACCAAGACAGACCAAGCCTCCTGGGCATCGAATGGTTCACGCCATTGGGCATCGGGATGACCGGGGTCGATCGAGTGACTACAACCGGCTGGGAAGACGACCTCATCCGAGAATTCCAGGACGTTTTTGACGGCTCACTTGGCAAGTATCGGGGAAATCCCATTTCTTTCAATCTAAACCCCCAAATAGCCCCACGAAGAATAAAAGCCAGGCGAGTTCCTTTTGCACTAAAGGCAAAAATAGAGGAACAGCTGGACAAATTAATAGCCCAAGGGGTGTTAGAACCTGTGGACCATGCCAAGTGGGAAACGCCTATTGTCACACCCATTAAACCTGACGGGTCCATCAGAATCTGTGGTGACTATAAGGCTACCCTGAACCACGCATTACAACCAAGCGCATACCCGGTGCCAGTAGTCCAGCATTTGCTTCATTCCCTGGGAAAAGGCAAAGTTTTCGCCAAACTCGACTTGGCACAAGCCTATCAACAACTCCCAGTGGACCCAGAAACAGCAGAAGCACAGACTATAGTCACCCATAAGGGCGCATTCAAATGTCACCGGCTCCAATTTGGAGTAAGCGTGGCCCCTGGCGTCTTCCAGAGTCTGATGGAACGCCTTCTAAATGGCATACAAGGAGTCGTTCCCTATTTTGACGACGTCCTAATCTCGGCCAGAGATGAAACTCAATTAAGGAACAGACTCAAAGAAGTATTAACTAAGTTTAGGGAATCTGGCCTCAAGGTAAAAAGAGAAAAGTGCTGTTTAATTAAGAACAGCGTCGAATTCCTGGGCTACTCAATAGACGGAGAGGGTATCCACCCCACAGACAAAAAAGTTAAAGCAATCAAAGACGCTCCTGAACCAAGAAATAAAACCGAACTACAAGCATTCTTAGGATTAATTAATTTTTATAACGTGTTCCTGCCAAACAAAGCCACTATAGCAGAACCGTTACACCGTCTGCTAGACAAAAAGGCAACTTGGACTTGGGGTTACAAAGAAAAAAAAGCCTTCCAAAATATTAAAAGCTTGCTAACATCAACAAACGTCCTCATCCAATTTAGCAACACACTGCCATTAAGAGTGACCTGCGACGCCTCACCATATGGAGTAGGTGCCATCCTGAGCCACCAACTACCTGATGGCAGAGAAGCACCCGTCGCATATTACTCTAGGACTCTATCAAAAACCGAGCGGAATTACAGCCAATTGGACAGGGAAGCTCTAGCAATTGTCGCTGGAGTAAAACGCTTCCACGAATACTTATATGGGCGGACTTTTCAAATCATAACGGACCACAAACCGCTAATGGGGATTTTGGCGGGAAACAAGCCAACACCTAATATACTGTCCCCAAGAATGACGAGATGGTCAGAGTTCCTAGTAGTTTATTCCTACACTCTGACACATCGGCCAGGGAAACAAATTTCCCATGCGGACGCTTTGAGCAGAGCACCCTTACCAGCAACCGACGAAGACCCGGCACCAGCGATGACAACGCTACAAATCGAGACTTGCCCCGATCTACCCATATCAGCGTATGATGTCGCCAGAGCCACCGCGAAAGATTCATTGACTGCCCGCGTTCTTAGCTGGGTAGGTAAAGGCTGGCCGGAGAATCAAAAAACTGAAAACTTTAAACCTTTCCGGTCCAGACAGACTGAACTTTCAATCCAAAAGGGGTGTTTGTTGTGGGGTGATCGGGTAGTAATCCCTGCCAAATTACAGCCCAGGGTACTTAAGTTGTTACATGAAGGGCACCCGGGAATGGTTAAGATGAAAAGCCTTGCCAGAAGTTATGTTTGGTGGCCGGGTATTGATAAGGACATAGAGTATTGGGTAAGCTCATGCCACAAATGCCAGGCAATTAGACCATCCCCACCAAAAGCACCCGTTAAGGACTGGGAAACCCCTCGGGGACCTTGGTCAAGAATACACATTGATTTCGCGGGTCCTACCAAGGGGCATACCTTTCTGATTGTCGTTCAAATTGGCTTGAAGTAAAAGTTATGCCATCAACGACAACAGAAACTGTAATCAAAAAGCTGGACAATCTTTTTGCCACCCATGGCATACCGGACGTTCTTGTCTCAGATAACGGGCCACAGCTAACCAGCATACCATTTGAGCAATACCTAGCCTCCCTAGGTATAAGACATGCCCTAACCGCGCCGGCTCACCCGGCTGCGAACGGCAGGGCTGAGAGAATGGTCCGGTTTACTAAAGAAGGTTTGGAACGAATGGACGCTGGAGATGTCCAACAGAAAGTAAACCGTTTGCTCACACTCCAGCACATAACGCCCAGTACCATAACCAATAAGTCCCCAGCAGAATTACTTATGGGGCGAAAATTAAGATCTCACCTTGATAGGTTACACCCAAATTTTACCCCAGAAAACCCCCCTGACTCCTCTACACGGTTCAGACAATTCGAAATAGGCGATTTGGAATACACTAAAAACTTCACCGGGGACCCGGTATGGCTACCAGGACAGATTATCCAAATTACAGGCCCCAAATCCTACCGATTAAAATTAGACGATGGCAGGGAATGGAAGCGGCACATAGACCAGCTTCGATCTCGAATTATAGAGAGAACCACAGACTTACAAACATTCACCGAAAAAACCGGCGAATTGCAAACCAAGGTGGGGGGGGAAAGGCGAGAAATAAATAAAGAACTGTTTAAAACCAAACCCAATGAAACATACGAACAAAAAGAGCAAATAAAAGACTCACTGTTTGGAGAGACTTGCGTGAAGAGCCCATCGGAAGGGGCCAGCCAAGCCAGCTCGACCTGCCCAGAGGACACGGGAGGGAGCGGCAAAACCGTCAGCCTAAGAAACTCAGGCGGCGGTAAAATGGCTGACTCACCCTTCCAGACGGTTCCAGGGAGAAGGACGGACGACACAGCAGCCCCATCCGAACCAGTCGAAGTCTGCACTAAGAATGAACCGCGCAAGTCAAGTCGAGTCCGGAAAAGCCCCGCCTACCTGCGAGACTACGTCACCACGTAGGACTGAACTAAGGGGGGAGGGGTGTTCTGTATGTAAAGTGGATGACTCCAAATCTACAAACCTGATTGGTCAATAAAATGAACATTGGATTGGTTCACTAGGAACCAATCCAAAGAGCTGCTAAAAGGCGGCAAATCTAAACAACTGCCATTGGCTGCAAGCAGGCAAGCCGGCCTGTATAAAAGGCTGGCCTCAGCTTCAGCCAAGGGTTCCTATTTACTAACTAGTTGAAGAATAAAGTATTTGTTGTTGGAACCCGGTCTACCTCGTGTGTTTTCCGAACAAAACAAAAATGATGTATGCAATCATGCTGCCATCTTTTCATTAAACAAGTCTACTTATTCTCTGTTATTTTTGCTATGACTTATCGGATCAAAAATGTCTGAAGAAAGAGAGGTTGGAATTAAAGTATGAGGAACTATTCTCTTTAGGATATCCTTTTCTTTCAATATCTGACACTCTCCACCAAGTGAGATGTACAAAGAAAAAGAGAGAGACTTTAACAAATTGTGTATCCTGCATTTCTTTCCTACCAGTTCTCATTCAGCTTGAGGAAAGAGAATTTGCTCTGAAATATCTTTCAATGGAGTAGAACTGTGCAGGGAAGCTGCCTTGAGTGAAGCAGGATGTTCTGATTGATTGATTGATTGAGCCACTTTTTCATCTTCAAGGGCAGCTCCATGTAGAACACATTGCAGAAATCCAAATGGGAATTAACCAAAACCATGAACAAAGTCTATGTTTATGGAGATTCTCAGTCATCCAGGTCATGGTTGCCACAAAAGTGCTTTTTCAAAAGGCAGCTGAACTTACTTTGCTCTTCCTTGAAGACACTTCGCTTCTCATCCAAGAAGCTTCTCCAGTTCTTAAGAAGCACTGAAGAACGGAAGAAGATTCTTGGATAAGAAGTCAAACATCTTCAAGCAAAAACAAAGAAAACCCAGTTGCCTTTTGAGAAAGCACCTTTGGGGCATGACCAAGTTTTCTTTGTGTGGTGAGGGGGGCCAAGAAGCAGATATCTCTTTCCAAACTTCTAGACTATCCATTCAATGTAGAGAAAAGTAAAGTCCTACACTTAGACAAGAAAAAACAAAAGTACACATATAGACTGGGTGAAACCAGGCTCAATAGCAGTAACTGTGAGAGGGAATTT
The DNA here is from genome assembly GCA_015471245.1 of Laticauda colubrina. NCBI lineage: Eukaryota > Metazoa > Chordata > Lepidosauria > Squamata > Elapidae > Laticauda > Laticauda colubrina. The sequence goes on from BLBF01000081.1 coordinate 6,256,228, forward strand.
GGAGTCTTGGACAACCAGCTAAATAGGAGCCAGCCGTGTGCAGCAGCAGCCAAAAAAGCTAATGCAATCCTAAATTGCATTAACAGAGGGATACAATCCAGATCAAGTGAGGTACTAATACCACTCTATAAAGACTTTGTAAGACCACACCTAGCGTACAGCATCCAGTTTTGGTCACCACATTATAAAAAAGATGTTGAGGCTCTAGAAAAAGTGCAGAGAAGAGCAACCAGGATGATTAAAGGCCTGGAGGATAAAACCTATGATGAACAGTTGCAGGAACTGGGCATGGCTAGTCTAGTAAAGAGAAGGACCAGGGGAGACATGATAGCAGTCTTCCAATATTTGAGGGGCTGCGACAGAGAGGAGGAAAGGGGTCAAGCTATTTTCTAAAGGAACAATGGATGGAAACTGATCAAGGAGAGATTCAACCTGGAAATAAGGAGAAACTTTCTGACAGTGAGAATAATCAACCCATGGAACAGAAGTTGCCCTCGGAAGTTGTGGGAGACCTTCAAGAAGAAATTGAACTCCCATCTGTCAGAAATGATGTAGGGTCTCCCGCTTGGGTGGGGGGTTGGACTAGATGACCTATAAAGTCCCTTCCAACTCTGATTATCTGTTAATCTGTTAATTCCAATCAATCCCAAATTTTCAGGAAAGAATTCAATCGAGGGATCTTACTAAGACTGAGTAGAGTGGGCAAAACTGCTGAATGATGGAAGGGATGCCATCAAAAAACACCATTAGAAGCAGCAGCATCTACTGCCCTCTCCAATGGCCGAGTGAGAAGAAAAGAGAAATTTGAGAGATGTTCTCAACCATCCTGAGAATAAAATAGAGAAACAGAAGTCTCTTTCTGTAGGAATAGGAAACTTCTGAAAAAGGGCGAGACAGAGCATTTAGCAGAGCATTTATTTGAGCTGACATCTTGCATTGAGTTGTTGAAGGGCACCTGGAATTAGTTGAAGAGTTGTAAGCACTTCTGAAGCCACAGGCTGTACCACCCCATCCTTAACATCTCACTGCTAGATTCATCATGACAAATCGAAGCTAGGCCTTGACAGCTAAGAGCTTGACATTTCCCCTGAAGAAGACAGAGACAGGTGATGAGTAAAACAAGAGTCTCCAGCTAACTTCCTGTTTGCAGTCATTCTCTCTGCCCCTTCCATCCCCTTCTTGAGTTGTCAGGGATTTGAGATCAATTTCCTTCAAGAGAGAATTCCACGCAGCAGAAAGTTCAAGTTTTCAATGCTTTAAATCCTCTGCAGATTTTTTTCCAATAGTACCATTATAGTTTAGCTCTGTTTCTCTGTTGAAGACCTATAATCCTGTTAATCTGTATCTGTTTGTAGTTATCCTGGAGACCTTCAACCAGATGAAGGTGTTCAAATTCATCATCACTGGCCTCCAAAATCTCTAGCACTTCCAGAAAACTCTTTTTGCTCTGCTTTTCCTTATCTAGTTCTTCACCATCATTGCCAATCTGTTGAGGTTCATTATAATTCATTTGAACTTCCATCTCCATACCCCATGTGCTTTTTGTGTCAATGACATCTCTTTCTTTGAAATCTTTTGCATGGTGTCCACCATCCCTAAAGTTCTCTCTAACTCATTCAGTGAGAGAAAGCTTAATTCTCTCCATGCCTTTTATAAACCTATTTCTTCCAATCTCCAGAAAGCTACTTCTTCACTGCCATGGCAGTTTCTAGCCACCTGCAGTTCACTGAACTATCCAACTTTCATGAGCAACAATATGTCTACCTAACTAACTGTTGGATTTGTGACTTGCTAGACCCCATGGTTGAAAATAATCTTGATTTCCAACTTGTCCTTTTGGGACCCAAATCAGATTGAAGATTTCTTCTGTGACTTCCCTCCCCATTGCTCACTTTGATCAGCAAATGGTCATCCATTTTTCTGGGTTATATTAGGTCTCCTTTCTTGACCAGGGGTTGGATTAGAAGACACCCTCCCAAGGTCCCTTCCAGCCCTGATTTTATGTCTGCATTGAAACATCAACTTTATTTTCAATGCCTGAAAACTTTTGGCCACTTTCCTGGAGTATGCTGTCCAGACAGTTTAGAGTTAATGGGATTTGGATAGTTAGGTAGCAGTGGTGAGCTGTCCCCTTAAGGGAATGCATTATGGTAAATATAGTTAAGGTATCCTGGGAAATGTAGTCCATATCACGTGACCACATCTGTAATCCTGATTGGTCACTAAATTGACCTTCGAGGGGTTGGGGGAGGTTTTCCTCACTCTTGGCTGAACTCATGGACTTATGGTAACTCTTCTACTTCTATTACTACAACATGAGGGAAAAAGGATAGAAGATAAATCATATTTTTACCTATAAGACAGATATGCAAAGGATTGGTCATTAAAGAAGAACTTCATCACAAATGTGAGTTATGAGGATACCTGATAAACCAGTAAAAGTACTTTGTTATGGATGTTTTGTGGAGTTATCTATCTGCATCTGTACAGGATACAGAACAGTAAAAAGATGATTTATCTTCTATCCTTAGTGATATGGGCTACATTTCCCAGGATACCTTAACTCCATTTACCATGATGCATTCCCTTAAGGGGACAGCTCACAATTGCTACCTAACTATCCAAATCCCATTAACTCTAAACTATCTGGACAGCACATGGAGGCTATATTTAAAATCCAATCTAGATTTCAGCAAGGCATTCGACAAAGTAGATCACAACCTACTTTTTGGTAAGCTACAAAAAAGTGGGATAGATAGCATCACCAGTAGACGGACTCGCAACTGACTGGCAAACCGTACTTAACGAGTAGTCCTTAATGGGCCGAAGTCTACGTGGAGGGAAGTAAGCAGTGGGGTGCCACAAGATTCCGTCTTAGGCCAAGGACTCTTCAATATCTTCCTTAACGACTTAGACGAGGGAATAGAAGGGGAACTTACCAAATTTACAGATGATAGTAAGGTGGCAGGAATAGCTAACACCCAAGAAGATAGGCTCAAGATCCAGATGGAACCCTGGGCCCTATCTAACAAAATAAAATTCAATGTAAAGAAAAGTAAAGTCTTACATTTAGGCAAGAAAAACCAAAAATACACTGGAGGAAACCAGGCTTAATAGCACTAACTGCAAGAGAGATCTTGGAGTCTTAGTGGACAAACTGCTAAATATGAGCCAACAGTGTGCAGTGGCAGTCAATAAAAGCCAATGCAATCCTAAATTGCATCAACAGAGGGTTACAGTCAAGATCAAGGGAGATACTAATACCACTATATGAAGCCTTAGTAAGGCCACACCTCGAGTCCTGCATCCAGTTTTGGTCACCACACTACTAAAAAAATGTTGAGGCTCTAGAAAAAGTGCAGAGAAGAGCAACCAGGATGATGAGGGGACTGGAGGCCTTTTCATATATGTCAGGCTGACAAAAAAGTCATTTCTTGGATTATGGCCAGGGGCTGGCTGTTATTTACGCTGTCCTGACCCCCTTTTTAAATCCGATTATCCACAGCCTGTGAAACAAAGAAATTAAAGCAGCTCTGATGAGAATGTTTCAGTGAAAGAATCAAATAATTAATGTGGAAACAGAGCAGCCCTAGAGAAGGTATATGGAAAAACCAAGACATTTTTAAAAAAGGAAATGCTTTTGTATGGTTTATTTTATTTGTTTATTTTTATAGGGTTTTTTCTTTGTCATTGTTGTTTTTGGTTTCTATTTTATTTTATTTATCTGAAGTAGGCCACTTGAAATCTCAGTTACACAAGATGGGCGATTATATAAATCTTCTAAGTAAAAATAAATAAATAAAAGGTTATAGTACCCACGCAGCTGTTTGCTTTGAATCATTCTATGATTTCAACAACAGGAGCTGTTACCGGGATTAAAATTCACTGTTGCAAGGAACTCAGCAATATTTTTATTTTTATTTAAAAAAAAAAATAGAACACTGAATTAGAACCAGGGTTCAAGATTTTGTGATACTACTCTCTCTGCAAATCAGGAAAAAAAGCCAGTTTCTTTTGTTCTTTATGCAAATGATTGAGCCTTTATATAGTCTAAGTAGGTCACCGAACTCACAAGTCTAGAATCTAGAAGCGTAATTTGGATTTTATTTTATTTTTTTAAAGCAGCCTGTATGGCACCTTCCAAATAGCTTATTTTAAAACTGTAGGATGCATTCATTGGAGAAACAAAACTACCTTTCATTACTGAGAGCATGCATGATTTTTGAAGAACATACTCTTCCATCGGGCGATTTCATTCAAAAGTTTGTCTTAAACTAACCCAGCGTCGTAATGCAAATTTCAATTGGTTGTAGGCTGATTCGCACATCCCTTGTATTTGATTTTATTTTTCTTGCTGTCATATTACCATCTGATAATTCACTGGCAACTTTTGAGTAGAATTGTGAGGGGACCTGTTTCTTGAGTGTTTTGTGATAATGCAATGTTACCTTTTGATTTACTCTTTAGGATGTCCAATTCATTTTTATGAGGTTCCAGATAGAAAGAACCATGTGACAGGAAGGTCACGCAACCCTGGATATAATTCAACAGTAAAAATTCAAAAGGAAATATATCCAGGTTAAGAGAATCAGTTTGTAATCAGAGTTACCCAGAGGCTTTTCTTTAAATAGGTTGTTTTTAATGTATCAAATTATAGCCTTTCATGAATAGAACAGAAGCTGGAATGCAAAATAAAATTAGTCTTTTTTTTTTAAAGATACAGATGCTGAAATTAAGTCAAGCCTTTCCCTGATTATCTTATCCTTAACAATAATATCCAAAACCTTATTTAAAATCACTGCCTCACTGAAAGAAATAATGCAATGTAAATTCTTTGGCTCCCTTCCAGATTTCCAATGGTTTCATAATTGCTTCTGTTGTTCCCCAAAAATAAAACCAAAAATAAAAAGTGACATTTCCCATTTGAAACTCTGAGCCGTTATTGCAATAGGCAGCAAGTTCCAACTGAAGCGAATTGGCCTAGGATATCTATTTTTAAAAGGTTCTTAAATTTAGTTCAGCTAATATTTTTTTTCCAGTGCCATTGTAATTTTGAGTAGCCTCTGAATGAATGGACTTCTATGAATATAAACAAACAAACAAATAAATAACCTGTTTTTTTTACTCAAACTGGAGAAGCATTCTGTGAGAACTAATAAATGAAGTTGCAATCCTTTTGACAGGCTAGAAGTCAACTTTGGCAAAATCAATCAGGCTTACTCTGAGTAGGCACACATAGGGACCTGTGCTGTAAATTATACTGGAACAGAAAAGGAAACGTGAATTGTTAACACTGTGATAAAGGGGGTGAAAACCTGTCATTTCAGGTGAGATAAGCTTAGTGGAAGGTGGGATTTCCACACAAAACATTTGTGAGTTGTTGAATTGTGATACCCAACATTGTCTACTAGTGGAGGAGGAGGAAGAGAGGGAGGTGGAGAGGAAGGAGGAGGAGGGTTTTTATTTGGTATTCATATGGAACTAAGCATAGTACAAAAAAAGCTACAATGAAAATGCATCACAATATAAACATATTTACTAGGTAGGAGCAGGTTTCAAAATTTTATTTCGGCTGGAGACTTCACAGGCATCAGCAGTCAGAGCTCTTGTTAAATAGAAGGCCACTTCTAACGGAGAGACAACACCTTTCCATCCTCTCCTGTACTGTACAGTAGTCACTTGCTATTGTTTATGTTTTATATTTTTAACATTTTATTTGTACACCATGTGGAATCCCTCAGTGAGAAGATGGGTTTATTGGTATATGAATAAGACTATATGTCTGATTTCTTTATTCTATATCCATGGTTCTGAAATCAGGTCTACTGTCCAGTTCTTTTCACAGATTACTTCCTCCTACTTCCTGTCTACACCTACTTTGAAACTGTAATGTGTTAATCTTCTCACCCCCGAGAGGTAATTTTTGGCTAGGATTGCACTCAAAAACACTAACAGGTAGGGGTGAGGTGAGCCTTTTGTTTTATTTGTCTTTTAATTGACTTGAAAGTCAAGACAGTGATATATCTGCTCACCATTTATATGTTTTAGAATGTTCCTTTTTTTAAAAAAAATCTGTTTTTTTCTGTTTATCTTTAACAAAAAAATCAATAATGTATAATTAAATGAGCATGAAAAAATTATACTTCTGTAACATTAAGGCAGTGGTATTCTCTTCCTGAAAATCTTGGGGCATATTCTGAATTTTGTGGAATGTCATGTAGAATAGACATTTCTTTTTTTTTTCTTCTTCCATTCAATTTTGTCCGATTGCCTGGACAAGTCCCTGCAATTTCCTTGGCAAGGTTTTTCAGATATGATTTGCCATTGCCTCCTTCCCAGGGCTGAGAGAAAGTGGCTGGCCCAAGGCCACTTGGCTGGCTTTGTGTCCAAGACAAGAACAGAACTCATGGTTTCTAGCCTGATGCCTTAACCACGAGACCAAGATGGCTTCAGATATCAAATAATTAAATCCAATTTATAGAGCAAAAGTTTATTTGCATAAAGTTTCTTCCAAATCTCTCACTCACTAGGAGAATTTCACAAAGGAGCTAATTACAATGTTCTCACTTGGCTTTTAATTTTAAAAAACAGGGTGATGTTGAGAAAATGCATTTGCACATATTTTTCCTTTTTAAGGCAGTCTTCCTTGAAGCAACTCCTTTCTGCATGATGTATAACATATCTGCAAAAAAGGGAAATCAAAGATAGTTGTGTAAGCCAGTGATGAATGGACTTTAGAGTAATAACCTCTAAAGTACATGAATCACCTGAGCTTTGGGTCCAAATTTAGATAATCTGATTTGTGAAATCAAATGGAATCTGCAAAACAACAGCAAAAATATTTGATTGCACGGACAAAAGTTTACTGAATCTCTGAATCAATTGCAAAGCAGCCAATTAAATCCAATGCATTAAAACTTGGTGATTCGGTTTGAAAACTTGATTCTATTCCACTTAATCCAATGATTTTCAAGTCAGGCTTTCCCAAGACCTAATAAATGTAGCTGACAATCCTAAAATCTGACAGGCAGTCAAGCAAGACTGTATTTGAGGATCTAATACAGTGCGGCTTGCCCGTAAAAACAACCAAATGGATACCACCAATTCCTGCAAGGAGCTGCTTGTTGCCACGGAAACTGAATAATCAAGGCATGATTGAAGGCATGGCCTCGGTGTCCATGCTGCAGGTAATATGGAACACACAAGCAACGTTGCCAAGGCAACTGATATGTTAGGAAGTAATTAAAGATAGGGCTGGTATATCTAGTTCAAAACCAATTATAATTTCAGCAGGAATCTTTGTGCTGTAGGTTAATGTTAGCGAATTGATTGAGCTGAGATGACTGCACCTATCAGCAAACATTCATAAATATCACGGAGAGAAAAGATTGAGATGCCAGTGGCAGGAATTATGAAACAGGAAGTAAAAGCAATTGGGTTTTCAAACCATGGTTCCAGGTGAGTTGAGATTAATTGAGTGTTTATCAAATCCTCTGGATTCACAGAAGTGATATGCCTGCAAAAAAGGGACCTCAGGTGGCTTCTAGGGGCTGATGTTGGATAAATGTTAACTTTGATGTATGACTGGTATTTGCCAACAAAAATGTGTATCTGGAATATTCGGAGAAGCTACCAATTGTCACAAAGAGTGACTTCCCAAAAACAGTGTGAATTTTGTCCTGGGATGAATGATAGGCTTTCACCATGACCAAAATCAGATGAAAAGAAGGCTTTCTGTTCAGAGCTGTTCCTTGAGTTGGGCCAGTTATCTTTTGTATGTCTCAAAGGTGATCTTGATGTCCCTCAGCTCATCCAAAATCTTGAGGATGTTCTCCATTTCTTTCTCAGTCTAGGATAGCTCTCGTCTTTTCCACTGCATCCCTCCAAGATTAGCCAAACAGATTCTTTCTAATACAGCAGTAATTCTTCAACAGCTCTGTTTTGGGGAACAATCTCTCCATTCTCTTGACTATTGACCCACCTGGTCCATGGTTGAACATCAGAAGGAGTAGAAAAACATACCAGTGCTGGCAGGAGCGGCTGATTTTCTGCAACTAGATGGCCTTTGATAGATGAATCTCAAAACTGTTGAAAACTCTGAGAATGAGCTATGAAAGTCCACTCTGGTAACAGAATAACAGAATTGGAAGGGACCTTGGAGACCTTATAGACTCTCTACCATTTTAGACAAATGACTGTCCAATCTCTTCTTGAAAATCTCCAGTGATGGAGCATCCACAACTTCTATGGCCAGCCATTCCACTGGTTTAATTGTTCTCACTGTTAAGAAATTCCTCTTCTAATCTACATTACCTTCTTCTCAATAATGGATTCACTACCACTACTTTGACTCGAGGATCATATACTCACACTCCTTGTGTGAGTGATCTACATTTGGTCTACAAGTAGAAGATTCAGCTGAAACATGCTTTCCCCTCTCCTGTTAGCCAGGAAACTTTTAACCAAAAAGGATAGCTCCCCAGAACAACTATTTAATCTCCAAGTATAGTTAAGGGTACTTGAAGCAAATTGCACCCTACTTTCTTCTCCCTTTGAACTTCAATGGTTAAGAATTGAACACGGGGTTCTGCATTCAGGACATTTCCAGAGGGCTCAAGGTTATATAAATCTTTATAGGTCAACAGCAATCTTGTGAATTGATGCTAACTTCAAGCCAGCAAAGACCTTATCATGACATGGAAGATTCAAACAATGCAGGGAACTCCAGATAGGAACACTGCCACTTTTATTTCCAAAGGCTGCCCACTTTTGATCTGACCTGCCAGAAAAGCCACCTTTTCAAAGCAAGAAATAAGATTTATGCAAGGAAAGCCAGATGCTGGAAGCTATTCCTTTACCTGCTGGGCTTCAAGGAGGTCTGAAGTTGCTATTGAATGATAAAAATGAAAGAAAAATAATTCCATCAATCCTGATTAAATTTCTCCAGCCCAAAAATTGTGTCTAGGTCTAGACCTAGAAAAGCCTCAGGTCCTCTCACAGGGGTGGGTGAAGTATAGCAGATCAACCTCAGAGGTATTATATTTACAAAATTTAATCTGGCAATTAAATTTGGTGTTGAAGGCTGGGCAGTGGATTAATGACAGCTAAATCCCATTTAGCTTTTGGAGAGAAAAAATTGTTCCCACTGGCTTCCTGGCATGGTGCTACCCTAGTTTCAAATCTTGAAAGTCAAATCTCAAAAGGCGATATAAATGCAGAGAAGGTTGTAAAGCAGAACTTTTCCTTTCTGAGAATGCTCTAGAATTGGGAGAACCCTAAGGTTGAATATCGCATCCAGTTTGGGTCACCACAATATGAAAAAGATGTTGAGTGCAGAGAAGAGCAACAAAGAGGAGTAGGGTACCGGAGGATAAAACAAATGAAGAACGATTGCTGGAATCAGATATGTCTAGTTTAATGAAAAGGAGGACGAAGGATGACGTGATGGCGATCTTCCAATATTAGAGGGGCTGCCCCAAAGAAGAGGGGGTCAATTTATCCTCTAAAGACCCTGAAGGCAGGACAAGAAGCAACAAGTGGAAACTAATCAAGGAAAAAAGCAACCTAGAACTAAGGAGAAATTTCCTGATTGTGAGAACAATTCACCAGTGGAACAGCTTGCCTCCAGAAGTTGTGGCTGCTCCATCACTGGAGGTTTTTAAGAAGAGACTGGACAGCCATTTGTCTGAAATGGTGTAAGGTTTCCTGCTTGAGCAAGGGGGTTGGACTAGAAGACCTTCAAGAGTCCCTTCCAACTCTGTTTTTCTCTTCTATTCTACAATGCAGATGGTGTAGCCCTTTGGTAAGCTTTGGGCTACAACTTCCAGCTTTCCTCAACCTTGGTGAGGTGGTCAGGAGGTGAAGTTCAACAGATTGAAGCCTTAGGTGATCCATTCAGGCCGATGCTAAATAGTCCACATGTTCTTTCTCCAACCTACTTACATTTAGCCTACATTTTGTTTGGAAGGACACTAGGATAGTTATTCCACCTCCACATCCCAGTTGGAGCTAAGCTCTCTACCAGATGGGAATCCATTCACACAGTATGCCCATTCACAGAGTACCCTAGATGTGAAAACAAAGATAACTTCAGAAAATCTGCTTTGGTATTTTATGAGTTCAGCAGGAAGTGTGTTTATACAATATCAAGCTTGTTTTGTAATGCTCCTTCTTTGGTGTTGCATTAAGGTGATGTTAAACACCTATTTTTATACCCAAACTCTTCCCCTGTCTTATTAGGCTCTGTATTTTTAAAAATTGTTGCCTGGTGATTTTATAATCATATATACAATTCCTGTGGTCGGCTTACTGTGGTTATCTCTCATTTGTTGCCTTTCAGGACTGGGTAGAAATTGTTATGATTTTAAATGGGATGTGATTTTCATATTGATTTATAATGTTAGTCAACATGAGCTACTTTGACTGGAATTGAAGCAAATAAAAACACAATGAAGAAAGGACATAATCGCTTGGTAGTTTAATGTTCCAGATCCCACAGGTAGCAAAGCAGCCTTTAAAAACAGCTTTTTAGAAGGCAGAACAGCAAGGAGGAAATTCACCAATTGACCCCCCCCCCCCCATGGGCTTTTTTGAATAGGCGTACTTATCACGGCCATCCTTGGATGTGAGGGCTTCCAACATGCTTGCAGAGTTCACACATGTCCAAAAACTCAGGTGCTTTCTGAAGTCTGTGTTGATAGTAACCTATCAGAATAATTTCTCATTTACTTCTACTGCAGTTTGCAGAAGGGATGGTCAAAAACCATTTTCCAGATAGATTTCTCAGCTGCCTTCCTGACCCACCCTCAATTCCTCACTCCCCACCCCCCAGTTTTAAGACCATCTTGTAGTCATCTTTCTAAGTCTGGCTTCTCCCCGGCATCTCTACAATCTCATTATCTCTAGCCATAAAAAGAGAAATGTATGGAGAGCTGTTTAAGGGCAGGCAAAAGCAGCCTCTCCTCCCGTCTTCCTGCAAGGTAATAAGCCCATCTATTTAAATTTATGTCCCCAGAAATGGAAATCATCAAGAGCTGCTCCTGGGATTTTCCAGACACAACGAGATGTTCCAATTTCTGCCAGAATAAAGGTTGCGCGAGGAGGAGAGAGAAGGGAGTGAGTTTTGCCGTGGCTTTTAGAGATGAGGATAATCTGGAAGCAGAATGGGTGGGCTTCCTTGCCATCAAATTTTTCTGTCTTTCACAAGTTTGCAACTGTTTGCAGGCCATGCAACTTCAGCCCATCTTCCCAAGCCTTTCCCATCAGCAAACGCTGAAGTGTGAGAGCAGCTGGGAAGCAAGACGGTAAAAAGCCATTCCTGCCTTGGGAATCTCAAATGTCTCTGCTGGCTGGGGAATTCTGGGAGCTGAAGTCCACCTGCTTTAAAGTCGTCAAGGTTGAGAAACACTTGTCGAAGACTAAAAAACGGCAGAAGTAAATAGCAGCAGTGACTCAGATCCAACTGGAAACTTAGCTTTTGAGCCTCCAACTCTCAGGCCAAACTACCTTGCTTTGATATTTTAGAGGAAAAGCATCTGGAAAATAAATGTTCCACAGGACAGGAACAAGTCATCCTATCAACACATATCACAAATTCTAAGACAGCTGTCAGTATTTATGTCCTGGCACGGCCTTTTCCCACACACACCCTTTGAAAAATGACTGCCCAACCACTATTAAATTTCTCACCATGCTCCTGAAGTAGAATTACTCTTATACAGAGTTAATACAATTTGGTAATTCAAATCCCACCAGGCTCAAGGTTGACTCAGCCTTCCGTCCTTCTGAGGTTGGTAATTTGAGGAGCTGGATTGTTAAGGACTCTGTAAACCACTTAGAGAGGGCTGTGAAGCAGCATATAAGTCTAAGTGCTATTGCTATTGCTAATACATTACCCACAATGCCCTTGAGTCCAGTTTCTTCCAATAGTCGGTGCTAAATGCACCTGAAAGGCAATATATTCAGCCATCCAATTTAAAACATGGTCCTTCCTCACCGAAAACACGGATTTGCCCCCCCAAAATAAAGCATGTTAAGTCCTCACGAGAGTTTTATTGGCTCCAAGCACGATGCGGGTGGTGGCTTCCTGCCACAAAATCTGATTAATTTTTGGTCCGGTGGTCTGAAAACAATATGGCAAATAAAAGACGCTAGGCAGTCCAAACACCCCCAGAGCTGGTAAAGATCCTGCCATGGAGGACTCCATCCCCCTCCCCACCAGCTATTCGTTGTAGTGCTTGCGCCATTTGGCCGCGGATCGGATCATGGCGGCCGCCACGCCCATCATGCCAATTGTTCCCACAGCTATGGCTTCCGTGACCTACGAAAAAGGATAGAGAAGAGCTGAAAAGCACATCGCCCAGCTGTGCCCGTTTTACAGACAGTGGCCTGGGAAGGCTGAGGAGCACCAAAGATGGGTGTCAGCAATCTGCAGCTCTGGAGCCGCATGCGGCTTTTGGGGCCCTCTGCTGTGGCTCCCTGTTGGGTGATCCTACCATTGGCTGGCCCCACCCCTCGCCTTCCCCTCCCAGTCACTCCTTACCTGACCTGAGACACAAAAAACTGAAATGAGAGGGAGGGAAGGAGGGAGAGAGAGAGAGAGACCTATTTCCCACAAAAAACACCGGGAGCCACAAAACCTGGGTAGGCATGGCAGGGGGTGTCATGTGACTGGGTGGGAATGACATTGAGTTGGCCATGCCAAGAAGAGGAGAGGAGAGGAGAGAAGAGAGAAGAGAAGAGAAGAGAAGAGAAGAGAAGAGAAGAGAAGAGA
>BLBF01000081.1:6269009-6280008 GCA_015471245.1 Laticauda colubrina
AGAGAAGAGAAGAGAAGAGAAGAGAAGAGAAGAGAAGAGAAGAGAGAAAAGAGAGAAGAGGAGCAGAGAGGACAGAAGAGGAGAAAAGAGGAGAGGAGAGGAGAGAAGTTGGAAGAGTTGGAGCTTGGAGGTTTTCTCGTCATTGTAGACCCAGCTCCATTTATCACTTCTGCAGATAGTCCTCAACTTACAACCATGTGCTTTTGTGTCCTGTAAGCCGCCATGAGTCACCATGTGCAAGTAGGCGGCAATATAAATTTTCTAAATAAATAAATTCACTTAAGAACTGCATGATTTACTTAAATATGCAGGGATTTGCTTTTAACAACCAGGCCAAAAGAAGTCAGAAAATCAGGCCCTCCTCGTTTTAACAACCGCCTTGCTTAGCAACAGAAATTCTGGTGCCCCGTTGAGCCTCGTCAATCAAGGACTACCTACACACATTTCTCCTCGTACCTGATCACTCATCGCAATGCCATATCGCAACTCCATGACAAAGTGTTCGCAGTTGTGGCTGGTCAGGTTGTAGGGCATCTCTCTGCCCACCAGCTCTTCCGCCCGCTCCAGAGTCTTGGTTAGGGGCAGGGGGGGATACGTATGATCGTGTTTGTTGTTCACTCGGTATTGGTCATTCCTCACCACCGTTTCCAGCCAGTCTTTCTTAACATATGCTCGATCAGACAAGACCGCCAGTACGCTGGCGGCCCCATTCGCAAGACGGTCACCTGGAGGAGGAGGAGGAGGAGGAGGAGGAGGAGGAGGAGGAGGAGGAGGAGGGGGAGGAGGAGGAGGAGGGTTGTCAGGTCCTTAATTTCCTCTGGATGATTTCTTGAAGATGTTTAATGACCCAACTAGAGAACTTCATCAGTGCTAAACTAGACTAGAACTGGTTTTATCTAGTTTGCAGAAATGTCTGCAGGAAAACACCCAATCTCACAGAGCATCAAAACATCTTAAAGTTTTGATATTTTAAGTTTTTTTAAAAGTTAAAAGAAAAAAACAGCAACCACCAATATTTGGGCTTAAATGAGATTATTCTGCATCCGTTGCATCATTAACACAGAAGCTGGATATTCCTTTTATTCCTTCCTTCCTTTTTTTTTTTCTTCAATGTACCAGCTGCCCATCTCATGTGGCTTACAATCCGCTAAAACATGATTACAAAAGTCTCAGGCAGAAAGACAATGGATATAGCATTTTAAAGATATAACAATATACGGAGACGTGTTGGACTGCAAGCTTTCTAAACCCCTTTTCATCTAGGCTAATACAGTGTGAAGTAACCAGGCTGAGCTGAGAACAAGGCCAGGAAAAATTATACGGGGAAGTGAATTAAATGTGAAGGAGAAACACTTTTGGCTGCACGCAGCACACTTTAATTTGGTTAGTGGATTAACCCATTTTCTGTGCTTTCACAATACATTGAAATGGAAACTAAAGAGCGCTGGCACTGAGCAATCTCCCCTGGTGAGGAGGCCATCATTAGGTCTCTTAACTAACCTAGTTAAAGCCTGTTGGTCCACCCCCTGAGCCCTCAGCCCTCCCCCCACTATTTCGGTGGATGTCCCACTGAAATAATGATGATTAGTTATTATTTGATCCACCGGTGGAGTTCCAAACACCCTCATGCTGGGCCTGTTGGTTTCCATGGAAACTCACATTCAGGGGCTAAATGTACAACCTTGCCCTCTCCGACATAGATACCCCAGTGTTGATAGCAAGAACGGAAAATCTCAATCAGGTCTCCTGGTTTAATTTCTTCCTGAAAGATGGAAAAGAAACAGAGGAGTAGAACGTAAAACGTGGAACTAAAGGTCTTGGAAGTCTTCCAAACCAACCCCCAGTTCAAGGCAAGAAATCTTACACCATCTTGATCAAATGGTTGCCCACTCTATTTTTTGAAAACCTCCAGTAATGGAATATCCACAAACTATTTTATTGAATAATTGTTCTCACTGTCCAGAAATATCTCCTTAGTTCTAGATTGGGTCTCTCTTTCATAACTTTCCAACTGTTACTTCTCCTCCTACCCTCTGGTGCTATGAAGAATAGGTCAACCCCTTCTTCTCTGTGGTAGCCCCTCAAGTCCTAGAAGACAACCATCATCTCCTCCCTAATCCTTATCTTCCATAAGAACTACCTAGCTCCCTCAACCGTAACATACCAGACACATCAAAAATGGTGGCCTTTGGGCCTCAAAAATATGAGTTCAAGGTCAACTTTGAAAGGGTGATGTGGTCCAATTCTGGTCCAGGATCTGTTTACAAAGCTTTGTTCCATCCTTAGTTTTGTTCATTTTTCCCCCTTATTTTTTGCAACCATTGCCAGCTACTACCTTCCCTCAAAATATCCTCTTATTCAAGGGAACCTACTCTCAACTCATAAATCATGATTTAATTAGTAATTAAATGATTTAATAATAACTCATAAATCATGATTTAATTCCAGCAATTCTATGATTGCTGGAATGCTGACACCTATATTATCCATGTGTGTTCCTGGGTAGTTTTACTTGCAAGTTATACTGCACCCACTTTGATGGGGTTTACTCAGCAGTAAGTGCAAAAACACGAATCACATCTAAACGTATCTCTTCAACATCCTGTTGAAAATCCTAGCTTACATTCAACCCTTGACTCTGTTGGGTGTAACCCAGAGAGATTTCCATGATTTTATTGTTATTTTATTTATTCCATTTCAATAGTCCCCCAATTCAATCCAGTGAGTCTGGGAGACTCACAATTCTAAAAGTACTAAACTGCATGAAAGCTTCCAGAAAATAAATACATATACAACAGCCAACTACTGAAATTTTGACAGGGAAAAATATTAAATATGTCTCCTTATGCTCCATCAGGGGATATGACAGAAAGGGGAGACATAATATTGGGGTTCAGCCACATAAAAAGAAGTCATAAGGAAGGTGGTTAGGAATCTTCTAAGGAATTTGGACTAGAGATAATGATCAGAAGTTGCAAATACGTAGATTTTGTTTCAGTGGAAGATGAATATTGATTTCCTGATGGAACACTCTGCATTTAGAGGTAGTGAGTCCTGCAACCCTAGAAGCTTCTAAAAAGAGGCTGGACAGCCAACCTTCATGGACAGTTGACTTGGTTTTTCTTCAGAAGATGGAAATGTTACCTGTGGTTGATTCCAATTTTATAATTTGTTGACTTACCATCAATTCTTTGACGGACCATTGCATGACAACGCAAGACCAACTTTGGTCTTCAAAGTTGGAAAAGGTTCTGTCTACCTTCTGGGGTTCAATCATGGATTCTGCAGCACCAACATGCCCAGAAGAGCAATTCTGATGTCTCCTAACCGGAAGCCACCAACTCAGATGCTGATGGCTCTGAGAAGATGGGTTAACATCTCCAGTAAATTGTTGTCTGGGCAAGATAATGAAATAGATGGTCCAAGAGAGGGCATGGCTCATTGGCTGGCAGGGATCCTGAGCACAATCACTCCACATTACCACATTTTGTTGCAGTTCCCACTGTGTTGTATTGACTTATCCAAGCACCTCTCAACAGGAAGCAAGCAAACTTCCTTCTGCAGATATCACCAACAGCAAATCCTGTTATCTGCCTTTAAAATCAAATCAAGGGCTTTTAAAAGGAGCATTCACAAATGCTTATCGTCCTGGGGATATGGGAGAGACAATATGCCCTTCACCCAGGTTTGTTTCAGCACCAGAGATCTGGAAACAAGTGCTGTTGTTGGTTTTTTTTGGGGAAGTGGGGGGTGTTGTTCCTTTTTTTGAATGATGTCATTCAAATCTGAAAAATTCTGCCCAGTTTAGTTTACTTGGTTTCTTCTGAAAGATCTTGAACTTTAAAAGAAAAACATCCTTCTGTTTGTTGTTCTTGTTGTTGCTGTTTTCTTTTTGTCTGATTTTGCATTTTGGGGTTTTTAATCAGAAACTTCCCAATGGGCCCTTCCTGTTTTTCTTGCTCCATAAATAACTTTCCAAGATGTACAGTATTTCCTGTGATGTTCTGTAGTGATTACAGATAGTAGACAATTCGTTTAATGACCATTCAAAGTTACAACAGCACTGAAAAAAAGTGGCTTATGACCATTTTTCACACTTATGACCGTTGCAGCATCCCATGGTCACATGATCAAAATCCAGGAGCTTGGCAACTGGCTCGTACTTCTGACAAGCTAAGATCAATGATTCGTTTAACAACCGGGTTACTAATTTAACAACTGCAATGATTCATTAAAGAGCTGTGGCAAGAAAGGTCGCAAAATGCAGCAGAAAAGATAGTTCAGCAAATGGAAATGTGAGGCTGAGTTGTGATTATAAATTGAGAACTACCTCTGTATTTTTTATTCTGGGAGCTGCTTGGCCTGAAAGCTCTTCCTGAATTGTAAAGGAGCATAAAACATTTTTTTCTAAATATTTAATACTAAATAGCAATGTTCTGGCCCATTTGGGAGCTTCTACGGCTTAACTTCTGGCTGCAAATCAAATTCTGAATTTGCTTGCCAGATTACCACCTTCTGAAACTCAAGTGGACAGCATATTTCAAAACCCAGAGAGGGATGGAGCCCATCAAATGGCTAGCGTGATCTGATGTTGGCAGGGTGGGGGATGGGAGTTGTTTTTTTTTTCCCAAAATGTTGTTTTTTACTCATTTATTTGATTTTTTTGTAAGTTTTTTATTTTTTAAAAAAAAATAATTTTTGTTTTAAATAGGGTTTTGCATTGTGTAAGCTGCCTCGAGTTGCCATGGGTGAATAGGTGGCAATATAAATTCAATAAATAAATAAATATATATATAAAAATATTTCAAGAAGAGGAAAGGTGGGTGGGAGGAAACTGTTGTGGTTAGCCGGTAGCAGGTACTGATGGCTGAGGAGAGCGAGGACTCAGATGAGGGTCCAGGACCATTAGGGACTGGACTGCTGCCTTCAGAGATTGTGGGGGCTGGCAGCAGCGATGAGGTTCCCAAGGATCCTGTGCCAAGTGTGCGTGCGCACAGGATTGCTCATTGGAAAGAACAGCTATAACAGTACGGGCAACTCGGGAGTAAGGCTGCAAGGTAATGAGCCTTCCTTCAAGAAGATAAAAGCCAGCTATGAAACTAACCTTCTTTGCAGAAGGCAAAGACGTTTTGAAACCCCAGCCTCGTGGACATTCCAGTATCCTGAGTTTGTATTTGAAGATTCTTGTATTGCAAATTATTTCTTGTCTGTTATCTTTTGGCAAGCCTTGAACAACTTGGCAAGGTTTGTGCTTATCACAGCTAATTATTTTGTAAAAGCATCACAAGATTTTTGTTCTTTTTGGATAGTGTTTGTTTTGTCGGAAAAGGACGTGGGTGAGAACAGAAACAGTCTTAGCAACCTGGACAATGTTTTTTTGGAATGAAATACAGGTAATTCTTGACTCATAACAGCACATTTAGTGACCTTTCAAAGTTAGAGTGGTGCTGAAAAACACGACTTAGGACTGTTTTTTCTCAGGTACAACCATGGCACCCTCCCTATGATCACATGATTAAAATTCAGATGATTGGCAACTGACTCATAGTTATGACTGTTGCTGTTTCCCAGGATTATGTGGATCCCCTTTTGTGACCTTCTGACAAGCAAAACCAATGGGGGAAGCCAGTTTCACTGAACAGTTGTGTTCCTAATCCTTATCAACGGTGGTGATTCGCGTCACAACCGTGGAAAGAAAGGTTGTAAAATGGGGCAAAGTGGATTTGACAGATGTCTTGCTTGGCGACATAAATTTTAGGCTCAGTTGTGGTCGTTATGTCACAGATTATCTGTATGGCTTTTTTCTGACCACTAGGAAACAATTTGCACAGGAGAGGCGAACCTCATTGGCTCAGTTTTTGGCCAGTTGTTGGTTATATTTTTCAGATATAAGCATGTCTCTCCCATAGACAGGAAATATTTCTTCCCCATTACTAAAATGCATTAGCAAAAATTCTCCCCAAATGCACGCTGGGTTGACCAGCGCGATAGATTCTTTAATTGGTACATGCATCATAAAAATTGATCCATTGATTAGCTTGTGATATTTCGGCGCTCTTTGTAAACAAAAACAGCAAGGCTGGTTTAATTTTAGGTCTCTTTTGCAGGCTGGCATGGAAGTCTTCCTTTCTACCAAAAACTACAGGTATAGCTTAATAGGTGCTTGCTCCTTTTTAGGGCGCCCTCCAAAATTTATCCAAGGAAAAAGTCCCATTAAGCTCAGAGGTAATTACTTGCGCATAAATGTCTATGAGATTGCACAGTTTAGAGTAAAACTCACTGACTTGAATAGCAGGGCTTCATAAGTATGCAAGGGATTGCGCTGTTCAGAGTGACTTATAATGGTTCCCTGAAGGCAGTCCTCAACTTACAACCATTTGTTTAGAGACTGAAGCTGTAACAGCACTGGAAAAAGCGACCTACAACTGGTTCTCATATTTATGACCCTTGCAGAATCCCTATGGTCACGTGATTTAAAATTTGGGCGCTTAGCAACAGGCATGTATTTAGGGTGGTTTGCAGTGTCTAAGGGTTATGTGGTCATCTTTTATGACCCTCTCAACTGGCTTTAAAGGGAGGGAGGGAGGGAGGGAGGGAGGGAGGGAGGGAGGGAGGAAGAGAGGGAAATGGAAGGAGAGAAGGAGAGGGAAGAGAAAGAAAAGGAAAGAAAAGGGGAAGGGAAGGGAAAGGAAGGGAATGGAAGAAAGGAGGGAAAGGAAAGGAAAGGAAAGGAAAGGAAAGGAAAGGAAAGGAAAGGAAAGGAAAGGAAAGGAAAGGAAAGGAAAGGAAAGGAAAAATGGAGAGAGGAATGACTTTGTATTCTGCCAAATGAGCACTGAATGAGGAAAGGCCTCTCTAACCAATATACTCCACTGCCATGCAAGCCCCAAACTTACAAATCGCCCAAACCTCCCTTCCCTTCTGTATGCGCAACTTGGCTACCCTCCCCCTGACATGTTTCCCACGCAAGGCCACGCACCTGTTCACTCATTTCTGGTCCATAACGTAGCTCCATAACAAAATTTTCACAGTTTTGGCTGCTCAGGCTGTACGGCATCTCCTTTCCGACCAATTCCTCTGCCTGCCACAGGATCTTGGAGAGGGGTAGCGGTGGGTGGGTCTCGTCATGTTTATTATTCACTCGGTACCTGTCCTTCCGGACCACGTCTTCCAGCCAATCCTTCTTTACGCAAACTCTCTCGGATAAGATGGCCAAGGAGTTGGGAGAGCCATCGGCAAAATGTTCACCTGGGAAACAGGAAGAAAAGCTGCCCTAATCAGCAAAAGACCTAGTGGTGGGATTCAAATAATTCAACAACTGGTTCTCTGCCCTAATGATTTCTTCCAACAACCAGTTCACCAAACTGCTCAGGACGTTAAGTGCGAACTGGCTGAATCCCACCACTGAAAAGACCCCGGGCAACGAGGAAATGACATTTGGCTCAATTTCCATACCAAGGCCACCCCAAATTTTCACTGGCCATGCTCCAAAACATAACATTCTCCTTCTGTTATACTCAAGAGTGTATTCTTTGCTAAGCACAAATGAAGGTGCCATGCATTTGGCTTTGGCATAGATTTTGTGACATTTGACAACAATAAAGTATTATTGCTTAACAGAATAATAGAGTTGGAAGGGACCTTGGAGGTCTTCTAGTCCAACCCCCTGCTCAAGCAAGAGACCCTATACCCTATATAGGTGGTACACAGAGCCATTTATGTGGGCACACGAGCCCCAGCCAAACTTACCTGCACTGTGCATGTCTCCCAGCTGATTTTTGGCCCATTTGAGGCCTTTTTTGTCCTCCTGGAGGCTCGAGGGAAGCCTCTGTACCCTCGGAAAGCTGAAAAATGGGCCTTCTGGAAATACCAGAAGTGCCAAAACGGTCCTGTTTTTTGGCCTCCCGAGGCAGCAGAGGCTTCCCTCAAGCCCCCGGGAGGGCAAAAAAGGCTTCAATAGGCCAAAATTCCGCTGAGAGCCACACACATGTGCAGTGCAGGTAAGGGCCGGGGGTGTTGTGCATACATTCATGGGGGGGGGGTCACATTGCATTGTGGGTGCCAGTTTGGCACACCACAACAAAAAGGTTCACCATCACTGTCCTATACCATTCCAGACAAATGGCTGTCCGTTCTCTTCTTGAAAGCCTCCAGTGATGGAGGATTCACAACTTCTGGAGGGAAGCCATTCCACTGGTTTATTGTTCTCGCTGACAGGGGAGTAAAAAGCCATCCTCTTCCCCACCTTCAGGGATTAAAATACTTACATTCAGTTATCAAATGGACCACTTGCTGCTCCCCGAGGTATAGGGCCCAGTGCTGGCAAGAAGAACGGAATATCTCAATAATGTCTCCTGGCTTTAATTCCTCCTGGAAGACACAAAGGTCTAAACTCAGTGGCCATCACTACCCCATCTGTCCTCTTCCTACAGATAGACCAAATGCGGCATTAGCGAGATCAATGGTAGATCTTGACTTACAACTATAACTGGGACCAGCCCCAAAGGTGCTTTCTCAAGAGGCAACTGGAGTTTGTTTTCCCACGGCAGTCTTCCTTGAGGAAAAAACAAAGTCCAGCCATAATGGACAACTGGCATCGTACGCAAGGTGTGTGTGAGATTGTGGTTTTTACTTTGTTCTCATCTGGAACAAATTCATCTTTAGCACCAAATCTTCTAGCTCGGTTTTTCTCTTCTTCCAGCTGTTTGTTGCCTACCTTCTCTGCATGCCAAACATTGCTGCACATATGGGGTGCACCTTCCTTGCCCAATAAACCTCTTTTCTTTTGCAAAGATAATTTTTAAAGAGACAGGCGCCTTCCAAAACAGAGAGGCGAAATTCACACTTTTGAAGGTTTGCTACGGTGCTGTAGCATCACCTGCTGGTTAGGGGATTTACTGCAGGAGAAGAAAAGACCCAACCCCAACCCCCCACCTCCAAAGAGAAAATGCTTGGACTGAAATTTGGAGCCTGCTCTTCTAGCAAAAAACAAAACAAAACAATCCTCTCGATAATCTTGACAGGTGGACTACGCTGAGAAAGGAAGGTTGATTTATGCCACCACAATCATTCAAACTGGAAAGGTACATATAAGCCTCTCCTAAATCCAACAAGTATAACAGAAGTATGGAGGTCTACTACAGTAACAGAATAACAGATTTGGAAGGGACCTTGGAGGTCTTCAAGTCCAACCTCTGTTCAAGCAGGTAAACCTAGACCATTTCAGACAAATGGTTGTCCAATCTCTTCTTAAAAACTTCCAGTGTTGGAACATTCACAACTTCTGGAGGCAGGTCGTTCCATTGATTGTTCTCCATAATTCCAGGTTGCTTCTCTCTCTTCATTAGTTTCCATCTGTTGCTTCTTGTCCTTCATTTTGGTTCTTTGGAGAATAGCTTGACTCCCTCTTCTTTCTGGCAGGCCCTCAAATATTGGAAGAGGGACATCATATCACCCCTAATCCTTCTCTTCTTTAGACTGGACATACCCAATTATAAAGTGGCATAATGTTACAAGCCTGTCACGGTAGCTCCCAAATCTACCAATTCAGGGAAATTGCAAATCAGGGAGAGGAGGGAGAGAAATGCATTGCAGTAAGCCAGCAAAATACAATTCTGCCTCCAAAAATAAACACACATGCACATCCCCAGAAAGACTGACAAAAGTGTGCCAAAAGTTGGCCAAGCCATGTTCCCATTTTACAGATGAGGAGGACTGAGGATGAGAGCTAACTGAGGCCTACGAACAGAGGTGGTATTCAGCAGGTTCTGACCAGTTCTATAGAACCAGTAGCAGAAATTTTGAGTAGTTCGGAGAACCAATCAATACCACCTCTGGCTGGCCCCACCCCATCTATTCTCCGCCTCCCATCGAGTCCCAGCTGATTGGCTGGGGCTTCTTTGGTTGCCCTGCACAGGAGAATGGAGCTGGAAAGCAGGTTAGTGGGGTGGGGAGGGAAGGGGGATTTTGCAGTATTCTTCCCCTGCCACGCCCACCAAGCCACGCCCACAGAACCGGTAGTAAAAAAAAACCTGAATCCCACTCCTGCCTACGAGGTCATGGGGTGTAAATGGGGAAAAAAAAAGGACATTCCATTTTATTTTCTGTTGCTAAACAATCCATGAAAGCTGACGGCTTCCTATACTGAAAATTGATTTTTTTCCCCAGACATTTATCAGTCCAAATCTCTTCTTTTATCACTGCTCCAAGCAGAGCCTTGCCTTGCAGGTAACCCAGAATGGGTCTTAGAAGCAAAAACAGGATCAGAGACAGAAAAAAAGCAAATGTTGAATGTTTCTTCTGTTACCCTTCAACCAATATTTCTGTTCAAATGCCAGCCACTCGCAGTGCAGAAACATCTGTTCAGCAGCTGGAAGGTAAGGGGGAGTCTATCTGGCCCCTTTTAAAAAGAAAAATTTGGCTGCTTCTTTCCCTCTTTTGCAACCCACCCCTTCTACTCCCTGCCTTGTTCCTGGCCCCCATTTACCGGTTGGGCTGGATTTTTAACCCTGATAAAAAGGGCTGACTTATTTTGCTCCTCCTCATTCATCTTGGCTAGGATGTCCTTGTCTTTTCTCAGTGCCGACTTCATACGGGCATATCTAGAAGAGAGAGAAAAAATAGAGAATAATTCCTGTTTCTTTAGTGAAATCTTTCCCTGGAGCTCTTTAGCACGATTGGGGTGGACCTGTGTTGTTGGCCAGGGTCCCCTTCTTCTCTGTCCTTCTTGATTAATCCCACTCACTTTCCTCCAAATCTTGCCCTGCCACCGGGAGTTTTTCTTTGCATTTTTCAGAAAAAAAAATGGAGGAGGAGGAGTAGAGTCATTGGTGCTCTCTGAGTTTGGTGGTTTTCTTGCAGACATTTCATTACCCTACTAGATAACATCATCAGTGCTTGGAGGAGGAGGAAGAGGAGGAGGAGGAAGGAAAGGAGGGGGGAGGAAGGAAGAGAGGAAGAAGAAGAAGAAGAAGAAGAAGAAGAAGAAGAAGAAGAAGAA
>BLBF01000081.1:6281601-6302846 GCA_015471245.1 Laticauda colubrina
GGAAGGAAGGAAGGAAGGAAGGAAGGAAGGAAGGAAGGAAGGAAGGACACGGAGGGAGGGAGAGAAGGAAGGAAGGAGAGAGGGAAGGAAGGAAGAACATGGAGGGAGGGAAGGAAGGAGGGACATAGAAGGAGGGAGAGAAGGAAGGAAGGGAAGGGAGGAATTGAAATTTGGCCATACTGTCACTGACTCTCCAAAGTGGCCAATTGGGGCTGGGGGGTTCTGACATTTTTTTAATGATCAGAACCCCAAATCAAGAGAGAAGAACTGGACAATGAGAGGTCTCTAAAGCAAGGAAGAAAATATTTAAGACCCTCTCCCCAAATGCACCCCACCTTGCTCTCCTGGCTGGCCCAGATCCAAGTCACCCTAGACCCCAACCTGGATCAAGCAGAGCGGGAGGGAAAATGGGGGTACCCATCCAGCCAGCTTCCCACCCACCCACCTACCCACCCCCCAGTACCTGCAATGGGCGCTCACTTTTTTTCCTGTGGCAAATGATTCACCTCCCATTTCCTAGCTGGTGCTTAGAGTGACATAATAGGGCAGGTGCTACCTCACCTGTTACCAAGTAACCAAGGAAGACACTCATGTCTATGCAAGTGAATGGGTTGGGTTAAGACAGGGTTTGCAGTTTGAGGGGTTTCTCAAGCTGTTGCCTCCCCCCCCCCAAAAAAAAAAATTGGAGACTTTTATTTTTAAATCAGGTGGTTAATTTGATGACACTATTATTATTATGAGCCTCGGTGGCGCAGTGGTTAGAGTGCAGTACTGCAGGCTACTTCTGCTGACTGCTGGTGACTGCAATTTGGCAGTTCGAGTCACACCAGGCTCAAAGTTGACTCAACCTTCCCTCCTTCCAAGGTGGGTAAAATGAGGACGCAGATTGTTGAGGGCAAGAGGCTGACTCTGTAAACTGCTTAGAGAGGGCTGGAAACCACTATAAAGTAGTATGTAAGTCTAAGTGCTATTGCTTTTGCCCTCTTTCATTCTTTCTTTCTTTCTTTCTTTCCTTCCTTCTTTCTATCTCTTTGTCCTTCCCTCGCTTTCTCACTCCCAGTGATCAGAATGTAGTATTTCAGGCTAACTCTGCCTACAGCCAGGAGTTCGATCCTGACTATCTCCAGGTTGGCTCCATTCAAGGTCATTCAAATGAGGACCCCGATTGTTCGGGGCAAGAGGCTGACTCTGTAAACCGCTTAGAGAGGGCTGTGAAGCACTGTGAAGCAGCATAGAAGTCTGAGTGCTATTGATATTATTTTGCAGATTGTTTGGAGATCCCTGGACACAGCTCCCAAATTCCAGAATCGAGCCAGTCTTATGCAGTGGCAAAATATAATCCCATTCTTCCTGTTGCTGTTACTGTTGGTAAGTGAATCACACAGTCATTAAGCGAATCTGGCTTCCTTTATGGGCTTTGCTTGTTGGAAGCCAGCTGGGAAGGTCACAAACGGTGCTCACATCAGCCTAGGATCTTTTATTTTATTTGTTTATTACAAAATTTATTTGCCATCCATCTGCTATCAAACAACTCTGGACAGCTTACAACACATTCCAGCCCTGATAAATATATGGATAGTTTCCAAATGTCCACATTTTAATTGTGTAACCGTGAGAATGGTTGGATGAATCGTAAGTCACCTTTTTCAGTGCCGTTGTCACTTTGAACTGTCACTAAATGAATGGTCGTAAGTCAAAGACTGCCTGCAGTAGATTGTGCAATTGTGACTAACAAGCACAGATAAAACACAAGGGCAGTTTTATTGATGGGGGGAGAGAACAGGAAAGTTTCAAGGACTGGTGAAAAATTGCAGACAAACCGCTTGGGGGACTCGGAGTTCGTGAGTTAAGAGAGGTGCTTTCTGATCCAAATACAATTTATGTAAAAATTCAGAATAGAGCTGGAAGGGACCTTGGAGATCTTCTAGTCCAACCCCCTGCTTAAGCAGGAGACTATACCATTCCAGACATTCTACAGAATGTCCAGTCTCTTCTAAATAATCTCCAGGGATCGAGCACCCACAACTTTTGGAGACAAGCAGTTCCACTGGTTAATTGTTCTCAATTCTCAGGAAATTTCTACTTAATTCCAGGTTGCTTCTCTCCTTGATCAGTTTCCATCCGTTGCTTCTTGTCCTGACTTCAGGTGCTTTGGAAAAGAAGTGATCCCCCTCTTTTTTGTGGCAGCCCATCAAATATTGGAAGCTGTTATCATGTCACCCCTAGCACAGTGGTGGGATTCAATTTTTTTTACTACCGGTTTTGTGGGCGTGGCTCGGTGGGTGTGTCAGGGGAAGGATACTACAAAATCTCCCTTCCCTCCCCATCCCACTAACCTGCTTTCCAGCTCTGTCCTCCTGTGCAGGACAACCAAAGAAGACCCAGCCAATCAGCTAGGACTCAGGAGCCGGAGAATAGATGGGGGCGGGGCCAGTCACAGGCGGGATTTGCTAGTTCTCCAAATTACTCAAAATGTCCGCTACCGGTTCTTCAGAACTGGTCAGAACCCGCTGAATAGCACTTCTGCCCTAGTCCTTCAATTCTCTAGACAAGCCAAACCCAAATCCTGCAACCATTCTTCATATGTTTTAATCTCCAGGCCTTTAAATCATCCTAGTTGTTCTTCTCTGCAGTTTTTCCCAAAGTGTAATGTCCCTGCTGGCATGGATTTGTGCCACCCTTTTGCTCTGGATGTCTGCACCTTCTGTTACACATTTGTGCCTAGATGGTGATTTGTTCACAACCCCCCCCACCCCCACATAAAACAAATGGGGAAATGGGATGAACATTAATCTCTTGCTAGCTATAAAGCCCAGTTAAGTAATGTCTTATTTATGAATTAATCTTTGCAGCTAGACACTTGAAAACAGCCTTGTCCTTTCTGTTCTCAAACAAAACCCTCCAAGCATCTCACAAACTTAACTTTTAAAAATGAAAGGGAGCTAGTAAGAGTGATAATGAACACATAAGCCTTATAATAACTCAAAATGCACTGTAAAATCATACAACTAAACAAGATAGTATTTTATTTTTTAACAAAAGTAGTGACAAGCCATAAGAGAGAACTCCTTATTCCATTGGGGAATTTGAATTTGGGGGCCATGACAGAGATTTGCCCCCCCCCCCCAAAACCACATTCTGTAATCCCCCTTTTGTGGACCGATTTGAGGACAGGTTAAAAAAAGACTCAAATCATTTTTCTCTCTTCCCTACCTCTATGCCAGCTGTTGGTATATTTATTAAAAGTTCACATGGTTACATGGGAAAAAAAAACTAAAATCATGTTTTGGTGACCTCATTTGCCATTTCT
The DNA here is from genome assembly GCA_015471245.1 of Laticauda colubrina. NCBI lineage: Eukaryota > Metazoa > Chordata > Lepidosauria > Squamata > Elapidae > Laticauda > Laticauda colubrina. Next base: position 6,284,912 of record BLBF01000081.1, read on the forward strand.
CTTTTTCTAATTCCAAACTTCTAATAACCAAGTTTTAAAATACACGATACAGAGCGGTGTTTTCAACCTGAGCCACTTTAAAATGTGTAGATTTTAACTCCCAGAATTCCCCAGCCAGCTTGTTTTAAGATGGGTGGACTTCAACTCCCAGAATTCCCCAGCTAGCTAGCCTGCGGGATTCTGGAAGTTGAAATCTACATATTTTAAAATGATCAAAGTTGACAAACATTTATATAAAGGAAAAAAACACACCAGAAATAAATTATCACTGAAAATTATCATTTAAGCCAGAGAATAACAGAGACACTTGTTGAGGTCTCCTGAGCTGGATTCAGATTGCAAATAACAAAACCTCAAGGGTTTTTTTTCTCAAATCTTCCTTCAAAAAGAGAGATGTAAAATATCCAGACTGGAAAAGAAATTTCTGTTTCCTTTATTCTGACTCCAGAGACAATCAGCATTTCGAAGCACAATTTGGATCGAGTCATTCAAATGTGAAATCAGCTAATTGCATGATTCTCGGGTGGGTATGATGATGATTTATAGTAAAGAACTAAAGATGATAGGATATTGCAAATAGGGGTGTAGACTAAGGCACCCCCTCCCCAAAGGAAGGGAGATAGAGGCTGTCCTGATGTTCTTGATAACCCCATGAAAAACCAATATAGGATTCCCAGGCACTGAATTTTTTTCTCGTCTATAAATCTTTACAGCTGCCACTAAAAAAGAAATGAATGTTATTCTCAATCAAACATGTCCTTCGCACAATATCCTGACCTTTTGCAAGTTTTCTGGAGAATATTAGATTGGGAAATGTTGGAGCAACCTGGCAGAGAAGTGAGCTTTGAAATGTGCCCGCCTGGCATTTGGCTTTTAATTCTTACATCCTGCAATGGCATTTTTGTCTCAGAAGCAGACTAGCCAAGTCTAGAGAAAAAAATAAAAGGTTACTGAGTAGCCAAAGGACAACTTTGAGCCTTGTCCTGTTGTTGGACAACAACGGGCTGTTGACAAAGAAAGCCACTGGTGCTGTGGAGAAGAGACATTCACAGTTAGTCCTTGATTTATGACCAGGAAGAGACATAGCTGTTTCAATAAGTTGCAGACAGAAAGAGACACCGCTGTTTTAATAAGTTGCAGCCAGGAAGAGATATGGCTGCCTTAATAAATTGCAGGCAGGAAGAGACACAGCTGCTTTAATAAGTTGCAGAGGGGAATTACGTTTGCATTGAATCTAAAACCTGGCACAACTTATGAGCACTACACTATGTCCCTGCCAGCCCTTCAATGTAAATCCGAGTAACAATCCAATGTCTTGTAGATCAGGACTACTTTTATTGTAAAGATGGGGTAACAGAATCCTGCAAGTCTGATTGTGTTGATCCTTTCCCCACTTCCCTTTACCTCCCTGAGAATTAGAGAGGGAGATTTACTAATGTTATATTCCTGTCCTGGACTCAGACCTCTGTTATCTGATCATTGTCTTCATCATTCCCCTTCCTTCTGTTCTCTCAAGGCTGTTTCCCCACCACTATCATAATAATTGTTCAGATTTGACCTCTGAAAACACATTTCTGGGTTTCCCATTGAAAGGAGATCAGTATATCTTAAATCCCATCTGTTGGGGATATCACCCCACTTGTCCCATACTTGAGTTTTCCAGATGTGCTGAATTGGCTAGTTTAGGGCACCCAAAAGTGAGTGTTGGCTCTCCAATCTTGCATGCCATTCCTTATGTTCTTGAGCAACTAAGAAAACCACCTCTGCTTATCTGAGATATCAACCCATAACTCCAGGTTACTGGTATCCAGTTGCTGCCCCATTAGTACAGCTTGGGAATTAAAATATTTAACAACGGCTAGGCCCAAATCTTTCTTTTTTTATTTTTTATTTTATTTTACAACATATCCATTTTTCAATTCAACAAGTATGCCATCTGAGTACATATAACTTGTGCACATATTCATATTGGATATATATCTCTTACTATAATGTCAGTAGTTACATTCATATGAAAAACTATTCATCCTTATTTATCTTATAATTGTGGTAACCTTAATGCATTTTATCTTATATTCATTTAACTTCTTTATTTTCCAACCATTTATAAAATAAACCCCATATCATATAATATTCCGTTTCTTCTTGTTCTTTAATTGCCAATGTTAATCTGTTCATTTCTGCACATTCAAATGTTTACAATCACCTCTTCCTCTGTTAGAATTTTATTATTTTTTACAATTTTGAGCAAATACAATTCTAGCTGCTGTTAATATGTGTATAATTAGATATGTTTTTTCTTTACTATAGTTTTCGGGTCAGCTAGGGCCAAATCTTTGGGGCATTTCTTTTAGGTCCCTGGAGATATTGTTGGGGGGGGGGGGGGAAGAGTTGTTGGTTCATATTCTAGTGTCTTTGTTTTGATTTTCCTTAAATCACTTTTCTCCACGAGGTCCTTCAAAAGCTCATTTCTCACCAGGGCTTTTTTTCAAACGAGAAGAGGATGATGCTGGGTATGTGATCCTGGCTAAGCTAGTTTGGAAGACACATCTGGCTGAAAGGAGCATCCGTCACAGAGAACTTAGCTGCTCAATGAACCTGGTTCACACAGCAGAGTTAATCCCCTATCATCGTCTCAACCAGAGAATTCGATACTTTCACAGAACTGCCTTTGATCTGCCTTTGATCCTCCGCTGTGCTTCCATCCATCTCTGGATGACACTGACAGTTTCTCTTTTTTACAAGTAGGACACTTTCCCAATTAAAATCAACTAAAAATGCAGCGAAATCCCATCAGGTGCAAGCTCCTTGTCAGTCACTGGAAACAAGATCTGAGCTATGTTATTTAAATTATTTCAGGCTGATCATGGCTAACTGTGGCAGCCTTGGGATGGTGTCAACCCCTTACATGGTTGGGGTTTTAATTGGGCTTCTCCAGCTCATAATGGACCATTGCTCTCTGGCTCCATTCCATTAGTAATGAAAGTTGCCCTGGGTTTTCTGAGAAAATCCAGTCTTGTAAAGTAGACCAGATCAGGAAACTGACTTCCTAGGAAAACTAAAACCTCTATGAAATATTATTATAGAATAACAGAGTTGGAAGGGACCTTGGAGGTCTTCAAGTCCAACCTAAGGCAGGGAAACCTTACACCACTTCAGACTGGATGTCCAGTTTCTACTTGAAGGCCTCCAGTGATGGAGCATCCTCAAATTTTAGAGGCAAGTTGTTCCACTGATTAATTGTTCTAAGACTCAGGAAACTTCTACTTACTTCCAGGTTGCTTCTCTCCTTGATTAGCGTGATGACCCAGAGTGGGATACAAAATCAACAAAGTCACAAAAAAAAAAAAGGTGAAACCCCTCTAATTCCTTCAACTTGGCTTTAAAGCTCCAAATATCCATGACTGGAGACAAAAAACTCCTCCATAAACAGTTGCAAAAAGGAGGAAATGCCTTTGAAACTAAAAATACGTATAAATTATAAATAGAAAAAACAACACAAATCACACTGAAGCAATTAAGAGAACCAAGCAAGATAAGGGCTTGAAGACATCAGAATACACACTGGGAAGGACACCAAACTCAGAGAGGAAAGACAGACTGGAGATATTTCCACGCTTTGTTTCCAGCACTGGACCATGCGCAGTTTGTCTTTTTAAACAGTCCTCCCAACTGCAGCCCATGAAGGGGATCAAGGCCCTTTCCTCCCCCATAGACCACATCATTCATGTTTCTCCCTTATCCTCTCCTCCCAGTGTGCCCTAGGATGGAGAGGGGAGGGGCCTGGGTCTTCCTCTGACTGCCCAGCTGGCCTGTGCCCTTCCCCAGTTTTCTCCACAACTTCTGGAGCCACACTTCCACTCCTTGTCACAGGGGCATGACAATTAGTTTCCATCTGTTGCTTCTTGTACTGCCTTCAGGTGTCTCCCTCTTCTTTGTGGCAAACCCACTGCCACATGCAGCACCATCATAACTTTGGATGGCTGCTGAAAATGACCACGTTAAACACTGCAACTGTCATAAAGTTGAACCAGTTGCCAAGAGTCTGGATTTTGATCCCGTGACCATGAGGAATGCCACAATGGTCGGTTAAGTGTGAAAAAAAAAACAACCACGTCACTTTTTTCAGTGCCGCAGTTAATTCTGAATGGTTGTAAGTGGAGAACTACAACTTTCCTTGTTCATGAATCCACTTTTTTTTATGAAACAAAAAGGAAAGACCGGTCTCCAGAGAGTCAGCCAGGGACCAGAAGAGGTGGATTTAGTGGTGGTTGAGGTCATTGAAGACCCCTCTTGACGAAGCAAATGAAAGATGTAATGGAAGCGGCAGCCCCGCTGTGCTCCAAGTTAAACCCCAGCTCTCAGATGCTTCTTTTTGTTTTCCTTGAGTAGGATGTTAGCACCCACCCCTTCTTCTAGAAAAAAATGAAATATCCTAGGAAATATTAAAAAGGCAGATTTCCCCAAAAAAGGAAAGTAGAAGCTCAAGAGGCAAAAACTCAGCACCCCCCACACCTTTGCTGATGGGACTCTGACCGAGGCCAGTCTATTTTACATAACAAAGATCTACTCCAGGTAAAGCCACAATAGGAATTGCCTAAACACCCTTTCATTACATCATCACCCAGCAAGGCTCAACCAAGCCTGGGACTCAGGACAGCCTACCGAGTTGCCCCTGCATGGACCCATGGGAGTCTGACAACCAATCAGAATACAAGCTCAAATTCAAATCCCAACTAAGGGTACAAATCCCAGGGACTCTCATCATCTCTGCCCTTTTTTCTTTTTTTCATCCAAGGCATGTCATCTTGTCCACCATTAGAACATCTTTCCAAGCAGTCACCATGTTTTCAATGTCTTTCTTCCCCTCTTGGAACTGAACCCAGAAGGATAATTCTTCCAACACGTGCAAAGTGATTGAAAGTGGCTCCTTCAGACTTAAGCCCTGTGTGACCAAGAACCATGCCAAATCCCCAAATGCCCCCCCCCTCCTAATCATTCACAGCCCCTTCAAAAAAGCAACCAGGCTCGAAACTCAAAGCTTTTATTTGCGTGTTTCCTCGAGTATACATCATATATTGAAAGAGCAATTTGGGCTTGCTTGCTTGTTTTTAAATAAACTTTCTCTCCCCCTTACCATAAAAGAGGCAGATTTATTTTTAATCAGTGTTTTTGTACTGGAAATGGGATGCCTGTCTCATTATGCTGTTGATGTGTGATTAGAGAGGGCAGTGAGTATTTTTTTAATCACTAGTCTTTGCCCTGTATTTTCTAGCAATCAAATAAAAAGCAACTAATTATGAATTTGTTTTTTCCAAGGTTTTACCTCTCCCGTTGCCCTTCAGGGAACAACAGAATTGTCTGAAATGCAAGAGACAGACAGAAAGACAGATATAGAGATTGAGATAGATAAATAGTAGATATAGATAACAGTTGATGATATAGATAAGATAGGATAAGATAGATGTAGATAGAAAGGTAGACAGACGGACAGATGGGTGTATTTGTGTGTTGTATATATCTGTATGGATATATATATTTATTTATTTATTGAATTTATATTACTGCCTATTCGCTCATGGCTACTCAAGGCAGCTTACACAATGTAAAACCATATTTAATGTAAAAAAATGAAATATATATATATATGCATAATATGTATTTGTATGTATATGTGTATCTGTGTGTGCACATGTGTGTGCGCATGTATGTATTGGCATATACGGATCTATGTATGTCAGGATTCTCAGCCACACTGGGGTGGGAAAAAAAAATCAAACAAGCTTTATTTACTAAATGTATATTAAGTATAATTATATTTAAATTAAATATACATTTCTATTTAAATTTATTCAAAGTGTGTACATTAGCCTCATGAGCAACAGTTCTCCGGGGCTAAACTACTGATAATGATGGAAAAATAATTCTGCCACTAATTTCACAAGAAGCAACACTGGCCAGGCTTTGTTTACCAATGCCTTGGGGGGGGGGGAAGAAATATGGTGCTAAAAGTTATGTACAAACATTGGAAATTGCAGTTATAGAGTTTACATGGGGGGAGAAAGGAGACCCCTTTTCAGGTCCCGTGTCAGGGAAAAAAACACCTGTTGAAGAAGGGAAATTGTTTTTCAAACTTTGTTCTGTGAAGGTTTGGGATGTTTCAATTCAGACACAACACCATACAATCAATCACGAGAGATTTGCCTCTAGATCAGAAATTCAAGGATACTTTAAAAAAAAAAAACTTAACAGTTTCATCGGCCTGCAAAAGTTTGAAATGCATTTGTAATAAATTTGGGAGGATATTCAGGTCTCAAAGGATCTCTACATCATACCGACATTCCCTGATTTAACCGCCAAGATAGAGTCTGAACATTTCCATTGCTAAGCAAGGTATCGGTAAAGTGAGTTTTGCCCCATTTTGCGACCTTTCTTGCCAAAGTTGTTAAGTGAGTTGCTGCAGTTGTTGTATTAGTCACACGGTTGTTAAGTGAATCAGGCTTCCCCGTTGACTTTGCTTGTCCAAAGGTCCCAAAAAGGGATCACAAAACCTGGGATGCTGCGACCGTCATAAATATGAACCAATTGCAAAGCATCCGAATTTTGATCACGTGACCATGGGGATGCTGCAATGGTCAAAGTGTGAAAAACAGTCCTAAGTGTGTATCTGATGATTCTTGACTCTTGACGAATGTATCTTTTATGTACACTGCGAGCATCTGCACCAAGACAAATTCCTTGTGTCCAATCATGCTTGGCCAATAAAGAATTCTATTCTATTCTGTTCTGTTCTATTCTATTCCTTATTCTCTTCTTTATTCTCTTCTATTCCCTATTCTATTCAATTCCTTATTCTATTCTATTCTATTTTCTATTCTATTCCCTATTCTATTCTATATTCTATTTTATTCTATATTCTATTCTATTCCCTATCCTATTCTATTCCTTATTCTTTCTATATTCTATTCTCCTCTACTCCTTTTCTATTCTATTCTCTTCTCTCTTCTCTTCCATTCTCTCTTCTCTTCTCTGTCACTTTTTTCAGTGCCATTGTAACTTCAGTCACTAAGCAAATTGTTGTAAGTCAAGGACTACCTGTTATCTACATCTCTCTTGGCTAGGAATGACAACCTGAAGCTTAAAAACCACATCCGGCCCATCCTAAAGCCTTAACTCTCCAGAACTGGATGCTAAACCGTATTTTTAAAAGATAAAGCAGAAGTATAGCAGAGGTCGGCTGTGTTCATTCAATGAAAATAAATTGCGGTATTGCATACTGAAAATTAAAACAGATTTAACTGGCTCTGCCTAATTCCTTGACCTTCAGTCCATTGTCTCCACCACCTGTCTGAAGCTTAACCCAGAATCTGGGGAGGCCAGTTGCAAAACTTAATCTAATCCAAGTTGGTTGTTAGCTTTTCCTGGAGGAAGGCAAAAATCCATTTACCTTGGATTAAGTGAAGAATTAGTTACTCAGACCATCTGTCATGCCCGTTGGAATCTGATTCCAAGGGGGAGGTTGAGCAACTGACAGGGAGTGGGAGTATCGCTCTGTTGGCTCTGGAGGAAACTGGGGAAGGGCAAAGCCCAGCTGGGCAGAGCAGGAGGGAGGCAGAACAAGGGAGAGGGGGTTCAGAGGAAGACCCAGGCCCACCCCCTCTTCATGCTAGGTGGCCACGCAGGGAGGAACGGAGAAGGGAGCAATGTGGCTTGCATGGCTTACAGGGGAGGAAAGGGCCTGATTCCCTTCATTAGCTGCAGCTGGGAACAGTGTTTAAAAAGGCAAGCTGCAGCAAAGTTGCTGGAATCAAACTGTGAGTTATCTTTGTTTGTCGAGGCTTATCTGGGTTCCTGGTGTCTTCCCAACTGTGTTTTGTTGGCCTTTGAAGTCTGCAATTGCTTATCCTGCCCTGTCCAGTTAATTGCTCCAGCGTGGTTTGTGTGGTTTTTTAGTTACAGTTTGTTTACTTAAGTTTTCGTAGGTACTTACATATATGGTATTCAGCTTTGTTCGGGTATTTTCCCACGTCATTATAGTTGTGCTTTTAAAGACGAACACAATACAGACAAACACAAAACAGAAGCCTGATGGTGGCAGATGAGATTCTGCTGAAACATTGCTACAACTTTAAAAGCACAACTACAATGACATGGGAAAATACCCCAACAAAGCTGAATACCATTAGTTACAGTTTGTATGTACTTTGTTTTCGGACTGAATTTCCTCCACTTAAAGACTGTTCTTGGGAAAGTATTTTCTCCAGCTGAAGGTAACTGGACATTGGGAGCAAAGTTGGAGGTATTAAAGGGACTTTTCTTACTTATGTGACTGTGTTGCCATTATGCCACGCCCCAAGTCATCACACCATCTGTGACTGAATGTAGCTGTGGACATTAAATTCCTGCCTGGACGTTAAAGGAGAAGATGGGATTTGGAGAGATGGCTGAAAATAACTTTTTTTTTCCTCACGGCAATCGTATCTCCAGTTTTTAGAAACTTAGCCCACACACACACACACACACACTCCCACACATACAAATGCCAAGGAGCTGAGGAATTCTGAGAGAATCTTTTTTTTCCTCATTATTGGTTCTGCTGCTTTTTCCTCCTGACCATGGCCACGCCGACACCAACAAACAAGCCAGCCAGGCCCGCGATGGTTGCCCCCACAAAGAAATCTCGGACCTGTAAGGTGGAAAGAAAGATTTGGCTCAGAACCAGAGAATAGAGCCAGGAGAAACCTTGGAGATTTTCTAGTCCACCCCTCTGCTCAAGCAAGAGACCTTATACCTGTCAACTCATAAAATATTTCTCTGATCTTTTTAAGAGTTGCCAACAGAAAGGGAGAGGGGAGCAGTGCAGCAGCTTGCAAAACCGAAAGTGCATTCCATAAATGTTTTCAAAGATAGTAACTAGGTGACCAAAGTTTCTGATGCACAATATTCTTACTGGAGAACATGATTGATGACTCTTGGCTATGGAGGTGTCCCATTGGAGAATATGAATTACGATACACCAAGGGGGTAGGGGGAAAAATAGGGTCAAGGGTGACAATGAATGATGTGTCTCAGAGTTGGCTAGTAAACATGGCCAGCATGTTTACTCCTAATAAATCATCTTTAAGCTTTGAAAATCTGGCTAGAGACTATGATTTAAATGGGGGTAACTACCGGAGCCCTGACAATACCATTTCAGATAGGTGGATGTCCAGTCTTTTTAAAAATCTCCAGTGATGAAGCATCTACAACTTCTGGAAGCAAGTTGTTCCACTGGTTAATTGTCCTCCCTGTTAGGAAGTTTCTCCTTAGTTCCAGGTTGCTTCTCTCCTTGATTAGTTTCCATCCATTGTTTCTTGTTTTGCCTTCTGGTGCTTTGGAAAATAGCTTGACCCACTCCTCTTTGTGGCAGCACCTCAAATATTGGAACACTGCTACCATGTCCCGTCCCCCACCCCGCCAGTCCTTCTTTTCTCTAGATTAGCCAAACCCAAATCCTGCAACTGTTCTTCATATGTTTTAATCTCCAAGTCTTTAATCATCTTCGTTGGTCTTCTTTGAAAAAATAATAATTATGTATATGGTTTTCATCAAATCCCACCCTGCCTTCCATGTTTCTTGATGTGCTAATATGGCAGCTGCCAGAAGCGATTGGCAACTTGTCAATCAGTCTGGGAAGAAGGGAAAAGAGCTGGAATTTGGGGGTGGGGGGGGTCTACTTTGTAGGGGTCTCGGGTGTTGCAGACATTGCTTTGTTCCCCAAAAGAGGATTCTCCTCTTACAAGAAATTGCAAGCTCATAATTACAACCCCAACTGAACTGAAAATTTCCACCGCTAAGAAAAATGGTTGTTAATTGAGTTTTAGTACAGAGAGTCTGTCATAAATATGAATCAGGTGCCAAGCATCTGAATTTTGATCAAGTGACCAGGGGGATGCTGTGACAGTTGTAAGTGTGAAAAATGGTCCTAACTCGCTTTTTTTAGTGCCACTGTACCTTTGAACTGTCACTAAATAAGTGGTTGCAAGGACTACTTGTGTAGTCGAGGCCTTATATGGCAAACTCAGGAGAGTTAAAAGGAGGCAAATATTTACACAAGCATTCTTCCAAGGCTTGCAATCCTGACCCCCAATTTTGTCCAGAAAAGTTCAAAAGGAAGAATCCCTTACTTGATCGCTCTGGGCCACGCCGTAGCGCAGTTCGGTGACGAAGTGCTCACAATTCTCGCTGGTGATTTTATAATCCAGTTCTTGGCCCACCTTCTCTTCAGCCAGCTGGATAATCTTGTTAATGGGCAGTGGGGTGTATTTGGAATCGTGTTTGTTGTTGACCCGGTATCGGTCATGGCCCACCACTTCCAAGAGCCGCTCCTTCTTCACCAAGGCCTTGTTGGTGAGGGTAGACATGAGGCTGGCGCAACCAGCTCCTGCAAGTTCGCCTTGAGGGTAGGAAAGAAAGAGTCATTCATGGAGAGCTGATAGGGTCGAGGGCAGATTTGTGGACTTCAACTCCCAGAATTCCTCAGCCAGCCAGGGGGATTCTGGGAGTTGAAGTCCACAGGATTTAAAGTTGCCAAGGCTGGATATTAGCTGTCCTCGATATTAGCTTAGATCAGCCTTCTGTTCCTTGGACATCCTTCTGATAGGTGGACTTAATTCTCAGAAATAAATATGCTCTTCGCTAAGAATTCTGGGAAAGGAAGTCCACAAGTCTTAAAGTTGCCAAGGTGGAATATCCTTGAAAGCATTTAAGGCCCCAGGCCAGAAACTGGGAGACGGTGAGTTCTAATCCCACCCTAGCCATGAAAGCCAGCTAGTTGACCTAGGGTTAATCACCAGGACACAGTGAGTTGTAGTTCTACCTTAAGCATGAAAGCCAGTTGGGTGACTATGGGCCAATCACCAGGACACAGTGAGTTCTATTCCCACCTTAACCATTAAAAACAACTGGGTGACTTTGGGACAATTACTAGAAGAGTGTGAGTTCTAGTTCCATCTTAAGGATGAAAGCCAGCTGGGTGACTCTGGGCCAGTCCTTCTTTCTCAGCCTAACTTCACAAGGTTGTTGTTGCAGGGAAAATAAGAGAAGGAAGATATGTTGGATATGTTTTCCAACTTGAGTTATTTGTAAAAATAATAAAGGCTGGATGCAACTAATATATGAAAAATGGGTATACTACATATTTTAAAATATTTACTGCATATTTAAAAAATGCTACAGTCACATGATGACTGCTTTATGCACTGTTTTACAATAGAAATCCATTTTTTCAGTGCCAATGTAATTCTGAATGCTCACTAAATGAATGGTCGTAAATCAAGGACTACCTATTTCCTGGCCAACATTGCTAATTTCCCAGGGTAAGAATCGTGGTTAAAATGCAGAAGTGCAAACCAAGCTGGACATTTGCCCCACCCATCCAAGAGAGCTTTCCTTACTTGGCGGAGCGAGATGGATCACATAACCATTTCCCACGTAGATTGCCCAGTGCTGGTAGGCCAAGCGGAAGATTTCTATCAAGTCCCCAAGCTCCAGATCAACCTGTGAATAAAAGATGGTCAGGAGCAAAGAACCAGGATCACACGCCAAGTTGCAGTTAAAGAAGGTTTATTGCTGAGGAAACTAACCAAGGAGAGAATCAACCTGGAACGAAGGATAAGAATTCCTAACAATGAGAACCATTAACCAAAATGCCTTCAGAAGTTCACTAGAGGCTTTTACAAAATAGGAACCATTTATTCAGAAATACCATAATTCTGAGAGAACAGGGGATTGAACTAGATGACCTCCAAGTGTCAACTCATAAAAATATTTCTGTGATCTTTTAGAGTTGCCAATAGAAAGGGAGGGGGAAGCAGTGGGCAGCTTGCATTCCATAAATGTTTTCATAGATAGTTTCTAGGTGACTGAGGTTTCTGCTGTGTAAAATTCTAACTGGAGAGTATGATTGATGACTCTGGGCTATGGATGTGTCCCATTGGAGAATATGAATGATACACCCAGAGGGTGGGGTTAAAACCAGGGTCAAGGGTGACAATGAATGATGTGCCTCAGAATCACCTACACCCAGGCAATGCGGCATCTTTTAACTCCCAATAAATCCTTTTGGAGTTTGGCTAGAGACTCATGATTTAAGTGAGGTTATGTGCCGGAATCCTGACAGCAAGGTCCTTTCCAACCCTGTTACTGTTACTTGTCAACTAACCCAATACTAAATTGGTACTAGATAAGGGTCGACAGAAATCAAGAGAGGTTGGAGTTAGATTATTTATGTGAAAGTCATGACTCTCAAGGCTAATGACTTGCTTGCCTCCACTGCCCCCATCCCTGCCTGCTCTTCTCCTACACAAACCAAAGAAAACACATTTATGCAAAACAGATGTTAAGCCAGCGCTTTAAAAATAAACCTTTCAGCTAAGGCAATTTGAGAAAGAAAGAGACATCTATAAGAGCTAGAAAACAAAGAAGTCACCAGATCATCCAGGCTAAAGAAGGGGCATTCCAGAACAGTGGATGAATGTTTCTTTTATAGAAAAAGGCCTGCTGCTTTGGGCTCTGATGGAGATGCACTGAAAGCCCATTGTTCCTTAGCATTGCAAATTATTGTGCCATTGTTTGCTATTTTTTTTCTTACCCTTTACACACTTTGCAGATTGTTTCCCCTCCCCCCAATAAAACAGAGATTGTGTTCCTATCAGCAATTTGTTTTAACATTCTCTTGAATGATCCTAAGTGCTCTTGAAGGATTTTTGTAGCCTGAGACAGTCCTTATCTGTAAGAAATGTTTTTTTTCCCCCCCCAAGCTGCACAATACACCTCCCCATGCAACCAACAATCGTTGTGGCTCTTGTTGTGCTTGTTATTACAGATGCTGAATCAATTCCAAAGCTTCTCTCATGTCCTGGAGGGATCTTTTGCCTTATTGATTAGTTTTTCCAGCAATTCATTATTTACAACCAGCTAATCCGAAGGAGCACATCATATTAGGTATACAGAATCAGATTCCCCCATTGCAGCTAAAGGTTAGTGTTTCAAAATGTTTGAGCAATCAATTATAAATCTGATGCTCGGGGCGCTTTTATTTAATGAAGGAAAATAATGTCAAAAACTAACCTTAGCAGATACATGCACACACCTGCATACAAATATTCTGCTCCACTCCATTGTTCAAAACATTGGGCAATCTGCGTTACAGGTAGTTCTCAACATACAATGGTTCATTTTAGTGACCGTTCAAAGTTACAAGAGCACTGAAAAAGGTTTTTCACACTTATGACCCCTGGAACATCCCCATGAGCACTTGATCAAAATTCAGAAGCTTGGCCACTGACTCATACTTATGACGGTTAGAGTATCCTGGGGTCATGTGACTTTCCGACAAGCAAAGTCCACGGGGGAAAAACCAGATTCAGTTAACAACCAGGTCACTAACTTAACAACTGCAGTGATTCACTTAACAGCGGTGGCAAAACAGGTCACAGACCTGGCACAACTCTCTTAACAAATGCACGATTGAAATTCAGGTCCCGATTGCAGTTGTTAAGTCAAAGAATACTTGTACTCCAACAGGAAACAAACCTTTTTGGAGAAAATTTATTGAGATAAATCCCAGAGGTGCTTCTCCAAAAGACAACTGAACTTTCTTGGATTTTTTTTCCTTTGAAAATATTTTGCTTCTCATCCAAGAAGCTTCTTCGGTTCTTGGATGAGAAGTGTGAGCAGAACCGAAGCCATGTTGGATGGCCCATTGAATTGAATAAGGAAGTGTGTCTCAAAACTCAGTAGTTTTGCTAAATAAGAAAGTGTTCCAGTTTGTGCACAAGAGAAAAAAAAAACAAGATAAGGCTAGAACAATGGGGAACTGTCATAAAGTGCTGCGATGTCAGAAACCGTGTAACTACTTTTGCTAGATAAGGAGCTAGTAGGAACCTTCGAAATATATGTGTCAATTTGAAAACAGAAAGAATGTGAGCCAAGGCCTCGTAAGAGGGGATAAAAATGCTGCCTGAATTTTGCTGTGTGTTCCTTCAGTGCCTGAGGGGACCCGTCTCTGCAGACACCTGAATAAACCCTTGTTTTCCTTGGATCAACGAATCTTTTGGTGGTTTTTTTATCTGCTTCCACCTCACAGAAGTGAAACATTCTCATTTTCAAGGAAAAATATATAAAAAAGGTCCAGTTTCCTTTCAAAAAGGACCTTTGGAGCAACTACGGCCTAGATAGTTGAGTATGTCCATAGTTATTTTAATAAAGTTATCTTCCATGGCTTAGAGTTCATCTGATAGTGGCTTTCTGCTGTTCTCAGTAAACATCTCAGCCAGCTAAGTCCAATTCACAAATACACAAACGCACAAATACTTCAATAAACAGCCCAAATCATGCTCACAAAGCAGGATTTTGAAACACCCAAAGATTCAGCTACTCAAGAACCGAATGCAACCCAACTCATTTCTGTGCAAAGAGTTATGCACAGAAACACACAAACACTGCTTCTAGTTCTCCCTTATTGCAGCATCCTTGCCCACGAAAGGCCCCAAATCTGTGGGAAGAAATGGCTGCATTCACACATCTTTCATTGGGTTTATGAAGTCTCACCATTTTTTGGGTTGTGCATTACACCGAGTTGCAGTAAATTAATCCAAGTCGCTTGGCTTGACCAGATCTAAGCCATCTACCCAAATCTTTCCCTAAAACCCATCTAACCAAAACCTATGTTGTCATTGTTTTAACTCCCTTTGTATGAACTCAACTGTTCCTTCCTTACTTCCCCTACAAGGTAACACAATCAGTAAGGATTCTATATTTCCAACAAAGCAAATCACAGAATTTTATTTCATATTCCAGCAAAGCAAAAACACAGGTGTCTGACATCTGCTCATGGGACACATTTATGCATGCAAAAGAAAAGCTCTAGGAACTGCATTTTCAAATTATGTTCATATAATCACACATATTGCCTTCTTAAAATGTACTTTTAAATAATTAGAATACAGAAAATAGTTACCTTTCCAATTATTTTTAAACTAAGCTACCCAATTTATGTTTATCATAATATTGAACAACCTTAAGTTCCATAAATTAGTGAGCTGGGTAAATAGTTACTTTTTAAAATCATATTGATTTGACTGGCTTCTATGAGAAACCCAAAGAGAAAATTCTCTCAGGCTAAGTGGAATGTTTGGGTGCAACTGCTCTCAAGTCCATAAGCTGCTTGCAAATCTGTAAAAGTGTTTGTGCATATTTTTTTTTCTCATGAAACTTTAATTTCATTTCCAAATTTAAAGTTCAAACCTCAAAAGAAAACAAGAGCCAAGCAAAAGCAAAGATGGCGAGGAAAAAAACTGCATAAAAAGGAATTTAAAAAAAAAACATACACATGGATTGTCCCTCCTGGTTGAGCATATTTCAACAATGGTAGTTTCTCTTCTCCCCGCTCCACCCCGTGCAAAGAAAGCCACAATTAATGAACTTCTGATTTTTGCACAATTTTAATGCCACCCTCTCTTCTTACCTCGTCCTTCTGACTTACCTCCTCCATGTTGAACATGTTACTGTTTCGTATCTCTCTCTGCTCGCTGCAGCTTTGAGTTTTTCACCAACACAGGACACACCCACGTACATACAACCCTCCCCACCCCCCACTCACACACACACACACACTGTCCTTTTGGAAGCTGCCTGAAACAGAACTAACAATTTGCAACAAACAGGATGGAAAGTGGAATTGGGAGAGCTGAGTCTGCTCTGAAAAGCACCGCCTGGAAACATTTACTCAGCCCCATAAGGGAATTGAACCACTATCATGGATGGGTGTGGGGGGGTGTGCCTCTAAGTAGCAGCGCTCAGCCATTTCCTCCAATTAACCAGGAAACCCAATCAAAAACTTTTGGAAGTTTAGCCTGCAAAAAAGTTTTTACTTGGTTTATGCAACCCAGAAGGACACACAAGAGTTCAGAGTATAATTAGAACTGCAGAAAAAGAATAAGTACCAACCTGCCTTCCTTGGAGGACCTGTATATATGCATGGGTCAAAAAGGGGGCTGTGAAAATATCTACACACCCCTCACATCCCGGACAAAAACTGTTTTCAGCTCCTTCCCTCAAAACGACGCTATAGAGCCCTGCACACCAGAACAACTAGACACAAGGGGAGTTTTTTCCCCAAACACCATTACTCTGCTAAACAAATAATTCCCTTAACACTGTCCAACTATTTACAAAGTCTGCATTACGATTGCTCCGGTATTAATCTGCTGGTCACTCCTTATTGCCCATCCCCTCCCACTTGTGACTGTATGACTGTAACTTTGTCACTTGTACCCTTACAATTTATTTATATTGACTATTTTCTAGCATGATTCGATTGCTTACTGTACCCTATGACTATTATGATGAACTGTACCTGATGATTCTTGACTCTTGGTGAATGTCTCTTTTCTTTTAGGAACACTGAGAGCATTTGCACCCAGACAAATTCCTTCTGTGTCCAATCACACTTGGCCAAAAAAGAATTCTGTTCTGTTCTGTTCTGTTCTATTCTATTCTGTTCTGTTCTATTCTATTCTATTCTATTCTATTCTATTCCTCACCTTATTCTATTCCTTATTCTATTCCTTATTCTATTCTATCCCCTACTCTATTCTATTCTTTATTCTATTCCTCATTTTATTTTATTCTTTTCTTTTCTATTCTATTCTATCCCTTATTCTATTCTATTCTTTATTCTATTCCTTATTCTATTCTATTCTATTCTAAAAAGTTTCTATTTGGTTTATACATGTAGTCCTCGACTTACGATTGGAACTAGAATTTCCATCACTGAGCAAAGCGATGGTGAAGGGATCCACAACCAATTTGATGACCTTTGGCCCTGGTTGTTAAGTGAATCACTGGAGTGAAGTGACTCCTGCCATCATTAAGTGAAGCACCTGGTTGTGGCAGGTGTTAATGACGGTTGCAGTGTCCCCCGGGGTCATGCGATCCTGTTTTGTGTCGGTCTCAACCAAGCAGAGCCAGATTCGCTTCCCAACCATGTGACTAACTTAACTGTGGTGATTCATTTGGCAACAGTGGCAGGAAAGGCTGTAAAATGGGGCAAAAGTCACTTAATAAAATATCTTGTTTAGCAACAGAAAAAATTGGGCTCAGTTGTGGTTGTAAATCAAAAGCTTCCTGTAGAGTTATAAACCAACATAATAAAATAATGCGGATTCCTTTAATGGAAAAAGGCAGAAAATGCATACAGTTCGGACGTCTGTACGTTCTTTCAGGACTCATTTATTCAGTGGGATAACTTACCAGATTGGAAAGCTTTGCTTGGATGGTTTTAGGAATTGAGTTCTTCTTCTGTTCCATGTCACCATGCGCTACGGTACCATGTGCTACAGTACAGCCACGACCTGAGACATCAAACCAAGATTGTCAAGCCAGGAAGACTCACATCCGTTTGTTCCTGTATCCCTGCATCACGTCTCCCTGTCCCAGTGTTGGTGAACCTTTCTGTTGTGTGCCGAAAGCGTGCATGAGCGCAATACAATGTTCTCTGCCCCGCTGCGCATGAATGTACAACACTCCTGCCCCATGCACTGCACATATGCATGCCTCCCAGCTGATTTTCAGCCCGTTTTTGCCCTCACGGAGACTCGAGGGAAGCCTCAGGAGCCTTGGGAGGCTGAAAATGGGCCCGTTTAGTCACTAAATGGTATTAATATTTCCGGAAGGTCGACAAATTTCTTGCTTACAATATGAATTCTGGACTCATTTGTGGTCATAAGTCAAGGGCCACCTGTATATGGTTCACTTATTTCTGCTAACTATTTAAAAAACAAACTAAACCCTCCACTTTAATAAATAGTTATTGCTTTGCCTGAATTAATCCTTTGCATAGATAGATAGATAGATAGATAGATAGATAGATAGATAGATAGATAGATAGATA
>BLBF01000081.1:6323602-6348462 GCA_015471245.1 Laticauda colubrina
GAAGGAAGGAAGGAAGGAAGGAAGGAAGGAAGGAAGGAAGGAAGGAAATCTGAATAGCTTAGTTTCTACTGGTGCCTCACTCAGGACTTTGCAGGAGGAAAAGAGTTTTTGAACTCTGGAGGATCAAAGAAGCTTCTCTCTCTCTCTTTTTTTGGGGTAAACAGCCACAGAAATGACACAATGACTGCCCAGGGACTCTCCCTGGTCCAGATTTGAGATGGCCCATTTGGAAACCAGTAGCTAATTCCGTGATCTTAAAAAGACGTGACTCCCCAAATGCCTGCTTCTTCAAATTCTGATAAATTCTTATCCTTTTTCTCTGTTCTGTTCTGTGTAGACCTGCCCCAAATCCATGGGAAGATCTGATTACAAGAAGCTCAGAGTTGCTCATAAACAATTTTAAATAAATACGCTAATTAAATCCGGCCGCCAGACCAAGCAGTTCTCAATATCTTTGTTTCTTCATTGACCTTCATGTCGCTGAAAAAAAAAAAAAAAAAAAGCAAACAACGCTCGGTGTGATGAAACGTACCTTGAAGTACTCCAACAGGCCTCTGCAGGTCACTTTCGAGCCGTTGATCTCCTTTTCTAAGAGCTGACTGGGATCCAGGACGAACGGGATCAACTGCTTCAGCTGATCCTTGAATTCGTTGGCGATGTCTGCGCAAAAAGGTGGATGAAAAAGAGAAAAGAGGAAGAATGCAATGGGAGTGGAGTTCTTTCCCCCCCCCCCCCCGAAGTGAGTTTGTTTTATGGCCTTATAAAATACAGACATTTATTATTGCACGTAATGACTGTAATGTTACATGGGGAAAGCCTTTTAGGAGACAGGGCAAAATACGATTAGATAAGAGGCAGCTGAGTCCTCAGCTGCATAAAGGGGAAGGGAGAGAAAAAGGATGAGAAGAGATCCTCCCTAGTTATCAGGGTGTAAAAGGGGAGGGCGAGAGATTTGAACTTGACCCTGTTTCATTCTGCACAAACAGCTGTCCAGTTTCTTCCAAAACATCTCCAGGGATGAAGCACCCACAACTTCTAGTGGCAAGTCATTCCGCTGTTTAATTGTTCTGTCAGGAAGTTTCTCCTTAATTTCATGTTGCTTCTCTCCTTGATTAGTTTCCATTAATTGCTTCTTACCCTGCCCTCAGGTGCTTTAGAGAATAGTCCCCTTTTTTTGTGGCAGCCCCTCAAATATTGGAAGATTGCTCTCATGTCATCCCTGGTCCTTCTCTTCACTAGACTAGAGCAGGGATCTCCAAAGACTTTAAGACTTGTGGACTTCAACTCCCATAATTCCTCAAGCAGTCAGTTGAAGTCCACAAGCCTTAAAGTTATGAAATTAGTAAGTGTGTCTTAGTAAGACCACACCTAGAAAACTGCATCCAGTTTTGGTCACATTATAAAAAAGATGTTGAGACTCTAGAAAAAGTGCAGAGAAGAGCAACCAGGATGATGAGGGGACATATGAAGAACCGTTGCAGGAACTGGGTTTGTCTAGTCTGGTGAAGAGAAGGACCAGGGGAGACAGGAGAGCAGCCTTCCAATATTTGAGGGGCTGCCACAGAGAGGAGGAAGGGGTCAAACTATTTTCCAAAGCCAGACAAGGAATAATGGATGGAAATATACAAAAATCAAGGAGAGATTCAACCTGGAAATAAGGAGGAATTTTCTGACAGT
The DNA here is from genome assembly GCA_015471245.1 of Laticauda colubrina. NCBI lineage: Eukaryota > Metazoa > Chordata > Lepidosauria > Squamata > Elapidae > Laticauda > Laticauda colubrina. Next base: position 6,325,280 of record BLBF01000081.1, read on the forward strand.
GAGAACAATGAACGATGGAACAGAAGTTGCCTTTGGACGTTGTGGGAGATTCATCACTTGAGACTTTCAAGAAGAGATTGGGCTGCCATTTGTCAGAAATGGTGTAGGGTCTCCTGCTTGGGTGGGGGGTTGGACTAGATGACCTATAAGGTCCCTTCTAACTCTGATTATCTGTTATCTGCTAAGTTTGAAGATGCCTGGTCTGCAATTAAACACAAAACAGAAACCAGACAGACAACCACACTCTGAAATGCTTTTAATAAAACCGGGAGACCTTTTTTCCAAAGAGGATTTTCCCAGCTGTGTTGAGCATGTGGGATCTTTTCCATGTCGAGACCCAAGTCCTTCAGAGATTCCAGCCCTTACCGTTCAGACGGCCATCAAAATTCGGGCTAGTGGCCACTTTGAGTCCCGGATGAGGTAAGAGGAAACAGTTGACGTTGGTGAAGCAGGAATGGATGTGTTTGCGAACGTTCTGGATCTCTTCGTGCTGGTGAGATTTCACCTTGGGGTGGAAAAAGAGGAGGATTCAGAACAGGTCCAACAAAACCCAACACTTGCTTGCACAAGCACAGAGTGTCTGGAGGGTTTTTTTTTTTGTTTGCTTTACCTCCAGACGTTTATCGAGGAAATTCATGCCTCCCTCCAAGCCGTAGTTATACTCGTAGGGAAAACTCCAATCTCGCACCAGGAACATCAACGTCTGTGTTAAGAGAGAAGGCTCAGATTAAACCTCTGCACCCCAAGATTTCCCTGCTGCCAGCTGTGTCCACTCCAAGGCACAGAAATATTCTCTTTTCTGCAGAGAAGGCACGTTAAGGGCCAGGGTTATGTGGTGACGAAGGTTCTGGAGGGTAAAACGTATGAGGAACGGTTGCAGGAACTGGATAAAGGTTCCCCTTGCACATCCATGCTGGTTGTTTCCGGCTCTAAGGGGCGCTGTTCATCTCCATTACAAAGCTGAAGAGCCAGCACTGTCCCAAGACGTCTCCGTGGTCATGTGGCCGGCAGGACTAAACACCGAAGGCACACGGAGCACTGTTACCTTCCCACCAAAGGAGTCCCTATTTTTCTACTTGCATTTATTACGTGTTTTCGAACTGCTAGGTTGTCGGAAGCTGGGACAAGGAACGGGAGCTCACTCTGTGATGTGGCGCTAGGGATTCGAACCCTGAACTCCCAACCTGCCAATTGACAAGAACTGCCAATTGACAAGTTCAGCATCTTGGCCACTGAGCCACCGCATCCCAGGAATTGGGTACGTCTCGTTTAATCAAAAGAAGGATTAGGGGTGATATGATAGCAGTGTTCCAATATCGGAGGGGCTGCCACAAAAGGAGGGAACAACTTATTCTCCAAAGCACCTGAAGGCAGGACAAGAAGCAATGGATGAAAACTAAGCAAGCAGAGAAGCAACCTAGAATTAAGAGAAATTTCCTAGCAGTGAGAACAATTAACCAGTGGAACGGCTTCCCTCCACCAATTGTGGGTGCTCCAACACTGGAGGCTTTTAACAAGAATTTGGATAGCCGTTTGTCTGGGCTGGTATAGGGGGTTGGACTAGAAGACCTCTGAAGTCCCTTCTAACACTGTTATTCTGTCCTAGACTCAGACAGCAGAGATCTTGAGTCCCATCTCAACCACAGAAGTTCCCTGGAGGACTTGGGGGTCAGTTCCTCCCTCTCAGTATCAGAGGCAGGGTGTTTCAGTGGTGAAGATACTGTACTACAAATGGGGAGACCCAGGTTCAAATCCTCCCTCAGCCATAGAAGTCCCTTCCCTGTGGGACTCTGGGCAGGTTATTCTGGCTCAGGCCAGCCTACTTCACAGGACTGTTGTTGTGGAAGGGAGATTAGGTTGCTGCATATAAGCTATCTTGAAAGTAACGTGGCAGATAAAGCCAGCAAATAAACTAATATTTAAAGCTTTTGTCCACCGAAGTTACTTTTAAACCAAGCAGAAGGCTTGCAATCTTTAGACAGTGCCTGTTTGTGTTTTTTTTTTTAAGGGTGCAAAACATCTGAATGCAAAATTATTTAATTCGATCCCAGTTGTCCCAGATCCCGGAGAAGCAAAATCAAGACAACTCTGCTTTGATCTCAAAACAGTGGTTAGAACCCAAGATATGGGATCAAGTTTCCAACTCGAATCCGAGCACTGCAAACTTAAAGCTTTTCTGATTCACAACTTTTGCCTGGATTCAAAGTTTTCACGTTTTCCTGTGGCTGTGAGTTCCACAGGTGAATTGTGAATGGAGCCCGAGGTGGTCCAGGCAGTCTCCCTCCCCCCACTCCTGACTGACCAAACGCATACCTGGAATGGCTTGAGAAAGATTTCGTCCATGGCCAGACGCCCGTATTCGGTAAAGAGCTGCACAAAGAGAAAGAAAACAACACTGAGGGCCAGTTGCATGAAAATAATTACACACTTTATGGAGAGCTCCTGCCTACCTGTAGCTGTTGGAGGTCATCTTCTTGGATGTTTTGGGACAAGTTGTAAATCTGGAAAGGAAAGGTGTACACAATTAATTATTTGCTTAGCAACTGCAGCATAAAAAGGTCACAAAATTGGGCACAACTTGCTTAACAACCACATTACTTAGCGATTAAAGTTCCAGCCTCAATTGGGGTTATAAGTCAAGGACTACCTGCATTGTTTTAATGCTTGGTAGGGTTACTATGCTTCTGGGGTTTTAGGCATTTTGTTTTAATTTTGCAAAGCTGTCCAGAATCATGGGCATATGTAAAATGGTTGGATGAATGGAAAGAAATAGATAGATAAATAAATAGATAGATAGATAGGTTAGATTAGATGATAGATTAGATAGATCTATTACTTTAGCTTAGATTAGTAACTTTTGATTCTTGATGAATCTTTTCTTTTCTTTTTATGTACACTGAGAACATATACACCAAGACAAATTCCTTATGTGTCCAATCACACCTGAACTCTATTCTATCTATTCTATTCTATGATAGGTAGATTGTAGGCAGGCAGGCAGACAAGTAGATTAGATGACAGACATATATAGGATTGATGGATCATGGATGAAAAAATTAAGAAAAATGGATCATTGGAGAGAGAGGGGATGGATCAAGAGAGAGGGAGAGATGGATGGATGGTTAGATAATAGATTGATAAAAAGATAACACGGATGGACAGGCAGGCCAACAGGGGATGGATGAAGATAGACAGACATTTGAGTCTCCAAGGGCATCAAGACCTTCAGCTAACTTCCTGCATTTATGTCACTCCTAGTGGGACCCCATGCTAGTTTTCTGAACTTGCCAGTCACGGCCAGTTGCAAACAGCAGGACTTTCTGAGAAGTGAATGGATGACTGCTCACCTGAACGGAACTGGTCATAGTACTGAGGGCAAAAATGGTGGCGCAGTCTTTGACGGTGGACTGGCTGTCGAAAGCCCCCTGGGTGTCCATCAGCACAACAGCGACCTGCAAGCAAGAGGCAAAAAATTATTGAATATTTACAATTTATTGTTGAACTTCCAAGATGAAGGCTCAAATTGTAAACTAGTCATCAGGCGTCCTCACTAGCTTGGGCCAATCAGTCGATCTACGGAATTAGATGGAGTTAGGGGATTCTCTGCCAGAGGAGGGGGAAAACCCACAGATGATTTTCTTCAGGTCAGATATGTGCAAAAAAACCCTGCACAAGACCTTTTAATTCCTCTCCTCCAAAGGAAGTTATTTTTGCAGCAGACCCATCAAACAGATTAACAAAAGGGCATTCTTTTAAAAAAAGTTTTGTTTTCATATTCCCTACCCACTTTTTAAAAATGATGATCTCAAAAGAGATTTGGTTTATACATGTTGCATTTTACATTAAAAATGAAAACTGACACATTGGCAGAATCATGTAAAAACGATAAGTCTAAACTCCTTAGACACAAACATGTTCTTCATGAAAAAAAAAAAAAAACACCCTATGCTTTTTAAACAAGCCAAAAGTCATGAGAAAGAATGTAAATTTTGACAAAGATCTGGGAAATAGTTTTGATTTTTCTGGAGTCTTAGGTTTTGGGGAGCCTCAGACCAAACACTGAGCTAGAGCAATAATAGAAATGATGATCTGGATGAGAAGAATAAAATAATATATGGAGAAACTTCCTGACAGTGAGAGCAATTAATCAGTGGATCAGCTTCCCTCTGCAAATTGTGGGTGCTCCAACACTGGAGGCTTTTAACAAGAAATTGGACAGCCATGTGTCTGGACTGGTATTGGTGCCCTGTTCGAGCAGGGGTTGGACTAAATGACCTTCAATCTCCCTTCCGACTCTCAACCTGGAACTATGGAGAAACTTCCTAACAGTGAGGACAATTAACCAGTGGAATGGCTTCCCTTCAGAGGTTGTGGGTGCTTCATCGCTGGAGGCTTTTAAGAAGAGATTGGATGGCCATTTGTCTGAAATGGCATAGGGATTCCTGCTTGAGCAGGGGGTTAGACTAGAGGACCTCCAAGGTCCCTTCCAACTCTGTCATTCTGTTTTGTCCAGGGGAGAAACAAAGGCTCTGGTTTTAGTCCTGAAATTCAGATCTATTTCTACAAGCTGGCATTTCCTTTCCCTCCGTAGCCACTCCTGCCATCACCTTCTTCCCGCTGGGCTTCATCACGATGAAGACTTCGCTCCAGATCTGAATGCCGGTGGTCTCGGGGTCCGAACCCCCCCGCCATGAAAAGCCTGTCAAGGGCTCATCTTCCACCCCCAGCCAATCAATTTTGCTGTCTTCTTTCTGTAGGGAAAAAAAACAACACCGCAGCGTCAGACAAGAGGCCTCCAAAATCTTCTGAGGATCATAAGACCAAAATTTTCCCCGATTACGGTGCCTCCAGCTAGATTTTCTCAAGTAGGACTTCCCAGACCAAAGGGACTACAACTCCCATTGTTCTAGGTCAGCATACTGCTGAAATCTGAGGCATCCCAGAGCCTGTTGCGTCAAAGGGAGATTTTTCTCGTCTCTGAGATAGAAGTTAGAAATAAAAGATCAGTGAAATATAGAAAATATGTTAAGATAAAGAAGTAAACAATACAATGAATGTTGTTATTATGACTATTAGGATTATTATGTTTAACATTATTCTTGTATTCTTATTAGAGGCCAGAGAAAAATCTGTTTTTACAAAAATGAAAAAGGAGTTTAAACTTTTTTCAGGACCTTCGTTGGATGAAAATAAGATTGGAAATGGGGGGAAGGGAAATGGGGATGGGGGAGGCTCACCAGAGCTTTCAATCAAATGACCAAGTTAGTTGGCAGAAATCTGGAGATGGTAAATACAATTTGTGTGCCCCTCTGAGAAAGCATAGCTGCAAAAGGGTCAGAAAGAGGGGAAAAAATAAGATTTGGATCCCAGGTCTCTGATCCCTGGGTTCAAACTCTTAGTCATGGGAGCAAAATACAATAGAAGCTTTGTATTAACAGAAAGCTCTTATGCAACCTTCCCACTATGGTATAAAATGATTGCAAAGGAACAGCAACAAGCCTCAGCTTGCTAAATTACATTTTCTAACTGGAAAGCAGCTTTCCTTTGCTGAATTGCAGAAAATAGGCAACGGCATCCAGATTCAAACACAATTTATTCTTTCTCTAGGTGTTTCCCAAACTTGGCAACTTTTAAGGGGTGTGGACTTCAACTCCCAGGATTCCTCAGCCAGCATGCTTTAAGGTATGTGGACCAACTCCCAAAATCCCCCAGCCAGCATGTTTTAAGGCAAAGGGTCTTTACACTTGATGAGATTAAGACTTGTGGACTTCAACTCCCAGAATTCCTGAGCTAACATGACTGGAGGAGGAGGAATTCTGGGAGCTGAAGTCCACAAGTCTTGAAGCTGTCAAGTTTGAAGACCCCTGTTTAAGATATGTGGACCAACTCCCAGAATCCCCCAGCCAGCATGTTTTAAGGTATGTGGACCTCAACTCCCAGAATTCCCCAGCCAGCATGCTTTCAGCTGGGTAGACTTCAACTCCCAGAATTCCCCAGCTAGCAAGCCTGGCTAAGGAATTCTGGGAATTGAAGTCCATTCATTGTAAAGCTGCATGGTTGCAAAAACACTGACAGTTAACTTTTGTGTTGAATTTATATTTACCGACAAAGAAATAAAGGGAGACTAGCATAAAACTATTTCAAGCTATTTAGCTCTCATCAGCTAGTAATCCTTCTGGGATTCGAACCTGGGCTAGTCATACTGACAGTTAACCAAGAACAACCAGGGATTAGTAGGTGTTCCATGCAAAAATCTAGATTATCTCAAGACCCCCTAAAGTCAAAGGGGAGATAAAAACAGATTGTAAATTATTTAGGACAGAGATGGCTTCCTGGTTCCCTTAAGAAACTTCTGCTAGAATTGTCTTTGCATAATACTGGAAAAGTGAAGAGATCCCTCCTGATGACAATGTGATTAGGAAAATACTAGATTGTGCAGAAATGAATAGATTAACTCTTGCAACTAAGGAGAAAGAACTAACTGACTATTATATGACATGGGAATTATTTTACCGATAGTTAGAGAATAGAAACGGAAGTTAGAAATAAAAGGAGGAGATCAGTGAAATATAGAAAATATGTTAAGATAGAGATGTAAACAATACAATGCTTGTTATTATGACTATCAGGATTATTACATTTATTATTATTTTCTTATTAGAAGACATGTTAAGAGGGAGAAATGAATAAGTTTACTATGTTAAATATTACTACTGTAAGATCAGAGAATCAATATCAATGTAATGAATACTGTTGTAAATTTTGATTGTTATTGCACAGATTGCAATTTGCACCCAGACGACACACTATTTAATGGAAGGTGGAATGTTCATAGAATAGAATTCTTTTATTGGCCAAGTGTGATTGAACACACAAGAAATTTGCCTTGGTGCAAATGCTCTCAGTGTACGTAAAAGAAAAGATACATTCATCAAGAATCATAAGGTACAACACATAATAATAGTCATAGGGTACAATAAGTAACCAGATCATTCTAGGAAAAGTCAATATAAACCATAAGGATACAAGCGACAAAGTTAGAGTCATACAGTTGTAAGTGGGAGAGGATGGGCGATAAGGAGTGATGAGAAGATTAACAGTAATAATAATGCAGACTTTGTAAATATTGGACAGTGTTGAGGGAATTATTTGTTTAGCAGAGTGATGGTGTTGGGGAAAAAACTGTCCTCCAACTTATCTAGTTGTTCAGGTGTGCAGTGCTCTATAGCGTCGTTTTGAGGGAAGGAGTTGAAACAGTTTATGTCCGGGATGTGAGAGGTATATAGATATTTTCACAGCCCACTTTTTGACCTGTGCAGTAGACAGGTCTTCCATGGAAGGCAGGTTGGTAGACATTGTTATATTCATCTTAAAAAAATTTAATTAAAAAAAGAAACTTCCTCAAATCCCAGATCTACTGAGCGCACAGGTACATGACTGAACAACACACAAAGGGCAACAAGAATATCATCACCCTTGGAAGGTGAGAAAAACAAAAGTTACATAATGATCATCCTTCAAGACAGCCGAAATATGGCGTTGCCCTTGTACACAATGGGCAGCCAGCCTTACCTGCGTGTACAGGTAACGCAGAAGGAAGTCCAGCAGGAAAGACTTGCCCTTGCGGAAAGCGCCTGCCACGGACACGACCACCACGTCAAGGTCACGGATGGCATCTTGCAGCAGGACTTGGCTCAACGCCTTCTCGTCCAACTCAAAGGAATGTTGTTCTTTGTGGACCAAAACAATTTGAACAGGACCTGGCTTGGTTCCCACCATGGCATCTCCTCCTGTTCCGGCCAAGAAAGGGGGGGAAAAAAAAATTCAACAATACACATTCAGGTAGTTTTTGACTGACAACGGTTCGTTCTAGTGACTGTTCAAAGTGACAACTGCCTTGGAAAAAAGCGACATCGGGTGCTAATTTTCCACACATGGGACTGTGATGACCCGGGGTGTGACACAAAAATAACAAAGTCACAAAAGTAGAATAAATTCCCTTTAATGCCTCCAGCTTGACCCCAATGTCCAATTATCTTCGGCTGGATGTCAAACTCTTCAAAAAACAGTCTATGAAGGGCAGAGATGCAGTCCGAACCCAAAGTAAAGATAATTAGAAATAAAAAAAAACAACGCAAATCACACTGAAGTAATTAACATGGCAGGCCAGGATGATAAAATTGCAGACTTTCAAAGCATAATGCAGCACCCACAGTTGGGAAGACACCAAAACCCAGATAAGCCTCGGCAAATGCTTTGCACTCTTTGCTTCCAGCAAGGAGCCGTATGCAACACCCCTCTTATTGTTCTCCCACCTGCAACTAATGAAAGGGATCAGGGCCTTTTCCATCCCCATAAGCCACATTGCTCCCTTCTCTATTCCTCCTTGCGTGCCCTAGGATGAAGAGGGGGTGGGCCTTGATCTTCCTCTGTATGCTCAGCTGGACTGTGCTCTTCCACCGTTTCTTCCACAGCCACCGGAGCCACACTCCCACTCCCTGTCAGCTCCTCAATCTCCCCCTCAGAATCAAACTCCAACAAGGGCATGACATGGGACCATCACAGCATCTCTTGGGTCATGTAGTCAAAATTCAAATGCTATTCCAGAATTTGGACAATATAAAGAGCTTTTTTCAAGGGGAGAAGCGAAGGTACACTGCAGAGGTGGTATTCAGCCGGTTCAGACCGGTTCTACAGAACCGGTAGCGGGAATTCTAAGTCGTTCAGAGAACCAGCCAACGCCACCTGACTGGCCACGTCCCATCTATTCTCCGCCTCCCAAGTTCCAGCTGATTGGCTGGGTCTTTTGGTTGCCCTGCCCAGGAGAATGGAAGGGGAAAGCAGGTTCGTGGGGTGTGGAAGGAATGGGGATTTTGTGGTATCCTTCTCCTGCCATGCCCACCAACCCACGCCATGCTCACACAACTGGTAGCAAAACTTTTGAATCCCACCACTGTTACACTGGTCTTCTTTTTATAATCAAGGCAAAACACAGTTCAGAAAAATCAAGACTTAAAACAAGAGACAGAAATGCTTTGTCCTCAGAAATTATTCCACTGTGGTACTATTTCCATTCTATTATTTTCTAAACATTTTCCATTCCCAAACAGGAATCCTTGCTTGCCAAACAAAGGAAAGACATTTCAACGGCGTGATTTTTCCCTCCCAGCCCCCAAAAACCACAACTTATATAATACACATGTGGTTGTTTGAGCTTGCTGAAATTTCTTCTTTGGTGTCTACACAATGCCTTACAATGTAAAGAATGTTGATATTTACACTGTGGGGATCAGGCCAGTTTCAAAACATTTACAAGCATTTTTGACAAAAAACTATTTTGTGCTGAGCCACTGGGAGCACGTAACAGACCACAATAAGTATGCTTTATTGATTTTCTTTCCATAATGCATTATTCCAATTCAATGTCATGTTTTTTCTCCTGAAAAACCAATTAAGATATATTTATATAGCAAGGCCCTGGACTTAAAAAGCTCCATTCATCCATCTTATCTATCTCTACCATCATCTATTTATTAATCTATATCTATCATCTCTTTATCTGTTCATCTATATCATCTATTTATCAATTATCTATCAATCTATCTCTATATCTTATCTATCTCTGATGTATTTATCTTATCTAACCTATCTAATCTTTCTCCCTCTCCCTTATCCACCGTATCTATTTCCATCCATCCAGAGTACATATACACATATACAAATATACCCAATAGATATAAGGAAGAGGTATTGCAGGTTCCTAGATGATGGTAAGATCTGCACAACAGACTACCTATACAGGCTGTGAGTTTTCCAGTTCTGGTTTTTTAAAGAATGGAGCTAGATAATTTTTCTTCATCACTCCAGAAAGTTGGACTAGATCAGAGTTTTTAAAACCTGGCAACTTAAAGAACTTCAACTCCCAGAATTCCCCAGCCAGCTGAGGGATTCTGGGAGTCCACCCATCTTAAAGCATCCAAGTTGGAAAGGCGCTGCACTAAATCATGTTCCCTTCCCACTGTATAATTTCAATGACATACTTTGTTGTTTGAAAAGAAGACACAGATGCTCCATGCAGTGTGTTTTTTTTCTCCAGGATGCAGCCGCCTCCAACGGTGAAGCAACAGGACGACGAAAACATTGGGAAAAACAGCTGCATTTCCCCCCTAGTCTTTGCTCTTAACTCAAGACAACCGATCGAATCTCATGAAATCTTAAAGCGTGCCTTTGCACACAAAAGCAAGTATAATTCTTGCTCTACGGATCCACCGGGTCGGGAAAGAGATATCGGTAGCCCTCCACTTACACCACCACAACTGAGCCTGACGTTGCTGCTAAGTAAGACAGATGTTAGGTGAAATTTACCCCATTTTACCACCTTTCTTGTTTTCTAGTCCAACCTCCTGCTCAGACAGGTAACCCTATACCATTTCAGACAAATGGTTGTTCAATCTCTTCTTAAAAACCTCCAGTGTTGGAGCACCCACACTTTCTGGTGGCAAGTAGTTCCATTGGTTAATTGTCCTCCTCACTGTCAGGAAATTTCTCCTTAATTTATTCCAGGTTGCTTCTCTCGATTAGTTTCCATTAGTTTCTTCTTGTCCAGCCTTCAGGTGCTTTGAAGAAGAGGTTCTTTGTGGCAGCCCCTCAAATATTGGAACCCTGCAATCATGTCACCCCTTAGTCTATCTTTTCGTCAAGCAAGACACATCCAATTCCAGCAAACATTCTTTATATATATTTTTTTAACTTCTAGCCCCCTAATTATCTTTATTGCTCTTCTCTTGCACTCTTTCCAGAGTCTCAAGATCCTTTTTTCATATTTTGGCCACCAAAAGTGGATGCAGCATTCCAAGTGTGGCCTTAACAAGGCCTTATAAAGCGGCATTAACACCTCATGTGATCTTGAGTCTATCAAAATTCTAGCTTGTAAATGTGGGGCAAGGACCCTCAACCAGATCTCCCAAGCCCCCTTTTTGCTGCTGCTGCTTCTGGGCTCTCCTGGGGATTCATGCTGGGGAGGGCTGGAAGCCAAGGAAAACATCCATTTGAAGGCTGATCCCATCCTCAGATGTTCCAAAGCGGACTGTTACCATGGCAACGGGGACAGAGTTCCAGAAAAGCACTAAAATCGCCAGAGATGTTTTGCATCCTTCCAGCCGTCTTCTTCTATGCATGAATTCGCACAGGAGCAAATTCCACGGGCGTTTTTTTATTCCTAGCCACAGGGTGCAAAGAAAGTGCAGAATATCGAAAATAAAAGTGTAAAGTAGGAATTCTTTATTGGCCAAGTGTGATCGGACCTACAAGGAATTTGTTTCCGGCGCATAACCGCACAGGGTACATACATAAAAAGAGCAAAGACATAGGCCATAAATCACAGCTATAATCGTTAATCGTAAGTTACAAACAACGAATCAATAAATAAGGAGAAGATAGTAGGAGCAACTAAAAAGAAAAAAAAGAGAGAGAAATGAGACAATGCTGTGGGAATTAAATGTTTAGCAGAGTTGATCGCATGGGGGAAAATATTTGCCTGATTATTTTAGCAGGGAGAAATTGAAGTAGATTATGTCCAGGATGTGAGAGGTCTGTAAATATTTTTTTTCAGCCCCCTTTCTGGTTTGTGCAGTACAGGTAGTCCTTGAATTACAATGGTTCAATTAGTGACCGTTCAAAGTTACTTAAAAACTGAAAAGTGACTTATGACCATTTTTCACACAACTTGTCAACTCATAAGACATTCCTATGCCTGTTTTAGTAGTTGCCATTAAAAAAAAGCAGGGGGGAGGAAGGAAATCTGGAAGAGCAGTGCAGTAGTTTGGAAGCAGAAGTACATTCCAACTCTTTATCTTTGAAAGATTGAAACTAAACTACCAGAGATTTTGCCCGCGAATATATTTAATTGGAGGACGTGAATGATGACACCCAGCCTTTGAAGGTGCTCAATTGGAGAATCTGGTTTATGAGACATCCAGGGGGGAGGGAGGGGGGAAACAGGGTTCAGAAGGGACTGGAAATTATGTATGCCATAATTTGCTGCATTTGAATCGCCTCAGATGAATCCTTTGAAGTTTTTTGAAGTTTGGCTCGAGAATCATGATTTAAGGGCAGCCGGTCAAGCCTGAAATTTTTCCCCCCATGACTACCACAGAGAAAGTAAGAAAAAAAATATATATTAAGACTAACTAAAATGGCTACACTTATGTCAATTTCGAGCTTGACAATTAGGGCAATTGCTGGAATCCTGACACAACCGTTGCAGCATCCCCTCAGTCATGTGCTTAAAATTTGGACGCTTGGCAACTGGTTCATATTTATGATGGGTATAGCGTCCCCCGGGAGTCACATGGTCCCCTTTTGTGACCGTCTGATGAGTGAAGTCAATGGGGAAGCCAGTTTCACTTAACAACCATGTGACTAACTTAACAGCTGCAGTGAATCACTTAAAAGCTGTGGCAAGCAAAGGTCGTAAAATGGAGCAAAACTCACTTAACAAATGTTTCACTTAGCAACAGAAATTGTCGGGCTCTATTGTGGTCGCAACTTGAGGACTACCTGTAACACAGATCCTCAATGGAAGGCAAGGCCAGTTGCGACAAGCGTGAAGCAGACATTTAATTCAATGGATTATGGTGCAAGAAAACCCCAGTGCTTTTATTTTTTTTTTCTGTTTTATCCGTCTTCAAAATGAAACCTCATCACCAGCCAGGGTTAAAAAAACAAAATGTACCTAGGAACCACTTTCCGTAACATCAATATTTCATCCTGGCTAATAGCTCAAGTCAACGGCCTTGGCTTCTCATTTCACAACCAGAAACAATGAAGTTTTGTAGAATGGAAGCCCAGGAAGGTGTGGGTTTTTTTAAGCGAAAATCTTGCACCTCCAGAGTTGGGAAGGTGAAATGTGGCAATTTTAGCTCTTTATCGGGTGTCTGATTTCAAGGAAGTTCTCCCCGACACTACTTCTGTCTGTTGGTTGCAATGACACTTGTTCTAACTAGAAGTTGGTGATAAAAATCTCTTCTCGGGGTTGCATAATCTCTATCAGACAACTCAACCAACAACAACCAGTTCCAACATTCAAAATGTAGGCCACGCCCAAAATATTTCCTTCCATCCATCCATTGATCAACTAAATTAGTCACTAACTTCATTAGTTGACTCAACCTTCTCGCATTGTAAGGAAAATGTTCCTACTTCTGGCCATTTACTCTGCATTTATGAACCAAGGTCACTCAAGATACGAATGACTAAGCTCAAATGATTTTATTTTGGCCAGGCTATACAAAGATTCTGTCCAGAAGTGCCTAATGCCAGGAAACGTGGAAGGAAAAAAAAGATGACCAGAGTTAAATGGATGGACTTGATAACAGAATAGAAGAATTAGAAGGGACCTTGAAGATCTTCTAGTCCACAACTGGCTGCTCACGTAGGAGGCACTATTTTAGATAAATGGTTGTCTTCTTGAAACCTTCTTGAAACTTGTCTTCTTGAAACTTACTTCTGCAAGTAAGATGTTCCACTGATTAAATTATTCTAACACAATGACAGCAATGTTGATGGTGCATCATGAAGTCATCTGAAGAGATAGTTCCTCCTGCAGAAAATGGATCTGTGGAGTTGTTAAGAGTCACCCTTGGGTTAATAGCCCATATCCATTAAAAATAATAATAATCAGGAATGGTACGTTGGCCTAGAGGGCCAACCTCTCACCTCACAATCAGGAGGCTGTGAGTTTGAACCCAGGTAGAAGCAGATATTTTTCTCTCTGGGCACATTGAGAATATATCTGCTAAATATAATTCTGCATTGGTGACATGAAGGGCATCCCGGCCAGTAAACACAGACTCCATCTCGCAAGGGATTATGGGGTCATTAAAAGGAGGTGGTTCCATCAAAAACAAGCTCCTTGCGCTATTTTTTCCTCTTGTGAGCTTAGTAATAATACCAGCTGCCACCATCTTAATTCTCATCTACTTCCATTCCCAGCCACACACACACACAAAAAGTAGCTGAATGGACATGCTTTTTGCTTTCCTTGAAAAAGGGGTAATTCAACAAATCATTCATTTTGATGCAGGAAGAAAAACCACTCATGGCAACTCATTTGTTGACCAACTAACTGGGTCTTAGTTATTTTGGAAAATAGCATTTTTTAAGCCTATCAACACTCTGCCTGAAGAGACATCTCTTGGTGACTCTCTTTTCTCTGTATTGTGTGTTTTAGATTTAAGCAAGGACTGTTATTCTTTTAATCTTTCTTTCAGACGACCCTGAGCATCTTGAGTTCAAAAGCCCAGCAGAAATGTTCCTTTTTTATTATTGTTATAAGTTACTCAAGGCCCCTACAGCAATTCTTCCTATATATTCAAGGAAGGCTGGGTCATGCATTCTTGGAAAAGCCAAGGACTTTTCGCCAAGAAAATTGGGACTTTAAGCAACATCCCTCCTTTTAAGTGGTGTCTTAGAATAGAATAATGGTGTTATTCTAGGGATCATGGAGGTCTTCTAGTCCAACCCCCTGCCTAGGCAGGAAACCCTACAACACTTCAGATGAATGGTTATCCAACATCTTTTTAAAAAAAACTTCCAGTGTTGGAGCATTCACACCTTCTGGAGGCAAGCAGTTCCACTGATTAATTGTTCTAACTGTCAGGAAATTTCTCTTTAGTTCGAAATTGCTTCTCTCCTGGATGAGTTTACACCTATTGCTTCTTGTCCTGCCCTCAGGTCCTTTGGAGAATAGCTTGACTCCCTCTTCTTTGGGGCAGCCCCTGAGATATTGGAAGACTGCTATCATGTCTCCCCTAGTCCTTCTTTTCATTAGATTAGACATACCCAGTTCCTGCAACGGTTCTTCATATGTTTTAGTCTTCAGTCCCCTAATCATCCTTGTTGCTCTTCTCTGCACTCTTTCCAGAGTCTCCACATCTTTTTTACACCGTGGCAACCAAAACTGAATGCAGTTTTGCATTCAGAAGGACAAGATTTCTGCTCCTATCAGCATCATGGATGGTCAAGAATAACAAAACAGAAAACTAAGGAGAACACAAAAGGGCCTGTGAATGAACAGACAGCAGGAGAAGAACTGGATGGGGGAAGCAAAGGGGATTTGGGAGCAGTGGGATCCCAACCCAGAGGGCATAATTCTTCTAAATAGGGCACATGAGGCTTTTAAAATAACTTCTACAGAATTAAAATGGCTCTCCTTCTTTTCAGTTTTCAGGAAAACCAAGAGCTGGGAAAGAGGCCAAATTTTGAGAAAATTCTTTTTTCCACCCCACCCCTTCTTAAAAAAAAAAGAAAACCAAAACACTGAAATGGAAGCACGCATGGCACGCTTAAGTTAGCATTTTTTTTCAAAAACCCTGCTCAAAAAACATACCCTTTTACCCTCTTTTCCACAAGGATTTTTTCCCCTCCCTGGGCTGTTTCTGTCCAATTTGGGCAGTTTTTATTTTTATTTTTAAGGAAGTCAATCTTTGGAAATCTAGGTCTCTCTTAAGAGATGTAATTGTTTATGGCTTGTTTTGGCTAACGGAAAGTTTTGGAAGGGCCTTTCCACACTTCTTTGAAAGTCCCAACTTCCGTGAAAGGAAGAAGGCAGCTCTGCATTCTTGTATACACACACAGGCGCACAAACCGAGCCAAAAAGCACAATCCACTCAACATACCATAGAAGTTGCCAGCCAAGCCTGTGGATGCAGTGAGTCAGAATAAAGACCGCTCCCTATCTGTTTTACATTATGGAGCAGAGACAGAGAAGAAACAAACCTGGAGTTGTTCCTTAAACCTCTGCGCTATTTTCATTTGCTATTTTCAGCATTCAGCAATCAGGAAGACTTTTTAACTGAGCTTGCAAGCAAAGTAGGAAACTAACAGAAGGACAGAATCAAGATCACATGAAGTGTTAATACCACTCTATAATAACACCTTTGGTAAGACCATATTTGATCACATTATAAAAAAAAAAAAAGATACTGAGCTCTGGAAAGAATGCAGAGAAGAGCAACCAAGATGATTAAGTGCCTGGAGGCTAGAATATACAAATAACGGTTGCAGGAATTGGGTCTGTCCAGTTTAATGAAAAGATGGAAAGGGGGTGACTTGACAGCACACTTCCAATATTTGAGGGGCTGCCCCAAAGAAGAGGGGGTCAAACTATTCTCCAAAACACCAGAAGGCAGCACAAGAAACAATGGATGGGAATTAATGAAGGAGAGGAGCAACCTGGAACTAAGGAGAAATTTACTGACAGTGGGAACAATTGATCAGTGGAACAACTTTCCTCTAGAAGTTGTGAATGCTCCAACACTGGAAGTTTTTAAGAAGAGATTGGACAACCACTTGGCTTACAATAAGGTCTTCTGTTTGATAGAAGGCCTCCAAAATCCCTTCCAACTCTGTTACTCTGTTAATCCTTGCAATAAACTGGGCTTTACTGTGTCCCTCTCCATGGAGGCTCCATCCTGGAAATTCTAGGATCCAAGGAACAGCTTTCTATGAGGCAAACCAGAGCTTTCTGGCCATTCCCTAGCGTGGACCTTAGCATGGCCGTCCATCTCAGGACAGAAAGATCCATGCCCCAGTGGATCACAATCAGGAGGCTGTGAGTTTGATTCTAGGTAGAGGCTAATATTTGGAATAGACTCTCTTGCTTGAGCAGGAGGTTGGACTAGATGACCTCCAAGATCCCTTCTAACTCTGTTATTCCATGATGGGGATGGAGGAGAAACATGCAAATTCTTTCCTTTGTTTGTGAGCCATCTGTGGTCAAGCGGAAGGGATCACACATGAAAAGTCTTTGGTTTCCCAAGAAGGTTGAGCTGACGGGACCGCAGAGCTCCCCAAAGACCAAGAGGCATTCCTGTTTCTGATCTTGAAAGTGAACAACATCCAAGCACTTGTCACTCACAATCATTGGCATTTTTATTCTCCTTGCAAGAAAAAAATGTCTTAAATTACAATCAGATAAGGCAAAATGTTGCAAGGCTAACTCAGTCTACAGATCAATGGTTTTCCATTGGTGGTAAATTTTAAGTCATAGGGACTTCAATTCCCAGAATTCCCATGCAATTTGAAGTGGAAAATACCAATCTAGATAAAATGTAATTCAAACAAAGCTTTGAAATAAGGTTTTTAGGAAGTTGAAGCAAGACACCTAATTACACAGCCCAAACACTTGAGCTGGGGAGGACGATGGGAGTGAGGTTCTCCTGATCAGTATTAATTTTTATTTTTTCCCATCAGTTCGAGCCATCTGGCGGTCAAGACAGTGGACGCTGCACACTCTAATTATTTGGAGGGTCCCAGGTTAAAGAGGACCAAGCTGACTTCCAAACTACAGGTAGTCCTTGATTTACAACTGTTCTTTTAATGGTTGATTTAATAATGTTTGAAGATACAAGAGCAGTACAAAAAAAAATGATGTATGACAGTTTTTCACACTTACGACCATTCGGCATCCCCACAGTCATCTGATTCAAAAGTCAAATGGTTCAGAAATCACACGATCCCCTTTATGACCTCCAAATTCACTTAACAACCACGCCACCAGCTGAACAACTGCAGTGATTCGCTTAACAACGGTGGCCGGGGAGATGATTAAACTGGGCCAAAAATCCACCGAACTGTTTTTCTCACTTAAAGCTGCAGAAAGTTTTGGCTCCCTGGCAGCCATAAACCTGTTGCAAAAGGATTGAAACCCGACCCTCAAGTTGAAATGAGACAAGTGATGAAGAAACATGTGGGAAAACCGGTTCAAATCTTTCCACATATTCCTTAAGCGGGAACAGACACTTATCCCAATGCAAGAATAAGCCATTCTTTTTTAAAAATAAATAAAATAAATGCCACAAGGCCCACATCAAAGGCAGATGGGAGAAACAGAATCCCCCTGGAGGAAATAATAATAGTAATAATTAATAGTAATAATAAGCTACCTGAACAGTTCCTAGGTTCGTTAGGACTCGAGCTCTTGAGCTACCAACCAGCCGCAAAGGCTGTGAATCTCACTAAAGATTTAATAATAATCATAATCATCATCATCATCATCGTGTGTTATCCCAATTGTAATTGGAGTCCTTGGAGCAATACCTAAAAGGCTACCTCGCTATTTGGAAATTCTGAATTTATGACTTGAATACCCTGATTCCACAAAAAAAAACCACCCTACTGGGAACAGCTTATATTCTCTGCCGCTACCTGAACACTAGGTCCCTGGTTAGGACTCAAGCTATTCAGCTACCAACCAGCCCCAAAAGCTGTGAATCTCACTAAAGATTAAATTATAATAATAATTGCACCGCCTCCTCTCTTTTGGGATCCTTGAAATAAGGATAGGGAGTGGATTAGCATCAGAATCTCAGCCAGGACATAGATATACGGTTGTTGGATGGTTTGCTTTGCACCCTTTGCTTGGCTTTTCTTCGAGTAGTACAAGATGGCTGAGTTTGCACAACAACCTGCCTTCTTCCCCCCCCCCCTCCCCAACTCACACACACACACACAACCCCAAACGAGGATGAGGCGATTTGTGGATCAGCGCATGTGTGTGCATGATCTTGCAAACCTCAACAACGAAGCGCAAAGCTTGGCGATGGTCCTATAAAAGCACCCAGGCGTTGCAATTAAAGAAAGGAAGGGGGGGTGGGGGCAGGCATAATAAAAATAAAATAAAAATAATATAAAATAATAATACACACTCCTCCCCTCCTTTCCCAAAGCTGACGAATTGCATCCAGCACCCGAGAGGACATACGGGGCCCTCCAGATGTTTTGGGTCCCCCAAAGCCCATCATCCCCAACCCACAGGCTGGGTTTCCCTCTGCCTGTCACTGGCTGGGGATTAGGGGAAGGGTGGTTGAGCGCCCTTTGCAAACGAGCGGGGGGCATCTTTCCTCCCGCCCCACCCACCCCCATGGGAAGAGAGGGGGGGGCGTGCATTTCCCCCCCACCCCTAAAAAAAAAAGAAAGAAAGAAAGAAAGAAAAAAGCCCCAGGAAGGTGCAATGGAGAAGGCTGCCCATTGCAAGCCGAGGAGGGGGAAGTCCCTACCGGCAGCCTCCAGTCTGATGAGCCCCCGGATGCTAACTCCGCGGCCGCCGCTGCTGCCGAAGGAATGACACGGAGCCGCCGCTGCTGCAGCCGCCGCCTCCCGCCCGCCCCTCCTCCCGCCCCATGGCCGTGCAAACCAGAGGCGGAGCCGGCACCACGCGGGGAGAAGAAGCCGCGGGCAGCCTTGCAAGAGAGAGAAGGGAGGGGGGGGGGGAGGAGGGGGGGGGGGGGGGGGGGGGCGCTCTTGCCGGAAGAGGAAGCCGGCCGAACTACAACTCCCGAGAGAGAACGCGGAGACGCATGTTTCCCGGGCTTGCTCTTGGCGCAAGGCATTTCGGGAGATGGAGTCCCGAACCCTCGCAGGCCCGCAAGGAAAGAAGAGGCGGTGTGATGTTGGAAGGCCTTTTGAGGATGCTTTTCCCAATGTGAAAGGGGGACGGTGGGAGCGGTGGAGGGAGGAGGAGGAGGAGGAGGAGGAGGAGGAGGAGGAGGGGTAGCACACCCCCTCCCGTCATTCAATCGGTTAATCAGTGGGACGACTTGTGAATGCTCCAGCACTGGACGTTTTTCAAGAAGAGATTCGTCTGAAGTGGGTGGAGGTTGGACTCGAAGATCTCCAAGGCCCCTTCCAACTCATTCCTTATTCTATTCTACTCTCATTCTATTCTTATTTTATTCGTCTATTCTAATCTCATTCTATTATATTCTCATTCTGTTCTAATTCTATTCTCATTATTCTCTCTATTCTCATTCTAGTCTGATTCTATTTTACTCTTATTCTAATTATTCTACTTCATTCTATTCTAATTCTGTTCCTTATTCTGTTCTATTCTATTCCCTATTCTAATTCTAATTCTATTCCACTCTCATTCTATTCTATTCTTATTTTATTTGTATTCTTTTCTAATCTCATTCCATTATTTTATTCTATTCTAATCTAATTCTATTCTATTCTCATTCTAATCTAATTCTATTCTAATTATTCTACTCTCTATTCTCATTCTATTTTCATTCTATTCTAGTTCTATTCTATTCTAATTATTCTACTCTCTATTCTCATTCTATTCTATTCTAATTCTATTCTACTCTTATTCTATTCTATTTTAATTATTCTATTCTCATTCTATTCTCCATTCCATTCCTATTCCTATTCCTATTCCTGTTTTATTTCTGTTCTATTATTCTGTTCTATTCCCAGCCATGTGGCCTGGAATGACAGGTTTTGGAATGGGACACTTCTGCAGGATGTCAGTTGAATAGAGTGGAGTAGAATAGAATGGAATGGAATAGAATAGGATTCAGAATTAGAATTAGAATTGAGCTGGAGGGGACCTTAGAGATCTTCGAGTCCTGTTCAAGCAGGAGACCCTCTACCATCTCAGACAAGGTCTTCTCAAAAACCTCCAGTGATGGAGCGCCCATGATTTCTGGTGACAAGAAGTTCCCCTGGTTAATTCTCCTCCCTGTTCGGAAGTTGCTCCTTCATTCCAAGTTGCTCCTCTCTTTGATTAGTTTCCAACCATTGTTTCTTGTCCTGCCTTTGGGTGCTTGGAGATTGGAGCAAAGAGAAATGCAAGCAGAGAAAATTAACATTGTGCAGTGACCCAGCTCTCTGGGTAAAGCTTTAATTAATACAACCACAATGGAGCCCAAAATTTCTGTTGCTAAGCGAGACAGTTGTTAAATGAGCATTGCCCCATTTTATGACCTTTCTTGCCACAAGTATTAAGTGAATCACGGCAGTTATTAGGTTAAATGAATCTGTAAGTATGAAAAATGGGTTATCAGCCACTTCTTCAGTGCTGATACTGAGTACAATTAAATCCCTTATATTTGAACTTAGATTTCTTTTGCAAATGTAACTTTGATGATAATCACAAAGCTGAAATTCAGGAAAGGAAACATATGCAAATAGGGTGTTGTTGTTTTTTCCTGATCCATAGCAAACAAAAGATTTTTGCTTCGGAAAACGTAGGATATCCCAGCTGTAAAAGTTGGAAGCTGACTGCCCTTTTCCTGCTTCTTGCCTGTCATAGTGCTTTATAAGGAACTGGTTTGGCATGTTTCAAAAGTGCTCTTAAATCATTTTTAGACTTTGTTGCAGAGTGCTGGGTAAAAGCAACCCAGTATTCCATAAAGTATTCTATTACAGAGTCAGCATATTTGCCCCTCCTCAACAATCTGGGTCCTCATTTTACCCACTTCGGAAGGATAGAAGGCTGAGTCAACCTTGAGCCTGGTGAGATTCGAACTGCCAAATTGCAGGCAGATGGCAGCAAGATGCTGCAACCATCATAAATACATGTGGGTGGCTAAGCGCCTGAAATTTGGTATCATCTGAGCATAAGGATGCTGCAATGTTTGTAATGCAAAGACCAGGTATAAGTCACTTTTTTTTTCAGTAAATGAAAGCTTGTTAAGTCAAGCACCAGGTATGGATTGTGTGTGAAAAACATACAACCATGTTTGGCTGGTTTAGAGCTAAGTTTAACGTTTTCTGATACAGAATTTTTCATACCTTTTTTAAAAAGCCTGCTGATGAGATCCGGACTCCTTACAAAGACATCAACAGACATCATGTAAAAATGATTTGCCACACTCTGCTTTCAAGAAATTTTTCTATTTCTATGATGAGCCTACACAACCACCCCCCCAAGACTTTTCCAAGGTCAACCAAAGTCAAATAGGTATGGAGTTTTTTTACAATATTCTTATTATTTATTTACTACATGGGCCATATTTAGGCATCTATCCATCTGACCTCAGTAAAGTCTGGAATGGCTAACCCAATAAAACATCCATGCAATAACAGGATGTAATTTAAAAAAAACATGCACTTAAAATTCAGAAGAAGAAAATGGCATCAGAGAATAGACTAGCCAAGAACAAATTCAAACCAATGACATTATTATGTTATTATTTTTAAGAGGCATGTCTACTTTTTCTTTCAAAACAATAAATGTTTGTGATGACTAGCCATCCAGTAAATGGGAAGTGCATGATTTACTATTAAAATATACTCATCCCTAAAAGTCATCTTTAGAATAATGCATTACTGGGCATTAAAATAGCATCAATCTTTAAAAAAAAAACATCGATGTCATCTTTTTCCTCAACTCCTGGGCAGCTCATAAGTCATGTTCAATTCTCTGTAACAACAAAACTACATTGGTATATTTAGTCACTTCCATATTTATTTAAATTAAATCAGCTTTGGTGTGTGTATATGTGTGTGTGTATATGTGATTTAATTTAAATATATATACACATACACACACACACACATATATATATATAAGAAAACTATATATATATATACACACACAAGCTGATTTTATATCTATATACATACATACATTACATACATGTGTATATCACCTTGTATGTATGTATATATACACTTGTATTTAAATATGTACACACACACACACACAAGCTGATTTAATTTAAACACGCACACACACAAACACACAATAATGTCTTTTAAAAAAGAAAATTTTGACAGCTCAGACACGCCTACTCCCGCCCTCCTCTCCCACTGCGCCTGCGCCCCAAGGCGCCCAGCCCGACACGCCCCTTCGCGGCACGTTTGCTCACCGCCCTCTTCTTGCGCCTGCGCACTGCGGCCTCGTCACCTCAGGTTGGGTCAGTCGGTGCTCGTCCGTTGAGCGGGGCGGTCGTTTGGAGGAGAGACTTTGTCGACGTTCGATTTTTTTTTTATTTTTATTTTTAATATATCTATCATATATCTATATACACTCCCACGTCGTCGGCGAAAATGGCTGATCCGGCTGCCCAGTCCCCGTTTATTTCTTCTTCGGCCGGGGGTGGCTCCTCCGAGGCGGGAGGACGAGACCTGAAGGGGGCAGGTTCCCCCCAATCTTGCGCTGGTAAGGACGGAGCGGGGGGGGGGGGGGGGGGGGGGGGGGGGGAGGGGGGGGGGCTGCGGGGGGGGGGGGGGGGGGGCGGGGGGAAGGGGGGGGGGGGGAAGGGGGGCTGGGCGAGCACGAGGTGGTGTGTGGGGGGAGGGAGAGGGAAAAAAATGCTCATTTCCTGGGGGACTCTCGCATTTAAATATGTGTATATATATACATACACATATATATATGTGTATATATATATATA
>BLBF01000081.1:6375904-6391978 GCA_015471245.1 Laticauda colubrina
CTTTTCCTTTTCCTTTTCCTTTTCCTTTTCCTTTTCCTTTTCCTTTTCCCTTTCCTTTCCTTTCCTTTCCTTTCTTTCTTTCTTTCTTTCTTTCCAAAATGTACTGTACTTCTGGGAGAAACCCCAATCATTATCCCTGCAGAAAGCACAATTTTGAAAAGCACGAGCCCTTTCATTGAGGCTGGTACAGAAAAGCTTTGGCCTGATGAGATTGTGTGGCTGCTAAGAGTAGAATCGAAGATTTTTTTTGCTAAGCTTCTCTGGTGGGTCAGAAGAGTTTCTCTTTGGGTCTCCCGTGCATCTTTTAGCCCAGATGTTTTCAACAGATGGAAGGGTTTGGAAGTGAACTGCTTCTGCAGATAACCAAAATGTACATTGAGGCTGAGTTGCCTTGTTCTGAGAGTTCAGCTCTCAGATGTGTTTCCAATTTTCAGGGGTCGAACACGAAAGACTTCATGTTCAACTGCAAATATTAAAGGTGTTGGGGAGGTCACACTAGAAGTGCCTGCATTCTGGAGCATGTTTTCCGCTGGCTTCCCATCGATCAATGGTGCAATTGGGCAATCAGATGTTAGTGATAGGTGGTGTAAATTAAGACTGCAAAAATTGCCATCTTTAAATCTAAAGGGGGAAAAGCTTACCATAATCTTCTTTTAACTCCTGGAGAACACACTTCCTAGATTCCTTAAGCATGATATCTGATTGAAGAGAATATTTGTAATTTGGGGTTGAACTTTGAGAGAGCAAACCCCATTCTCATGTACCACTGATGACGTTACCTTGTTGGGTCATGAAATGTCTTAAAGAAAAGCACCGAAAGCTTAGAAAACAACCCCACATTAATATTTCCTACATCTTTCCCTGTGCTTGTTTTAAGAAAACAGCCTGCTGATTCCTGTATTGTGGGTGATTTCGGAAGACAAATCTCCTGCGTAACCAAGAAGATGTGGTTTTTTTTCCTAGTGTGTGTGGGATGATGCCTTCAGGAGCTGGCACACCATGCCACTTTGATAATCACTGCCCACACCCAGGAAAAATGAGCTTCCCTGAATTTAGTCCAGCAAACTTTTTTTGGCTTGGAAATTGGGTTGCCTTGATTCTGCGTATTATTCTAATCTCGTACCTTCTAGATAGTTTAGGATTACGGTTGGGATTTCTGAAAGTTGCAGCTGGTTCATGTCTGGAAATGGACGTTCCCGCTTGGGAAGTGGAATTTCTTGGCATTCATGAGAAAATAGATGTTTGGATTTGGGATCTGTTTGGCTCAATAGCACTTAGACTTATATATAACTTCCCAGTGCTTCACAGCCCTCTCTAAGCAGTTTACAGAATCAGCCTCTTGCCCCCAACAATCTGGGTCTTCATTTTACTGACCTCGGAGGACAGAAGGCTGAGTCAACCTTGAGCCAGTCAGGATTGAACTGCTAGCAGAGTTAGCCTGAAATATTGCATTATAATCACGGGGGAGGGAGGGAGGGTAATCGCAATAGCACTTAGAATTATATACCGCTTCAGAGTGCTTTACAGCCCTCTCTTAGTAGTTTACAGAATCAGCCTCTTATCCCCAACAATCTGGCTCTTCATTTTATCCACCTGGGAAGGATGGAAGGCTGAGTCAAGCTCGAGCCAGTCAGGATTGAACTGCTGGCGGAGTTAGCCTGAAATATTGCATTATAACCACGAAGGAGAAAGGGAAGGAAGGGAGGGAGGGTAATAGCAAGAGTATTTAGATTTATATGCCGCTTCAGAGTGCTTTACAGCCCTCTCTTAGTAGTTTACAGAGTCAGCCTCTTGCCCTCAACAATCTGACTCCTCATTTTACCCATATCAGAAGGACAGAAGGCTGAGTCAACCTTGAGCCTGGTGAGGTTTGAGCTGCTGGCAGTCAGCAGTCAGCAGAAGTAGCCTGCAGTACTGCTTTCTAACCACTGCATCACCATCTCCAATACGGGTCGTCCTCGAGTTACAACTGTAGTTAAGCCTGGCAATTACCATTTTTAAGTCATGACGGTCATAAATCAGGGCACCAGGTGAGCAGACCTGACTTTACGACCATTTCCCCCCCCCCCAGCAATCGTTAAATGAGCATTTGGTTCTTAAGTGAACTCATACACAATCGGCATTTACTGCAAGAAACTTGGAATAAACGCCGGTTTCCTGCCAATGCGTTGTAAATCGTTGTCATTAGACCATGCTATGTTACAAATGGTTGTAAGGGCTCCCAAAACACAGTCATGTGACCTTTGTGGTGGTGGGAACAACATCAGAACTTCAAAACCAGGTTGTAAATAGTTTTTTTTTTGGGGGGGGGGGTTGTCATAACTTTGAACGGTTGCAAGTTGAGAATTACCTTTCCAGGTTGCTCAATTCTTTCCTGGCCTTGGTGATGTTGGACATGAATTTTGAAACTTTATTCAAGCAAAGCAGGTGTTCCACCTGTGTTCTCCCCTCCCTCCCCCCAAGTCATCTAGTCCGTTATCTTTCAGGATTGTAGCTGGAAGAAACAATACAGCTACTCCTCGACTTACGACCACAATTGAGCCCAGAATTTCTGTTGCTTAGCAGGACGACTGTTAAGTGGACTTTTTACCTCGTTTTACTACCTTTTTTTGCCACGGTTGTTACAAGTGAATTGCTGCAGTTTCGTTCAAGTTAGTCACAAGGTTGTTAAGGGAATCTAGCTTTCCCCGCTGACTAGGCTTGTTGGAAGGGCGCTAAAGGGGATTGGGTGACACACACACACACACACACGCACACACACCGGGGATGCTGCAACTGTCGTAAATATGAGCCAGTTGCCAAATGTCCGAATTTTGACCATGGGGGTGCTGCAACGGTCGTTAAATGTGGAAAAAATGGTCGTAAGTCCCTTTTTCCAGTGCCATTGTGACTTCAAATGTTCACTAAATGAACTGTTGTAAAGGACTATCTATAGTAAATAAACAGCAAATGCATCTGACTCCCTTCCAGCACTGATGGTGTTAAATAGTTTGGTGATGAAACATCTGCAAGCAAGAAGTTCTGAACCGTTCACTCAATAAACCGTTAAAATGATACATTTGCCTTGTAATGATATATTTGCACAAGGTAGATCAGACAAAAGTAAGTGTTGATTCCAAAGTAGCCGTATAAATAAGATTTACTGCAAGGGGAAACCCAGGTTGTATCATTCCGACAATGTCTGGCCTGCAAACCACCCGACAAACTTCTACAACAGGGCTCTCCAAACTTGACAGCTTTAAGAGTTGTGGTCTTCAACTCCCAGAATTCCTCCTCCAGTCATGTTTGCTCAGGAATTCTGGGAGTTGGAAGTCCACAAGTCTTAAAGCTGTCAAGTTTGGAGAGCCTTGTTCAGACAATCTGTTGAGACAGTTTATTTGCATTTGGGGCAGGGGTGGCTGCTTCTGTTCACCTGCCCAGCATGATCTGTTCTTTTGCCTTTCTCTCTCTGGCTGACTTCGGCAATCTCCCTCCCATGAAAATAAATGTTGGTCACTATTTTTTTTTTTTTTATGTTTACATGGATTGCAGCCTCCCTACGATGTTCCTGTCCTTCAGGGGACGATCTTATGCATGCGCACAGAGTTTGGTAGGGTAGAATCGTGGCTTTCGTTTCGTGACGAGCATGTTGCCTGCTTGATTGTGGCATTTGTCGCCGATCCTGTGTGCGTCCCTCTCTCTCTCTCTCTGTATCCCCGTTTAAATCGGGGAATCTTCCTTGGCCCGGTTCAGCTTGCCGGGTGCAGTTCCCTGCTCCTTTCCTGTCTTCTCTCCCATCAGCTGGAGTTTATTTAACACATTCCGGGAATCAGAGGGAAGCCAACGGCAAATCTGCTGTCCCCAAAGACCAATCAGAGGAAGTCTTGGAAGGGCCAAAACAAGGAAGTGTCCAAGGGACCAAGGAAGGTTCAAGGATACAGACCATATCAGTGGGATCTCCTCGCCAAATGGAATTGCCCTTTTCAGTTGGATCCAAAAGACATAGCTACAGCCCTGTCACAGAAGCGACTTCTCCACAGGAGAATTTCAAAGGAGCTAGTCCTCTGGATGGTAAGACATATCAAAATGGATGCCAGCCAGAAGCAGAACGAGCATCAAAAGGAGACACCACCTTTGCACTATTGGCCAACTCGGAAGACGAACACGAGAAGGTTCCTTCTGAGATTCTCAGTTCACATTCCACTGTGTCTCCCAGGGTCGCCATTGAGCCACCCGTGGAAAAAGACTCCCCTGAATCTCCCTTTGAGGTCATTGCTGATAAACTGGAATTTGATACGGAGTTCAAAGAAGTCCTGACCAGCAGTTCCAAGGAGATCGGGAGCAACTGGGTGATACATGGCGAAAGGGAGCTGTTGACTGACATTCCAGAAGATAGCATTTGCGAGTTCCAGGCAAAACCCCGTAGCAGTGGGCGGCCTTCCTCAGGACCGGGGCTCTCTCGCCAGTCTTCAGGCACCACAGCGGCTCTAGAGGAAGTCTCCAAATGTGTCCGTGAACTGCACAGCTTCACCAATGAACTGCTTAACTGGGACTTGATTCCCAAGGACTTGGAAGACAAGGCGGATGACTTTATCAACACAGGCTTTAAGGCCTCGTCCACCGAAACCAGCGGCGGTGTTCCAGAACCAGTGGCGAGGCCTAGCGATATGGAAACTGGCAAGCTTTACCAGCCTGTGACAATCAGCCTCCACTCAAAAGGCAAGCCGTCTCCAAAAGTAGAGAAGAATCAAGCCACGGTTGGCCAAGCCTTAGCTATAGTGAAAAGTGCTCCTCTGGGAGCCGTCCAGATGACAGCCGAGCTCTCCTGGCCAAATCCATGCTTGCCTGAAACTGCCGATGCGGATAGCTCTGGAGAATCTGATGACACGGTCATTGAAGATGCTCCAGATGACCTGACATTCCTGAATAAGTTGGTGGTTGAGAATTGCCAGGGGTTCTCCAAACTCACAGGCTCTTCTGAAGCAGAAATTGAATATATAGACGAGGAGGAGGCATCTGATGAGCTTCAGAAAGACCAAATGGCCTCCCAATCCTTGGAAAGCCATTGGCGATTTGCTGATGAATTCAAAGCAATCCAGCCTACAGAGAGACTCTCTCCTTCATCTCAGCCCTCCAGAGAACCTTCTAAAGCCAAGCAGGTGTTCGATGCTGGGGAACTGGAGGTGCCGAGGAAGACTCCCAAGGCCAAAGATCCTTCAAGAAAGATTACTTTGGATAGTGTCAAAGAGGTGGTGTGCCCCGATGGGCTGGGCAGTGAGAGTTTTATGGACTTCATGAAGGAGTGCTCAAAATCCAAAGAGGGCGAATCTCCCGAAGACCCAGTGGAGATGTTCTCGGAGGCAGAGCTGAAGGCGGCTCGTTCCCAAGGAGCATGGCCCAAGGAGCAGCCGCCCCAAGCAAAGCAAGATTTTGAACACGAGCACATCACCATCACAGCCCTCAAAGAGGTGGGGAGGAAAGCTGAGATGGAGGGACCTACGCTCTTCTCTCCCCCTCGAGGGTGGCATTCCGAGCAGTACTGTGAGTTCCCGCCTGATGCTCCAGCGTCTGCTCCAAAATCTGCCTTGGAGAAGAGACCTCTCTGCCTTGAGCAGGCCGTCGACATGATGCTGGTTCCCGCCAGTGTCAGTCTTGGGAAGACTTCTTACCCGCTTGCTCCCGAGCCGCCGTCTGTACTACATGCCATTACAAAATTACTGGCTCAATTATCAGGTAAACCACACGAGAAGGTAATGATGTGGCTTGCATGTGGCTTCCTGCATAACCATGGATATTGGGTTATTTATTCAGTTCAGTGTGTGGAGTGTGAAGGATGTGTGTTTGTTTATTTTCGTGGTCATGATGTGCACTGAAGATGGTGTTTGATTTCGTTGTATGAGGTTCAATGACAATAAAATAAACAAAACTAAAGTAAACTGAAACTATATTTTTACTGGTGTGACAGTGGACACTTGAATAAGTTTACTTTTATCTTCTTATTTGTAAAATTAATATTATTTTAACAAAACAACAACAATGACAATAATAATAACAATAATAATAATAGGCAGCATTCTGATGAAGTTTCATTTCCAAAGACACTTTTGTCACACACACAATAATCCTTTTGCTTTCTAAAAACATTATCCCATTTATCCATTTAAAACTTTCTCGCATCACAATCTTGTTAAGCTTTTGGCTTCTAAATTGAAATTCTTTTAAGATAGTAGTTTTTTTCCCGTTCTACTTAATTCCAAAATGAAGATAGCTCACCAAGTATCTTTTGTTCTTTCAGAATATCTCTCTTAAGTTGTAAATTAGTTGTATCCAAAAGTGTATAAGAAAGTGAGGTTTCTGTAGGTTGTATCCATAAAGGCTGCATAACGATTTTGGGTCACGTTGGTTTCCTTCGCTGGTCTGTTGCAAGAGCAGATCTATATGTTAAGATCCAATTAAACTGATTTGTTGCTGAAAGGTTATGCATAAGAATCTTCTCAACTAGCAACCAGCAGCTGTTTGGAGTTAGATAAGGCTCAACAGAATAGCAAGGAGGTTGGACTTAGTCCATTTTTGGCTATGTAGGGATTCTAGGCTGGTACCCCTTTTGACTCGGCCTCCAGTTTCTGCCATTCCTCCTACAGCTCCCAAGCTGTTCAATGCACAATCGAGTGCAAGAACCTCAGTTCTTGAGATCTAACTATCCACAGTTCAAGAGGCTGATCTCCTGATCTCTTCCTTCTCCAGAGAGAATTTCATCAGCCTGGCTGCTAATTTCGCCACTACACTTTCCCCACTCATGAAATGCTCACCAAGACAACTAAATTGCATGCTCTCACCAAGATCAGTCACTAAATTAGAGCTTTCTAGAAAAGAACTACAGATAATCCTCAATTTACAACCAGTTACTTGGTGACTGTTACGATGGACCCACAAGTGATTTACAACCTGTTTTCAAAGTCTATGATGGGTACACACACACACACACACACACATTTTAATGCTTTTTGACAATTTCTGGCGTTTGCTTTGTTTTTCCAGCAAAAAATGCCCATTAGGTAAGATGGATTCACTTTATGACTGTCGTGTTTGCTTAGGGACTGCAATCACAACTGTCATTCTGGGCCAATTATGGCCGTAAGTCGAGGACTACCTGCAACGTATGATAGTCCTCCAAAACTGCATCCCGTAAATTATTGCCAGTGAATTTGCAGCTGTTTTTTTTAAATCCAGTGAATATTTCTAATAATGAAGAAAATTCAAAGCAGTTGGTTATGAAGGTAACCAGTCCAGCTATTAGGATTGGGGTGGGGGGCAACCCAGTACTTTGGGGGCTGTCCTAAAAAGGAGGGAGGTGAACTTATTCTCCAAAGCACCTGAGGGCAGGAATAGAAGCAATGGGTGGAAGTTCATTAAAGAGAGATCCAACCCAGAACTAAAGAGAAATCTGACAGTGAGAACAGTTCATCAGTAGAACCGCTTGCCTCCATCACTGGAGGTTTTCAAGAAGAGATTGTCTGAAATAATATAAGGACTCCTGCCTCGAGCAAGGGGTTGGACTAGAAGACCTCTGAGGCCCCTTCCAGTCCTACAATTCTATGTTTTGTTTGGGGTGGTGGGGCAGAGGAAGAGCCATTTGTGGGATTTCACATAACTTGTCAAAGTGTGGGAGAAAGAGAGTTGGAGCTTCCTAACCCTGGAGCTAAAAATCTGGCAAAACTGGAATTTTATGTGCATGTTCTCTCACCAAGTATTCCGAAGATCTCCCCTACATTTGTAGTTTAGACCAAATGGGGTTTGAACATGGAATGGTATAAAAAAATAAAAGAGATGTTTTTGATATCCCAGAAGAAAACATGGGGAGGGTTGCGGGCTCAGTTTGGGGGATTGCATCTTTAACAAGAGATAGAAGGGGCTGACAACACCCCTCTTTTTCCCCTCTCCTTTCTAGGTCATGGAGCCCCCAAAGGGTGGGCTTTTGTAAACTTTTATTCTTGGCCAGCTGCCCATGGCCCATGGACCCCTGAAGGGGGAGTGGATTTCCACCCAGCCACCCAAACAGACGAAGCCTTGTGTTGAGTTGTAAATGCTGCTTCTGTCTTGCTCCCACGAGTCTGGGTTCTTTTTTTGTGGGGTGGGGTTTGGGGGGGCTTGTCTGAGTTGAGCCCCACATGCTTTTTCTATGTGCAAAGCCTGAGCTCTTATTCTCCAGATCTCTGGCTTTGATGGGAGTCCCAGCATTCAATAACACCAATAACACTGGTAGACCTCAATGTACGACCCACATTTCTGTTGTGAAGGGAACAACATTTGTTAAGTGAGTTTTGCTTCCCATTTTACAACCTTTGTTCCTGCAGTGGTCGTAAGTGTGAAAAATGGTCCTGATAAGTCACTTTTTTCAGTGCCGTTGTAACTTCAAAAGATCACTAAATGAACGGTTGTAAATGGAGGACTACCTATATTGTAAACTGGGAGGATTTTGAAATGTCGGGGAGAGGCGGTTGGTGGCTAAATAAATATATAAAATTGTTGAAAGAGTAGTCTTGTATCTCGATTGAATCTGCTCTTTGAGGAATATAAATTGCATTTATATCTGTATTTTCCACATCAAAACGTACAGTTTGCTCTCAAGTAGGAATGCTTAAATTACCAGGCCTGCAGTATAAGCTGCAAAGCCCTAAAATCACCCCCTTTTCGGTTTTTGGAAAAGCAGGAGAAAAAGGAAGCCTTGAGATCAGGCGAAGACAAAACAAAAAAGTTTTTTATTGTTTGGCATTTGAATCCCCCCCTCCTCTCCACAGCTTTATCCAAAAATTTAAGAAACAGGGATGTTTGCATTCTACTTTTCCTCTCCTTAAAAAGAGCTGAAATGCAGAATTTTAGTTCAAAGGTAAATTGTGATGAAAACTTTATAAAAACTCTGTCAATAATCAAGTTGAAATCTACAAAAGCTTCCTTGTTTTTTTTTTTGTTTTTTTTTAAAGAAAACCTTGTCTCACTTAATACTGGCTATGCCTATTCTCCACAAAAATATTCTGGAAACAGAATTATTATCAGTGTATTTTTTTTATTACAAATAACTGTGGTGCTCCATGTTCAGTAACTCCCTCCTGAGGAGAATGGGAGAAGAATTAAGAGAGGGTTTCATAATTTTTTTAAAAAGCTTCTGTGTTGCTTCTTCGCAGTCTTAATGAATTGGGGATTGCAATTCCCAACTGTTGTGACTAGAGGCTGATTTTATGTGACTACGACTACAAATCTGTTTCAATCACCTTTAAAAAAAAAAAAAGATTTTCTATTCCTTCTTTTCTATTCCTTTTTTTCTTTCCTTTATATTTTGAAACTGATTGTGATGACCCAAAGGGCCATGGCACAAAGGCAACACAGTCAGATAATCCGTAGAAGTCCCTTTATTAGCTCCAACTTTGCCCCCAATGTCCTGATTACCTTCTGGCTGGAGAAAAACTCTCCCAGGAATGCCTTTGGCTGCAGAGAATCAAGTCCAAAACACACTCAACAAAAACTGTAACTATAAGTCCAATCAAGGCAAAATGAGGTAATTAGTCCGGCAGGGCAGGAGCAAGAATTCCAGACCTGAAGGAATGGCAATAACTCAACACGGTTGGATTCAGCCAGGAACATATAATTAAAGTCAACATAAGATAAAGTCACGTTTGCTCCCAGTAGCTGCCACACTCAGCTTGCATCTCTTTTAAACTCTCTTCCCAGCTGTGGCTAATGAAGGGATTCAGGGCCCTTTCGTCCCCCATAAGCCACACAACCAACATTGCTCCTTTCTCCATTCTTCTTTGCATGCCTTAGGATGAAGAGGGGGTGGGCCTGGGTCTTCCTAGGAATTCCCTCATTCTACCTCATCTCTGCTTTGCCCAGCCGGACTTTGCCCTTCCCCAGTTTTTTCCACAGCCAACGGAGCCACACTCCCACTCCCTGTATCAGCTGTTCATCTTCCTCCTTGGATTCAGACTCCAACAGGGACGTGACACTGATTCAAATGGGGGCCTTCCCTTTAGTTTAAAATGAGAATCTGAATGCAACGTTAGAAGGCTGCAAAACAGCCCAATTGTAAATACAGATAGTCCTTGACTTACCACAAACGAGCTTAAAATTTCTGTTGCTAAGTGAAGCATTTGTTAAGTGAGCTTTGCCCCATCTTATGACCTTCTTTGCCACTGTTGTTAAGCGAATCACAGTTTTCAAATTAGTCACACGGTTGTTAAGTGAATCTGGCTTTGACTTGGCTTGTCAGAAGGCCCCAAAGTGGATCACTGTGACCGTCATAAACATGAACCCATTGCCAAGCACCTGAAATTTTAAATTGCTTGACCCTGGGGGAAATTGCGACAGTTGTAAGTGTGAAAAATGGTCCTAAGTCACTTTTTTTAGGGCCGTTGTAACTTAGAACTGTCACTCAGTGAACTGTGATGAGTCGAGGACTCCCCTTAGTTGTTATTTGTCTTTATTTATTTTTCATTTTCGAATTTAAACACTGCCCATCTGGCTGGGCAATTTAGAGGTACAGTTTTCCCCTGCAGGGCTGTTGTGCTCAATTTTATGGTGGATAGCAATAGACTTATATACCGCTTCACGGTGCTTTCCAGCCTTCTCTAAGCGATTTTCAGAGTCAGCCTTTTTCCCCTAACAATCTGGGTCCTCATTTTACCCACCTCGGAAGGATGGAAGTTTGAGTCAACCTGGAGCCAGTCAGGATTAAACTTCTGGCAGTGGGCAGAGTTCGCATGCAATACTGCATTCTGGGAGGGAGGGAAGGAAGGAAGGAAGGAAGATAGCAACAGTACATAGACTTATATACTGCTTCACAGTGCTTTACAGGGCTCTAAGCGGTTTACAGAGTCAGCCTCTTGGCCCCCAACAATTTAGGTCCTCATTTTACCAACCTTGGAAGGACGGAAGGCTGAGCCAACCTTTAGCCTGGTGAGATTCGAACTGCCAAATTGCAGGCAGTAGAAGTCACCTGCAGTACCGCACTCCAAACCCTGCGCCCCCGTGGCTCTCCTCTGCTAACTCCTCCCTCTTCCCCCTTTCTCCCCAGTGCGAGATCTGATCTTCTGGAGGGATGTCAAGAAGACCGGCGCCGTCTTCAGCACCACCCTGATCCTGCTGCTCTCCCTGGCCGCCTTCAGCGTCATCAGCGTCGTCTCGTACCTCATCCTGGCCCTGCTCTCCGTCACCATCTGCTTCCGGGTCTACAAATCCGTCATCCAAGCTGTGCAAAAATCTGAAGATGGCCATCCCTTCAAGTGAGTGGGCTTTGGATCCTCCTTTGGGTCTTCTGCCTTCGGTTGTCCCTTCTGTGAAATGGGCAGATCTCCACTGAGTGGTTTGGGATTCCCAGGGGCCCTCTGAGTGCCGGACAAGAGCATATTAAATGTGTGTTTATGGGGCACAATAAAGAATAAACACTGTTGTGCAGTGTTTCTCAACCTCTGCAACCTTTAAGGTGTGTGTCCCAAAGGTGCTTTTATTTTTATATTTTTCAAGAGGCAACTAAACTTTCGCTTCTCATCCAAGAAGCTTCAGATCTGACTGGATGATGGGGAATGGAAGGATTTAGACTCCTTGCAGGCAGCTTGTCATTTGCATCCTTTATAGAGAGTCGTTGAGGCCACTTGGAGGTTCATCTGTGTCCTCAGGGTCACCTGAGTGGTGCAAATGGGTGTGGAAGGACAGAGATTTATCTGAGGACACAGCTGGTCATTTGCATCCTTTTAGAGGGTCCTTGAGGCCACTTGGAGATTCATCTTTGTCCTCAGGGTCACTAAGGGATCAGCCGTAAGCCGAAGACTATGTTTCCTTCACTGTGACACTCTCCCCTTTCCCTCCTCAGAGCCTACCTTGATATGGACGTCGCCCTCTCCTCCGAGACCTTCCATCACTATGTCAGCGCCGCCCTGGTCCACGTCAATCACACCCTGAAAGCCATCCTGCGCCTCTTCCTGGTGGAAGATTTGGTTGATTCACTGAAGGTCAGTGCCAGGCCTGACTCAGGAATTTGGGCCAGGGGTGCTTTGCCCGGGGCGTGGGAAGGTTGGGGGGTGGTAACTCAGTAGGAGGCAAGGCAAGGGGCTTCCATTCCCCACTCTCTTTGGGGTAGAGACTAACCGGCTTCCCACCCCACTTCCTAAACTTGTTGAGTTTGGGCTTAGTGTTGAGATGGGGAATTATTGGGCACATTAAAAATGTGAACTAAGCAGCTTCCCAGGTAAGCCACAGGTGGCCCTGTAGGGAAGGGGCTGGCTTCTCTTTTCCCTTCTTAGAGGAGAAAGGGGTGGCTCCCTCCACCCCCCCTCTTCTACTAGAGGTGCGTTGGCCTAGCACCGTGGTGGCAAACCTATGGCACGTGCCACTTCTGCCAGCACACGAAAGGTCACCTGGGAGAGCCCCATTGCGCATGCATGCCCACCGCCCGCCCGCCAATTGATCGTTGGGAATCTGGCATGCATACACGGGGTGTGTGTGTGTCTTACAAGCATGCTCAGGGGGCGTGAGGGGAGGCACATGCATTGCCTTCTGGGTGGTGGCACGGGAGCGCATGCGCAATTTTCGGCATGGGAGCCCAAAAAGGTTAACCACCGCTGGCCTAGTGGTTAAGACACTGGGCTTGTCACCCAGAAGGTTGACCGTTCGAGACCCCGGTGCCGTGCAAAGGGGTGAGCTCCCGTTCCTTGCTCCAGCTCCCACTCCTCCCCCCCAGCAGTTTGAAAGCATGCAAAATGCGACTAGATAAATAGGTACCACTTTGGTGGGAAGGCTGCAGTGTTCTCTGACCCTTTGGCTGAGAGTCATGCTGGCCACATGAAGACGGAAGCATCTTTAGACAGCTCTGGCTCCCTTAGTTAAGACACGGAGGTGAGCAACCGTCCCTAGAGCCGGACACCAGTGGGCAGAGGAAAACTTGACCCTGACCTCTATCAAAAGAGATTTGGCTGCCCCAGTTTCACCGTTCAGCACCTCTGAGTGCACACTCCTGCACTCCCATTCTTGCTAACTCTGCCCTGTCCTGTTTGGTCTGCAGCTCGCAGTCGTCATGTGGCTGATGACATACGTCGGGGCCATTTTTAATGGGATCACCCTCCTCATCCTTGGTAAGTTGCAAACAGAGATAGAGATGAAAGCATGGACGGTTCCCCAGTGACCAGGCAGGTAGGGGGCCGAGCCCCCCATTTGCTTCCTCCTCCGTTTGTTACTCTTTGTTTTGGTTTTAGATTTATATCCAATGCTTCATTGGGGACCTCAAAAGGGCATTTGTTTTTCCCCAGAACCACAGCCCTGTGAGGTAGGCTGACTTGAAAGGGATGGACGGGCCCAGAGTCTCTCGGGGAGCTTCTTGAGGCTGAGGGGAGGACTTGAACCTAGGTCTCTCCAGTACTACCAGTCTGTTACCTTCCCCTCTACAGCATCCCACCTCTTCCAAAAGATATTTTAATTAATTATAATTTTATATTTAAATTTGTTTTTATTTTATTTCTATTTTATTTTAATTTAGTTTAAATTTTATTTTTATTTCATTTCTATTCTATTTTATTTATAACCCATTTCTCTACCAAGTGACTCCAGGCGGCTTTGATTGATTCTTAAGTTTGCTCTCAAAAGTATGCAGCCCCATAAGGAAGAGACATCAGGAAGGAGAAGGTTTTTAAAAAAAGAAAAAAGTTATCTAAGGCACTTGTTTGAAAAATTGGCAGTTCTTATGCCCATCCAGAATAAAAAACGGTCTGGGTAGCATGATAAGAAAAGGGACATCAGCAATGGCCAAAGCAAAACCCCTTTCTTTGCTGGACTGCAAGATAAAACAGCCCAAGAAAGGTTTAAATGTCCCTCCATCACCTTCTGCTGCTGTGCATTTCCTCCCAGCCCTAAACCTTCCTCTGAGTATCTAGAGATGATGATTCTTGCCTAATTTGGTAGAGTAGAATAGAGAATGGAATGGGATGGAATAAGAATAGCATAGCATAGAATGAGGAAAAGGAATGGAATAGAATGGAATAGATTTTTTAGAAAATAGAATAGGATATTGGAATAAAGAATAGAATTAGAATAGAATAGAATAACAGAATATAGGGGATAGAAATTAGAATAGAATAGAATAGAATAGAATAAAACAATAGAATACATTAGAATAACAGAGTTGGAAGGGACCTTGGAGGTCTTCTAGTCCAATTCCCTGCTGAGGCAGGAAACCCTACACCACTTCAGACAAATTGTTATCCAACATCTTTTTAAGAACTTCCAGTGTTGGAGCATTCACACTTTCTGGAGGCAAGCAGTTCCACTGATTGTTCTCACTGTCCGGAAATATCTCCTTAGTTCTAGGTTGCTTCTCTCCTTGATTAGTTTCCATCTGTTGCTTCTTGTCTTGCCTTCAGGGGCTTTGGAGAATAGCTTGACTCCCTCTTCTTTAGTGGCAGCCCCTGAGATATTGGAAGACTGCTATCATGGTCCTTCTTTTCATCGGACTAGACACCCCCAGTTCCTGCAGCCATTCTTTGTTATGTTTTAGCCTCCAGTCCCCTGATCAAAAATCCCACAGCTTCCCGGCAGTTTCCCACTTCTGAGGCAAAGAGCATCTACCGCAGAGAGGCCTGCTTTCAATTCTGAGGCCTGTCCTCAATTTCTTCAGTATTGGGTTTTGGAGATCTGTTGATTGGCCTCACACCCTCTCCGGAGTCAAGCTTCACCCCATTTGACCTTTAATGTCTTTTTTCTTCTTTGTTTTAGGGGAATTGCTGGTTTTCAGCATGCCGGTTGTTTATGAGAAATATAAGGTAAGGTAACTTCGATCCCAAGAATTCTGGGCAAGTCATTTGGGAATATTAATAATAATAATACTGATAATAGGGTTTATGACTCCCCGGATTGCTGAAATAATGGGAGTTTGGAGAAAGTTGGTGATTTTGACAATGTTAGAGGACTTTGGCCACTTCCTGGCTTTTTTTTCTAGATAAAACAGCAACAGGGAATCACAAAGTTCTTCTCAAGCTTTGAATCATACAGAGAACAGGGCAGTGTGTTCAAAATAAAAAAAGAGGAGCAGAATTTGTGATCCCATTTTTGGGGCATTTGGACAGCTTGTTAGGACTGGAAGAGTAAATAAGAACGGAAGGCAACGTGTTTTATTTCTTCTTTATTTTTTAAACATGGAATATTGCCCCGTTCTTTTTCAGCATTTTATTCCCTCTCTTTTTTAAATGGGGAAGAGAAAATTAAAGGATGGGGACCTGTGTTGAAAGTCTAAAGATAGGGTTTCCCGATCTCGGGCACCTTTTAACACATGTAGATTTCAACTCAGAATTCCCAAGCCCGCAAGGCCCAAAGCAGGACTGGCTGGGGAATTCTGGGAGTTGGTCCACACATCTTAAAGTGCCCGAGGTCAGGAAACACTGGCCTGAAAGCAGGGGGTGACAGACCAGGGCTATGAATGGGAGAGAGGAGGAGGGGTCAAACACATCATCAGTCTTGAGTCTCTTCAAGCCCAGAAGAGATCTAAGGCCAGGCCACCATAAATTCCATTGAAATTCCAATATGTTTGGACAGTAATTCATATTCTTGTAGAGAGAATAAGCTTGTAATAAACTTTTCATTTGAACTGCTACCACCCCGGACAGAGTTGTATAAATTTGACAATGTATGACCCTCTTTGCTATCCCTGACTACCTTCCCTGTTGCTTTTGGTCCTCAGACTCAGATCGACCATTATGTCGGGATCATCCAGGATCAAGCCAAATCCGCCGTTACAAAGTGAGGAGCATGAAAAGACACTGAGCAGTTCTAGGGAGTCTCTGAGGTGGAAATGAAGAAGGCTCTGTCTCATAGTTGTGAGACATTTCTCCCCACTGCCGGCTGGTCAAAATGGGCGGAGATGGTTTAGGTGTGCTAAGGAGGGTCTGTCCTGGGACTCCCCTTGGCGATGAAAGAAGGCCGTTAGCCAAAACTGAGGTAGTGGGGCTTCACAGGGGAGGAGGAACTGGAAAGGAAGGAAGGAAAGGAAGGAAGGAAGGAAGGAAGGAAGGAAGGAAGGAAGGAAGGAAGGAAGGAAGGAAGGAAGGAAGGAAGGAAGGA
>BLBF01000081.1:6391988-6396988 GCA_015471245.1 Laticauda colubrina
GGAAGGAAGGAAGGAAGGAAGGAAGGAAGGAAGGAAGGAAGGAAGGAGAAATGGAGAATGGGAGGGAAGAAAGAGGAGGGGAGGGCAAAGAAAAATGTGAAGGAAAGGAAGGGACCGACACATGGGAAGGAAAGAGAGAGATGATAAATAGGATGGATGGAAGGAAGGAAGGAAAAGGAGAAACTAGGTTGGAAGAAGGAAAAGGGAGGGAAAAGAAAAATGAGAAGGGGAAGGAAAGGAAGGATAGATGGGAAGGAAAGAGATGGATAAAGGAAGGAAAGGAAGGAAGGAAGGGGAAGGAAATTTCACTTTGCTGGACAATCAAAAATCGTAGCCTCCACATTTGACAAATATGAAACCTCTTAAAAATAATTGTGGGATTATGGATATTAAAAATGCTCAAAGGACTATTAACCTTCCTCCCCTTCTGTTTTACCTTTAATCTCTTTTTTCTCCCTCCCCTGGGCTGGTGAAGGGCTCTCAAAAGAAAACCCAGGGTTGCAAATACTCTTCTGTTTTAGCTTTCTCAGTCCCTGCCAGAGGCCCCCCCAAAAAGGAGGCCTTTGCAAGGCGTTCAATCTCCGTTCTTAAAAAAGAATTGAAAATCAGCTGCAGCCAGAACCCACCGGGGAGTTTTCCGTGGCCCTGCTCCTCCGTTCACAGGGCCTTTCTCTCTTTCTTTCCCCAGGATCCAAGCGAAGCTGCCCGGCACCGTGAAGAAAAAGCCCGAATAATCTTCTCCAGCACACAAAGACCCAGCCATTAACAAAATCCACACCACCAACAAAAAAATTACTCCCTTTGTGTCATGGCTATAATCACTGTTACTCGTATCTTATGAAGGAACTTGCCAAGTCAGCTTGATGTCTGCGTTCCAAGCTTACTGATTGTGTTTTATTATTATAATATTGTTATTATTATTATTATTATTATTATTATTACCATCATCCTCACCCCTTCCCTCCCCAAAAGCTGAAACACTGAGCTCTTCGAATGCACTGGAATAATCATGAACTGGTTTATCGGGTAGTTTTAAAAACTTGAGAAGGGAGGAGTGGCTTTGGAAAGAGCCCCCTGCAAGTGGGGAGGGGGGAATCCTTGGAGAAAAACACCCCACTTCCTGCCCCCTCCCCCACCCCTCAAAAGCAAAGGCCACATCATCCCTCAGTTTCCCCCAGAGGTGAGGGGGAAGGAACCAACCCAAGTTTTTTTTCCCCTTCACTCCCCTCCTTCCCTGGTGAAATGTGGGGTCTCCAATTTGGGTAGGTGGGTGGATGGACTAAGGAATCTGCTGCACCGGCTTTGCAGCTTCCTTATCTTCTCCCCCCCCCCCCCCCCAAAGGATGTTCTTAATTAAGGAAGCTCTGGGCAGCCTTTCTCCCTCCCCCCTCCTTTTTTTTTTCTCTTCTCCCCTGAAATAGAAATATTCTGCGTCCCCCATCATGACTTCGCTCCCTCTCTTTCTTTTAGCTCATCCTTCATTTTTATCTTCCTTCCCTCCGCCCAAATCCTGCATTTTTTTTCCTCCCATGTGTGATCCTGAACTGAAAAAAAAGTCTGCAACTGCTGTAACAAATGGCTGTTCTCAAAAACACCCAAAAAATTCAACCACCCCCCTCCTTGCTCCTTTTTCATCCCATTTTAGCCTCAAAAGACAGCCCGGACTCCCTCCTCCTTCCTTCAAAGACCTTCCCTCATTTTTTTTTCTTTTCCCCTTCCCCTTTTCTTGATTCTTGCTTCGAAAAGAGAGAGAGAGAGAGGAACATGGCTGAAATTCAGATTCAGGGAAGAGCAAAGAGGCTAGTCCTCATGGAGGTGTACAGCCTTTTGGGCAGAGAAAGTTTTTTTAAAAAAAAATTCCCAGGGATTTCCATGGCTGTTTTCCCTTTCCAGCGAAAACGGAAACTAACTGGGCTTTTAAAAAGGGAGAAATAAAGAGGCCATATGTCTTGTTGACAGGCTGACAATTGAAGGGTGGGGGGGATTTTTTTTTTTTGGGGGGGGGGAAGATCCCAGAAGGAAGCTGATATAGGAAAGGCTGCCTTCCCCACCCCAGACGAGGCTGCCTCCGTTTCTTAAACTGCTCCTTGGATTGCGGTTTAGAAGTGGGGAGGGGGTGGCACAGGCTCCGGGAAGGGAGACTCTCAACGAATTAGTCCAAAATCTTGGCTCAGTAAGAGCATTCCACCTATACCATAATTTTTCCACAAAGGAGAAAAGCCCCATGGGGTAGAGGGGCAGGTTGGTTCTTGGGGTGCCACTAAGGCACCCCCCCTTTTTTTTTTTTTGGAAAGAGAATTGCATGCATTTCCAATGTGCTTTTATGCCATCCTTTGCCCCCTAAGCCTCTTCATTTCTCTCCCCTCTTCAAAAAAAAACACTCCCCACCTTTCCCTCCCTCTGCCCACTCCCCCCAAAATACCCTTTTAAAAAGCCTTTTTCTGCACCAGATGCTTCCAACATCTGTTTCTGTCACTGCTGTGTTTGCCTACTGTGGAACAAGATGCCCTTTTGCACCCAGGCAGACTTTTTTCTTTCTTTTTTTTAAAGAATGTACGTAGATGGCAAAAAGAAGAATTACTTACAATGGCCCTTCCCTTCGCATCCGATGTGCTTTAATGGGACAGGGGTGCCAGGAAAGCTTGAGGCTTAACAGTGTGGGGTGGGAAGAGGGGGGTCTCGACTGTCCTTTGATGTGGTGTTGAATAATAAAGGAGCACTTGGTGATCTCGAATCTTTGGTTTCCCCCAAAATAAGACAGCAAGGCCGAAACCGGGACGGTGGCATTGTCCCTTCAAGGCGACACTTCTTGATTTTGCAACGCTTCAAAACTCTTTTTTTGCAATTCAAAAAAATGAAGGCAATTAACGTCTGTTTGGGATGGTGGCCTTTCCCCCATCCACTCAAATCTGTTGTGTTTTTGGGGTCCGATTGCCTTCATTTTTAATGGCACAGCAGTGTCAGCTAAAGAGCAACCAGTTTATATTTCATATTTCTTAAACATGGTGTGGTGGTGAAGGCATCAAACTAGAATAGAGGTCTTCAAACTTGGCAACAGCTATGCTGGCTGGAAAATTCTGGGAGTTGAAGTCCACAAGTTTTAAAAGTTGCCAAGTTTGGGGACCCCTGAGCTGGAAGCTAGGAGATGGGGAGTTCTAGTACCACCTTGGGCACAAAGCCACCTGGGTCACCTTGGGCCAGCCCCATTCTCCCAGCCCTAGGAAGGTGGCAATGGTAAAACCCTTCAGCTTAAGAACAATTGAATGACCCATATTTACTTCCTACTTAATTTGGGAGGTTGCCCCCCAAATACTTCCATTGTTGGTGCTAAGCAAGGGCCAGCCTGGTTGAGTTCTTCCCTGCCATTGCATTTGTCTAAGATACGTATCCAAGATTGGTGACTTTTAAGACTTGTGGACTTCAACTCCCAGAATTCCCCAGCCTGGATTTCCTTGATGGCTGGGGGATTCTGGGAGTTGGAAGTCCACAAGTCTTTAAAAAGTTAACCATTTGGAGAGCCCTGGTTTAAGATGAGGAATGTGACAACTTGCTTGCTTGCCGACGCCAGAATCGGCCCACGGTTGAGCTCCCATCAAATGGCTAGAAACGGCAAAGCAGCTGGTCATCCACTCCATTTGGGGGGAAGGACACTCCAGAGGCAAAAGGTCACCTCAGCTGGACAACAGCTGAAGGCACAGCCACAGCCACCTGGAAGAGAAAACCTGCAAAACGGCAAAATCTGTATTTTCTGATCCAGCATCTTTGCCTTCCATGACAGCAGATTGCTCCCTCTCTTCCCCAGAGATGACCAGAATTCGAACTCACTTCCTTGCCCGTTCCCCTTTGAAAATAGCCCATCTGGGGATCTCCCAGTCTTGGCACTCGATCTCATACTGCAAAACCAGATCCCCACGATCTAGTTTTTTTTTTTTTTTCCTTAACTCCCAAACCCACGGCAGCAAAAGGGGAAACTTGGGAGCCCCCAAAACTTTGCAAAGAAAGAACCTTTGGAGTTGCGTTTTAAAATAGCAGAACTTTTAAAGGGATTTTTCCCCCCTCCTTCCGTAACCTGTTTTTACAAAATGTTGTGCTCGTATATATAATATATATATAATATAAAAACATTTCGTATCGATGCAAAACACTTCCCCCCCCCACAAGCGACAGAGACAAAAGTTCCTACACAGTCACAAAGTTGTCATCATCAGCAATGGTTTTTTTTGGTGGCAAAACTCTTGAGAACATAAACAGGGCCAGCCACGAAACTGGCCATTTAGGGATGATGAATGGAAGGAAGAAACGAGGCATCATTTTGGGAAGAGAGGAAAGAGCAGGCAACTCTCATTTGCCAAAAATATGGGTGCGCCTGGTTTATAGATAGCTCCTTTTTCGTCCACAAAGAAAGCATTTGGGCTGTTTAAAAACCAGTTTATCCCGCTGCGAGTTCTACCAGCAGGAGCCCGCTGAATCCAGTGGAGAATTTTCTCTATAATTGCTCTCTATAAAAAAATAAAAAGCTCAGGGATCCTTCAGGGCAATGGCTGCAAAACCAGTTAGGATTGCTTTTGCTGTCTCAAAGCAACGTGGAATATCAAAGCGGTTCAGCTTTTGGGGTGGCTTGAGCCACGTAGAGTTTGACTGTCCTCCAATTGCAGCCTGCAACTCTAAAAGACCAGGTGAAAATTGGGCACATTTTTTTTTTTGCTGATGACCCCAGGCACCCCAGGATGCAGGATCGCAGCCAAGAAATTCCAGGTGGTGTAATTCAGGAAGATCCGGAAAGTTTTAATGACGATTCCTGGTTTAGCTTGTTTTTTTGCTCAGCGATCCAGTTAAACCAAGTAAGTTTCCCAGATCAGCCAGTCACTCTAATATGCCAAATCCTTTTGATCTCCTACCGATTTGATCCCTCATAAAGGAAAATGTTTGTAGCTCAGGGTTAAAATGAGGTGGTGCCCTCTGAGCTTGGTTGTTTTCTTGCAGATGTTTCGTAACCCAGC
>BLBF01000081.1:6399488-6404132 GCA_015471245.1 Laticauda colubrina
CAAGCGTCGGCTCCCGTTGCAGCTTCTCTGAAAAACATTTCCACCCTCTCGGCTGTCCGCAGGGAGAGGAGAAACCGTTCTGATTCACCGTTTTTTTTCCCCAATGGTTCCAAGAGCCGGTTTGGCTAAACTGCACACAGAGAGAGTTTGTAACCCAACGCCATTTTCCCTGCCTCTTTCGTGCCGGGCTTAACGTCCCGAGTTTCGGAATCGATGCCCGCAGTGGGCATTTTGGGACCTGGCACCCTGGTGCGCCTGGCAATGCGCTCATTTTCGCTGTAAGCTTCGAGGATTGTCTGTTTCTCCAGCTCGGTGTACTCCAGAGAGAACCGATGCACCTGGAGGATGTGCCGTTTGATGGTGCTGACTTTTAGGGTGGCCAATGTGCCCCCGCACACCATGCAGATCAAACCATGTTTCTGCTCGTCGTAGTCCATCAGGTATTGCACCCGCCAGCGAGGCTGGTAGTTCCGGCGTTGGCTCCGGCGAGACAGGGCCCCGGCTGGCATGGAGGCAACCCCTGGAGACGGTTGAGGCAGGGCCAGCCTTTCTGCTCCGGGTGCATCTTCCTCCCTCTTAGGAGTGGCCCAAGCCTCCGGGGAATCCTCTGGAGAGGCAGGTGGTTTATTAACACGCTGCGATTCGGCTGGAAAGCGAGAACAAAAGAGAGTGGCGAGCTCGTTAGGGATAA
Source organism: Laticauda colubrina (assembly GCA_015471245.1). NCBI lineage: Eukaryota > Metazoa > Chordata > Lepidosauria > Squamata > Elapidae > Laticauda > Laticauda colubrina. The sequence continues at coordinate 6,400,180 of BLBF01000081.1, forward strand.
TTGTGTTTTTATGCAAGGGGACAGAGGCTGGGATTCCTCACTGGTTATTCCCCTTTTTCAGCTTGGAGCGATGCTGCTCAACGTTTGCAATTTTAAGGGATCTAGACTTTAACTCCAAGAATTTTGGTGGGTGGACTTCAACTCCCAAAATTCCCCAGCCAGAATCCCCCAGCCAGCATGCTTTAATATCTGTAGACTTCAACTCCCAGAATCCCCCAGCCATCCTGCTTTAAGATAGATGGACTTCAACTCCTAGAATTAAGATAGATGGACTTCAATTCCCAGAATTCCCCAACCAGATGCTTCAAGATAGATGGACTTCAGTTCCTACAATCCCCCCATCAGCATGCTTTAAGATGGGTGGACTTCAACTCTCAGAATCCCCCAGCCAGCTCTAACCCTCATCCATGCTGAAGGGCGAATCCTGGAAAAGTCCATTTTAAAGTTACCATGGTTGAGAATCACTCAGTCATGTGCCTCACTTTTAAAACAAAAACCAAAAACCTGTACAGCAACCAGGGCAGTTCCAGCCTCCTCATGACAACCTATAGGGACGCGATTGCTCAGTGGCTAAGACGCTGAGCCTGTCGATCAGAAAGGTCGGCAGTTCGAATCCCGAGCACTGCATCATGGAATGACCTCCCGTTCCTTGTCCCAGCTTCTGCCAACCTAGCAGTTCGAAAGCGCGTAACAAAAAAATGCAAGTAGAAAAATAGGGACCGTTTTGGTGGGAAGGGAACAGCGTTCCTCCCTGCACCTCTGGCATTTAGTCATGCCGGCCGCATGACCACGGAGATGTCTTCGGACGGCGCTGGCTCTTCAGCTTTGTAATGGAGATAAGCAGTGCCCTCTAAGAGCCGGAAAGGACGAGCACGGATGTGCGAGGGGAACCTTTTTACCTTTACCATGACACTTGTGCAACCCACCTACAGACGTTCCCTCACCTTGGTCCACCTCCACATCCGTTTCCGGCTGGGAGTCGTCAGCATCCGTAAGACGGGCCACCTTTTGGTTCCACTCCTGCACGATGAGAGCTTTGACATGGTGACTGAGTTGCGTGGAGTCGGGGTGCTTCTGCTGGATGTGCCTCTTGATGGTGCTCATTTTGAGCGTGGCCAGGGTGCTCCCACAAACCATGCACACCAACCCGTGGCGCAGCCCATTGTAGTCCATTAGGTACTCCACCCGCCAGTGTTCCTGGAAGTACCGGCGGTGGTCTCGGCCGCGGGCCGGAACGCGAGGGCTGCTCCCTTCCGAGTCCCACGGGCCGGCCTCATCCATCCCTTCCTCTGCCGGGGGACGATCTGGGGAAGCCAAAGAGTCCAGCTCTTTCATGCTCAGATCCTGCTGGGCAGACATGCCGGTTTCTGGATGGGCAATGAGAAACAGAAAAAACATACGATGAACGGTTGCAGGAACAGGGCCTGGCTGGACCAGTGAAGAGAAGGACCAGGGGAGACAGGGCAGCCGTTGTCCAATATTTGAGGGGCTGCCCCAGAGAGGAGGAAGGGGTCAAGCTATTTTCCAAAGCACCAGACGAGGAATAATGGATGGAAACTGATCGAGGAGAGATTCAACCTAGAAATAAAGAGGAATTTTCTGACAATGAGAACAATCAACCAATGGAACAGAAGTTGCCTTCAGAAATTGTGGGAGCTTCATCCCTGGAAGCTTTCAAGAACAGACTGGAGTGCCATCAGTCAGAAAGGGTGCAGGGTCTCCTGCTTAGGCAGGGGGTGGGTGGGTGGCAAGTGGTTCCACTGGTTAATTGTTCTCACTGTCAATAAATTTCACCTTAGTTCTAGCTTGCTTCTCTCCTTGATTAGTTTCCATCTGTTGCTGCTTCTTTTTTATAAGTTTTTTTTTTTAATTTTATACATAAAATTCATCTTTCATTTAATGGTATGTCATCTGGGTACAAAAATCTTGTGCAGTAAAACTTAAATCTGGCAACCACATTCATCACTTTGATATTAATTCTCTATTCTTATCCTTAATGAGATACATAATATTTCTATCACTCTAACACTCCTCTTCTTATCATATTTAATTCTAAAAACCTATTTTCTGTATTTTACTAGTCTATTAGCTCCTTCTAGCTTTCATATTTTTTCCCTCTGGCCATCAATAAAATAGTTCCTGTATTTGGTAATATTCAGTTTGGTCCTTTTCTTTAATTGCAAATACTCATCTATTCATTCCTGCACATTCTGAATATTTTTCTGATCACATTTTCATCAGTAGGAATCTCTTCATTTTTCCCCATCTGTTGCTTCTTGTCCTGTTGCCAATAGGTTGATCCCCCTCTTCTTCTTTTTTTTCCTTTTATTTTTTTAAAATTGCGTATTTGTTTACATTGTGAACAGTACTGTGTCATTAATAATACATATATTTACATTTCTTCCAATACATTAATTCTTATTTCTGTGTTCTACCCATTTGTGCCATCTATCCCAAACCACTTAATATTCCGATCCATCCTTGCCTTTTAATTCCACTGTGAAGTTTATCAATCTCAGCACAGTTTTTTTGTATCAGGTTCTCTTCAGATGGTATCTTTTGTTTTCCAGCCCTGTGCAAAAACTATCCTTGCCGCCGTTATTATACGTAAAATGATGTATTGTATCTGTTTGCTAAATTTCACCCTTAATTATTCCTAATCAAAATATTTCAGGTTCAAATTCTATTTGGTGTTCTGTAATTTCTTGTAGCCATATTTGTATCTTCATCCAATATTTTTTATCTTTTGGGCATTGCCACCACATGTGAAAAAATGTTCCATCTTTTTGTTTGACCTCCTTTTCTTTGGGCAGCCCCTCAAATATTGGAACGCTGCTACCACGTCATCCTTAATCCTGCCATATCTGTCTCACCTGCGTCCTCTACATTTCTCCCCTCGGCTCCCAGCACCAACTCTCGGGCGTTCCATGCCTCCAGGATAGCCCCCTTCTCAGCCGGGGTGAAGCCAAGAGAAGTGGGGTGCGCCTCCATCACGTGACGCTTGATGTCGTCCAGGTTCAAACTGGGCAGGGAGGAACCGCACATCATACAGAAGAGACGGTTGCCCTGGGGATCGTAGTCCATCAGGAATTCGGACTGGAACCAGCTCTGCAACGATTGCTTCAAATACTGCTCCAAACTCTGGGACTCGCCCTCCGAGGAAGATTTCAGGGTGAGGCTGGAGGAACGGCATACCCCACGAGAGGGAAGAGGAGCCGGCCCACGGCATCTCCGGCGACTTCCATCCAGGGAGACCTCTCCTGTGTGGAACAAGACAGGTAAAACATATTTTTTTTTCCCCATTCTCCAGCAAGTTCCATTCTGTTGTTGAAAATCAGAATGTGTTGGGGTTTTTTTAGAAAAAGGAACAGAGCTGGAAGCAGCTGGGAATGAAATGGGAAGGGCTCAACCCCCCTTGTTGGCTGGAGTTTGTACCAAAAGGAAATGAAGGAAGAGTTAGAACTGGCCGGACTGGTTATAGAATTGTGTTTTTTTTTTTTTTTCCCTAACTAAGAAGCCCTCCTTGAACTCTGTAAGGAGACCCTTCTTTTTAATTTAAAAAACAAAACAAAAACCAGTTATTTCAATATTTGTTTTTTAACGTGCTGCCACATATTCAACATTTGACAGCATCCTTCAAATACTGAAATAAGTAGGAAAAGAAAATAAATAGTCTGCAATTCCACCTGTTCGGAGCAGGTTTGGAAATACATGTAAAGCCCCCACACAACAATCACCTGAAAAGGTGGCTGACATTTTTAAATGAATTAAAATCAAAGAATGGGAATTCAAGAGAAGCTTGTTCAAGAAACCATAGAGATAAGAGAGATAGTTTTTTTTAATTCCATGGTCTTGCTTTATAAATATCTCTTGATTTTTTTCAGGAAGATAGATAGATAGATAGATAGATAGATAGATAGATAGATAGATAGATAGATAGATAGATAGATAGA
>BLBF01000081.1:6407703-6418469 GCA_015471245.1 Laticauda colubrina
CCCCCCCCCCCCCCCCCGGTCCTTCCCCTTCTTTCTTCCCCGCCTGCGGCCGAGCGAGGCAGCCAGCAGGCTCCGGCTTAGCCAGGGTGGGGAAACCTTTCCCCCCGGGGCCCCTGGGGCTCCTTGCAAGGCTCCTGGGTAAATTTAAAGGGGACGCAGCCTATTTCTGCAGCGGGGGGTGGGGGCGCGGAGGGAGAAGGGGAACCAGAAGAGGGGAGGGGGGGGGGAAGAAATCAAATAATTAATCATAATAATAATAATAATATTAACACACGGTTTGCACGCTCACCAAACCCTTCTTCTCCCCCTCCCCTTGCTAAATCGTGCAGGGATGCACGCGTGTGTGCATTGCATCTTTTGCACGCTGTCCATTTGTGTTAATTTTGCACGCTATATTGTGCTAATCGGGTTTTCCCAGCGGGCGGGGTGGGTGGGTGGGAAGGACGTGGCCCTTGTGCCCCCTCTTCCATGGGCAGCGTTCGCTCGTCGCTTTGCAACGGAGAGGGGAATCGAGACGCGTGCACGCACGCGTTCAGACGTGCCCAAAGCCAGCTCTTTTTCTTTTCTTTCTTTCTTATTATTATTTTTTTTTTAAAGCAGGGGCTCTCTGGAGAGACCCAGCGCGGATCAAGAGCAATCTCCCAACGATGGAACTACAAGGCCCATCCTCCTCCTCATGCAGCACGGTCACCAGGGAAGCTGAGCCCGGGAGAGTTTGGGCTCCCAAATTGCAAGCCCAGGAAAGGGGGTGTGGATGGAGGAGGGTTGTTGGGACCCCCCCCCCCGCGACCTGCAGCCCAGCCTCTGCAGGAGGAAGGGGGGCGCTTGCTTTCATCTTGTGATGGCATCAAAAGGGCCGAAGTTCCACCGGTGAAGCTCACGCCATGCTGGAGAGAAGAGCCCACTTTGCAAGCTGTCAAAGGCGGAGGAAGCCCAGAATTAACTTGGCCCAGTTGAAACAGCTGGGGGAGTTGGCTTCGGGCGCAGGGAGGCTCACCGTACATTTAAATAAACCTTCCCTCTTTGCACGATCGAGGCGGAGCTTCCCTGTTCAGGAGCAGCTTACCTGCAACGAGGAAGCAGGTAGAAACTGAGAAGTTTGCTTTCTATACGTCATTGCATTGGGTTTTTTTTTCCTCTTCCCCCTTCCCAAATTGAGGGTCTTCATTAATACACACACAAAAAAACAGACTCGAGGTGGGACTTTTCACCCCCAATTCGGAGTTTGGCTTCTTTCTGCATTCTTTCCGAATGTTTTCCCCTGCAGTTGCGCCGCTTTCCCGACAGGTGGCAGCCGTCCCGGCCTCTCACGTCCACGCTCTCCCACTCCACTCGGTCCCTTGTCGCCGATTGGCCTTGCGCCAGGAAAAGGGGCGGAGAAAGAAGCCGACGCGCGGCTGGCGATTGGCCGACGGGGAACGGGGCTCGCCGAACATGACAGCCAAGAGCAAAAAAATAGAGCAGGCCCCTGAAAACTCACGTGATGTCAACCGGAAAGGCGCCCGCCTGTCTCCGACGCCGCGTCTGCGCGCTCTCCATTGGGGCGGCTTTCCATAGAGGCGCGGGAGGTTCTAGACGGGCACGCGGCCATCAGCCGCTCTAAGCGGAAGTTCCGGCTACCTCTCCAGGGGGGAGGGGAAGGCCCTTCGGACAATGGGACCATAGAGCAGCCAGGGAGCGGGAGTGGTCCGGCCGAAGGGGGCCGCTCTATGGGGCTGGGAGCCGCCATGCTCTATGATGCGCGGCGGGGGCCGCAGCCGCAGAAGCGCCGAGGAGGCCCAGCAGCTGCGCAGCCAGGTAGGAGCTCTCGGGATGGGGTGGTGGTCTCCAGCCCCCACCGCCTCCCCCCCCCACCGCCTCGGGAGGGGCAAGGCAGGGGGAAACCTGGGTAGCCCCTCAGTGTGGGGGAGGGGCTGCTATTCTCCCCTTGGGGAGCTGGTATAAAAGCCCCCCATGACTCACCTGAGAGGGGCTGAAGTAGCCCCCCCCACCCAAAAACATCCCTTGAGAGGATTCCAAAAAAAGGACTTTGGGGGGCTTTTTAACCCCCCCTGAAAAGCAACCCCCCCCCAAGATATGAGGAAGGGGCGGGGGTCTCTTCTCTCCTCCACCCACCCCCCCTTTTACAAGTGGGGAGCTAAAAACTGAGGCATTCTCCTACATCCCCCTCCCCTCACCTCCAAAGACCCCCCATTCCTCCATTTGCTTCTTTGGCCGCAGGAAAGAGGGGGAGGGGGCAGCTCCATGCAGGTGCCAAATCACCTGGTTGGGGGGTGGAGGTGGCGAGAGGGGCGGGGGTGTGTGTCTCTCTCCCAGGTTCCTTGAGGTGGTCTTTTCCCCCATTCAAAGACAACCAAGGGAGGAAAACTGGGGGGGGGGGGGGGGGCATTCAAATAAAGCCGCTTCCCTGGCTTTGAGGTGGAGTGGGGGCTGCTCATCCCCACGTGGGGAGGTGTGGGAAAGCCCCCTCAGATGAGTCTGGAAGAGGTGGGCAAGGGGGGAGGAGATGCCTGGAAAAGACTTGGAAAAGATGGAGGGGAAGATTTAGGGAGAGGCGAATGGGTGTGTGTGTGGGGGGGAGGGACCGGAAGAATATTTGTGGGAGGGGGCCAGAGGGTGGGGGGGTTGTCCCATGTTTAGGAGGCTGAGTGAAAATCTAAGCTGAATATGGGTCCTTGGCTCCGCTGCTTAAAAGTCCAAAACTGAATCTGGAGACCAGAAAAATAAGAGAGAAGTAGATGTAAAAAAAAACCCACACAAAAACAAAACACTATCTGATGGTGTGTGGGTGGGTTTCTTTTTTAATTGGGGGGGGGGCATGCAGTGAATTTAGTGATTCACTAATTTGGAATGCAGGGGAAAATAGAAAAAAACAGCGGGCCGAAAGATGGCTCTGTGTGTGTGTGTGCAAACAAGTTTTGTCCATTGAGATTGGGGGGGAAAAGATGAATTTGAACAAAGTGGGTGATAAGGCTGTGTTTGGAGCAAAAGGTTTCTTCCTCCGAGCCAGAAAGTGAAATTCTTCTGTCTTGATTGATAACATAAGCTTCCCTTTAGGAATGTTTGTCCTCAAGGGGTGGGCAACTTATTATATTATCTTTTTTTCCCCTCTCTCTGATTTTGGTTAATGTTCTTTGTTTTAGTCTCTGCTGATTGGTTTCTGGAGCAGAGCCCTTCTGATCACCCAATTCAGGGAGGCCTTTGTTGTAGGTAAGAAAATCTGAATTCTCTTGTTTTTGCTAAAGTCTCAGAAAGTAATGGTAGTTGGCTGACCAGGTCTCAGTTCAGAAGCTAATTAGTGACTGGCTTAGTTAGTCAAGCTGGTTAGTGCTTGGTTGGAAGACTACTTGGTAATCCAAGGATTGTTGGTTAGACTAAATACTCCTTGGAAGAAAACCAGGACAGGCTATTTCCAAATTCCATAAAGTTTCTTTTCATTGCATATTGTCCCAATTTACAAGGCACAACCACTTGTGTTGCCATTTAACTGGGATCAGTAGGATACAATATTTTGCATTCCATTATTTTTAACCTTGCATGGTTAACCTTCGAGGGGAGGGTGCTTCTTTTATTTATGCTAAAAAGAAATCCTGCAGGCAAAAAAAAAGGATTAGAAATGGGGCTTTTAAAGTATTTTTTTCCTTTTTTTAAAAAAAAAAATGGATTTCCTAAGAAGAGCAGGCATATAATTGGCTTCAAACAGAACATCAGCAAATAGCCAGAGCTTGCAAAAATGAAGTGAGGAAAGCTAAGGCTCAAATTGAATTAAGCCTTGTGACAAAAAGTCAAAAATAACAAAAAAAGCTTCTTTCAACATGTAAAAAAGAAGAAAAAATTCAAGGAATTGATAGTAATCGGAGAAAGTGGCAAGAAAGTGACAAGCAACAGAGAGAAAGCAGAACTGCTTAATTCCTTTTTTTTGCATCTGTCTTTACACAGAAGGGGGGAAAAAGAGTGCAACCTACCAAAAAGAGCCCTGTAAAAACCAGGTTAGGAATAACAATACCTTAAAGAAAGCTAAAAGGGGAGTGGATGGTTTGTGAGTTATGTTAACCTAATTAGCTCTTCCCAGGTTGGGTAGATGATAGATCCTACTTTTCAGATCATCATCTTTCTTTTAATGACCCCATAATCCCTTGCGAAGTGGAGTCTAGGCAACTGAGTGGAGCTAGCAGCGTGTTTAATGGCCCTTCCTGTCACCAGTGGGGAGTTCTGTTCAGCAGATATATTCTCACTGAGCTCAGAGAGAGAAATAGCTGCCTCTACCTAGGATCGAACTCACAGCCTCCTGATTATGAGGCAAGAGCTCCACCTTTAGACCACTGCACCCAAGATCCTACTTTCAGATGACCCTGTAAAGTTTCTTTGTTTGGAGCATGACATCTTTGAGGAACACAATAACTGGTTTAGATTTAGGAGGGTTGTGAGAATACAGTTGATTCTTTGAGCGTGCACACACACTCTCCAGTTTTCATTCTAGTTAAAAGCACTTGCCCTCACATTCCTTCCAAACCTCTTATGAAAAAAAACAACCTACAGTTTGGGAAGGAGTTTGTTGAGATGGGCAACTGTATAAATGAATTGAATAACTAAATAAATACACACCTGGGCTTTTTCCCTCCCCGCCTCTCATCTTGTGTATAGTACAGGTTCCGTTTCACTTCATTTGCTCCTAAGATTTTTGTCCTTTTTAGTTTGCGTGCTCAAAACACAAAGCCTTTTTTGTCTCTTCAAAGTAAAATAGCAACCTTTGAAGTTGAAGAATTCAAAAGGGGTGGAGTGGGGAAGTAAAAAAAATGATGGCTTCTTTCAAAACCATTCTGCAAGGTTGTTGTTTTTGTGTTAGACCCTGATTCTGCTTATTCCTCTCTTCTCACATTAATCTTTCCCCTTTTAGTTTCTACATTTAAATAAAGGTAGTCCTCAACTTACAACTGTTTGTTTAATGTTCAGCTGCAGAGATCTCCAAAATTGGGCACGTTAAGACTTGTGGACTTCAGCTCTCAGAATTCCTCAGCCAGCATGGCTGACTGAGAAATCCTGGAACCACAAATCTTACGGTTATGCCTGAGGAATTCTGTGAGTTGAAGTCCACAGATTCACAGTTGGTAAGTTAAGGAAACTGCCTTAGGGCATTATAAGAATGAGCTTCTTCCAACTAGTGACTTGCTGGTTGAGTTTTTACTATAGGAGGTCTCCCAACTTGGCAACTTTGTGGACTTCAACTCCCAGAATTCTACCATGCTGGCTGGGGAATTCTGGGACTTGAAGTCCACATGTCTTAAAAAGTGCCCAAGTTGGGAGACCTCTCCTACTGTATCGGCATAAATGGCAATTACGGTTGCAAAAGCCCAACATCTACAAAAAAAAAAACCCACCTAAGATGAGAAAAAGCAGATCTATTTAATGTCTGCAAGCTTTCTTGAATACATGCTGGTAGATAGCCAGATGTTATGGTTTTGGGGAATGACCTTGAGGAATTGGGTGAAAAGATGCTGCCTAGGGACTGGTCAGATAAGAGGCCTCAGCCGGACAATGGACAGAACAAGAAGCTCAAGAGGGACACCCTTCCGTAAACTCACAATATCCCTCTAATGTAGATGTACAATAAACTAGAATTGGATTATCTGGCTCTGCCTCTTGTGTGGTCTTTCTGGTTAGACCGACACTGTTATCTAAAACTATAGATACAGATGTTCCCCTAAGGGACTGGTGGAGTCCTTGGCTGCTATCAACAGGCCTTGATTCAGCCTGAAACCTGCTTTGTCTATTGGGAAAGTCCCTTCGCTGGTGTGTGTTAAAATGCCCAAATCTTGGGGCCTTGGCAGCAAGCCGGGATAAACCTTTTAGTGTTCATTGAGAAGAACTTCAGCTGTTTGATTGTGGTTTGTTAATCAGGCGCAAGAACAGCCAGCTAAAAAGGACGGACGAGCTGCTTCTCTTTCATAGTTAGCTGCTAGTGTGTTTGTAGTAAAGCCTGTGAAGGAAACCAGACTGTGGTCTGTTTCTCTGCCTAAGCCTCCCTTCTATACAGGCAGGCCTCGTTTAGTGACTGTTCAGTGAAAGTTACAACGGCCCTGAACAAAGGGACCTGCGAGTCTTTTTCAGACTTCGACAACTGAGGCAATGTTCCCGTGGTCACGGGATCAAAATCCGGACTCCTGGCAACTGATCGTGTTTATGACGGTGCTACAACGGCCGTAAGTTTGAAAAAACAGCTAGGGCCGTTGCAACTTCGGCCACTGAATGAACTGCTGTAAGTCGAGGGCTGCCAGTGTAAAAGGCACCCTGTTTGCTAAGCAAGACAGTGGAGTGAGTTTCGTCCCCTTTTACAGCCTTTCTCACCACGGTCATTAAGTGAATCATTGCCATTGTTGAGCTAGCCACACAGACATTAAGTGAATCAGGGTTCCCCCATTGACTTGCTCGTCGGAAGGCCGCAAAAGGGGGATCGCGGGACCCCATCATAAATGCGAGTTGGTTGCCAAGCACCTAATCGGGGCAGCCATGGGGATGCCGTGACGGTCATAAGTGTGAGAAATGTTCCTAGGGTCACTTTTTTTTCAGTAACGTTGTAACTTCCGAGTGGTCGCTAAACAAAAATGGTTGCAAGTCAAGTACCCATGCTTCCTTTCTCTCTCAACGACTGATATCATTTCTGTCTCTTCCACAGTCGGCATCCAGGGTGTCTGCTCTGCTGCCTCCAGATCTCTCATGGCGCTGAAGGCAGAGGCCCCCTTGACAGACTACACCGAGGTCGCTTCGGCCATCTCACGCTTCAGGGAGAAGGAGAAGATGGCTGTTGATTCCCGGCTGCACCTCCGCCCCTCGGGGAGGCAGGATGGAGCCCTTGTGAACCTCATGGAGAAAGGTGGGGGTGTCTTTTCTCACAAGGGTACATGGATGGCACTGGGAAGACAACCTAACAAAGGATGTCCGGAGCCATGGGCAGAGACAAGGCACTGGACAACCAATATTTATAAGCACCGGAGTGTCAGGATTGCAGCAATCACCCTTATTAAATCATGATTCTTGAGCCAAACTTCAAAAAACTTCAAAGGATTTATTAAAGGCGACCTACTGGTGCTGCCCTGTATGAAGCCAACTCTGCTATATGTCATTTACAGTGACCCTGTTTTCCCCCTCCCACCTGCGTGTGTCATTAATCATATTCTCCAACTGAACACCTTCACGGTCTGGGTGTCATCAATCACGTGCTCCAGTTAAATATATCCGTGGGCAAAAGCTCTGGTATTTTAGTTGCATTCTTTTCAAGCTTAAGAGTTGGAATGTACTTTCCCTTCCAAACTGCTGCACTGTTCTTCCAGATTTCCTTCCTTCCCACCCACCCCCCTTTTTTTGATGGCAACTACTAAAACAGGCATAGGAATGTTTTATGAGTTGACATGGAGATTTTAAGAAGGGAAGCGAGCTGTCTAATCCAAAGTGAGAGAGAGGTTTACGATTAGGGCAAGTATGTGAAGCACTGGTGTTTATCGTAAATCTTTGGCAAGAAGGAACAGTACAGGGGTTCTTGGTAAGCCCACTGTTTTGGTTTATTTATGTTCCATCTTTATTACTTAAAGTAAGTAACTCAAGGTGACAGACATATGTAATCCTCCTTCCTCTTCCTGCTCCTCTTTTGCCCACACAACCTGTGTAGTGAGTAGGGTTGAAAGAGGAACTGGCCCAAAGTCATCCAGACTTTCATGGCTAACTAGAACTAGAATTCACCGTCTCCTGATGATTGTCCAGCCAGATTTCATGGTTATGGTGGAACTAGAACTCACAGTCTCCTGGTGATTGGCCCAAAGTCACCCAGCCAGCTTTCACGGCAAACCAGAACTAGAACTCACTATCTCCTGGTTTTCACCAAAGACCAGGCCTTTTTCCTAGCTTCCATGCTTGGCTGGGGCATTCCAAAAATATCAGAGGGTCTCCTAATGCAGGGGTCTTCAAATATGACAGCTTTAAGACTTGTGGACTTCAACTCCCAGAATTTCTCCTTTGGTCATGTTAGCTCAGGAATTCTGGGTGTTGAAGTCCACCAGTCTTAAACTTGCCACATTGATAGAACCCTTGTGCTTAGAGAAACAATCCAAGTTGTAGAACTCTCCCTAGGTGCAAGTTTGCGGTTCTTCTCAGTAAAAATCCTATTTTTCTCCTCCCTGCAGGACAATACCCGTTTTCCGACTCGGACAGCCAGGATGAGCTCGGTATCTCCTGGAAGCAGGAATACCTAGTAGCCGAGAATCCGGACGATGGCCGGCTGGTGTGCATGGTGTGCGGGGGCTTCTTGGCCACCTCCGGCCCCGCGGCGGCCCGCCAGCACATCCTGCAGCAACATGCCCACTCGCTGGACTTCACCCTGGAGGAGAAGCGCAACATCCTGGAAGGCTGGAGCGAAGGGGCCGTGCTGCCTCCCATCGCCGATTCACCGCCTCCCTCCGCAGGTAAGCACCTCCCGGCCACCGTCGTGACGTGACCCTCCCCCGGATCAGAACGGCCAACCAGCTTCTGATTCCCTTTCTGGCCCTTCCCACCCCAGGCGGCCCCGGCGAGAACAAGCAGCCTGCCGAGATCGAAGTCCTCCTTGATACGGAGGAAGTGCCCGTGAGCCGGAAGCGCGGGCCTGTCCACGCACGCCGCGGTGAGTGCTAGGTCACAGAGGTGGCAGGAGGCTGCCAAGAGCGTCCCTTTTCACAGCCCCGGGCCACCTCCGTGCACCCCAGGGGTCCTTGACTTACGACCATGGTTGGGACTGAGATATCCGTGGCTACTCGGTAAAACGAAGCCGTGCCCTGTTTTCTGTCCAGCATCCTGAAGCAAAACCGCTGCATTTGCGGTCATTCATGCGGCCATTAAGCAGATCTAGTCCGCCCGTCCCCTTCTTGAATTTTCTCGTTAGAAACTGGCAGGGAAGGCCTCAAACGGCCACCTCTCGATGCCGGGACGGTTGTTAGTGGGAGGGCCCGTTGTTGAGTCCCCCTTTTTGTCTTCCACCCCAAGCGCCATGGTATCTCCCAACGCATCGTCGTAAATCAAGGACTGCTGGCTGTTCTTTAAAAAATACCAATCCCATCCCCAAACCTGCCACCTGGGAAAGTGTGTGTTTTTTCAAACCAGCCTTGTTGTGAACAGTCGTACCGTGCCAGGAATTCGTGTTGTGAGTGTGTTTGTTGGCCGGCTGTCAGAATTCCTTCCTGCCTCTCCTGGCTGCAAAAGATTCCTTCGCCCTGAGCTGACCTCAGACCGAGAAAGAAAACCCCAATCCCCTCTTTCTCGGCGTCTGTCAAAGAGGCTGCTCAGGGATAGGAAGGTAGATATATCCCAGCATCCTTTGCTGCAAGGCGAAGCTCCCGGGGGGGGGGGGGGGGCTTCTGGGAGCTGTAGTCCACCCACTGGAGAATCCCAAAGTTCCCTCCCTTGCTCTTCTTCCCTAGCCAGGTTGCTGCAAAAGAGACCAACTCGGCTGCATGCAGGTAATCCTAGACTTACAACCCTTTTGCTGAGTGAGAATGGTCGTTAAGGGGATTTTCTTCGTCCCTGTTTTTTTCTTACGACCCCTCTCAGCACAGTCGTTAAGCAAAACGCCGCCTCCGTTAAGCGAGCGACCCACTTACCCCCCCAAAAGACTTGGTAGGAATGAAGACCCCAATCCTGCTCCCTTTTGGCAACTCACGTCGACCTTGATTTACGACTGCCCGCGGAGCCACAAAGTTTCCGTCCGTTAAGCGAGACAGCTGTCAAGTTGAAACTTTGCCCCGTTTCATGGCGTTTCTTGCCACGGTTGTTCAGTGAATCATTGCAGATAAATGCATCTGGCTTCCCCGTTGACTTTGCCTGTCAGAAGGTTGCAAAAGGGGACTGTCATAAATAAAAAGTCTGTTGCCAAGCACCTGCATTTTTGATGACGTGCCCTGTGGTCGTAAAATGTGAAAGAAGCAGTCCCAGGTCACTTTTTCTCCCCCCCAGTAGGCGTAACTAAACGCACCGTTGTAAGTGGAGGACTACCTGCGTCATCTTTACCCTTAGCTTGGCGAAGTAGCACGGAACAAGCCACCAACGTCTCCGAAATGCCTTGGCACTGAAGTGTGTTTTGTCTCCACGCTAAAAGCTGCCGCTTCCTAACCGTGTCTTTTGTGTGTCTCTGTCCTCCTTTTTTGTTTTTTGGTCGTGAAAAGAAACCAGATCCTTTTCCTTCCCAAAGCTGCCCCGCCCCATTAAAAGACCCATGACTGAACTCCCGTGCTTTTCTCGTCTTCTCTCTTCGCAGCGGAGGGCTTGCACGTAGACGCCGAGCGGCGACTTTCCGTCCGACAGAGGCTGCCCGCCAAGGATTCGAGGAGCCAGGAGCCCATGGAGGCTGCAGGTAACACGGGGTTTGCCATGGAACCGGTTGTGGCGTGTAGCTTTTTGGTTTTCCTTCCCTCTCTGTCCCCCGTCCCCCCCACCTCTTTTGTGTGTGCTGAGTACTGGTGGGATTCAAATTTTTTTGCTACGGTTCTGTTGGTGGGCAGGGCAGGGCAAGGTTACTGCAAATTCCCCCTTCCCTCCCCACCCCACTAACCTGCTTTCCAGCTCTGTTCTCCTGCGCAGAGCAACAAAAGAAGACCCAGCCGATCAGCTGTGGGCGTGGCTTGGTGGGCGTGGTGTGGCTTGGTGAATGTGGCAGGGGAAGGATACTGCAAAATCCCTATTCCCTCTCCACCCCACTAGCCTGCTTTCCAGCTCTGTTCTCCTGTGCAGGGCAACCAAAGGAGACC
>BLBF01000081.1:6420378-6436822 GCA_015471245.1 Laticauda colubrina
TTTTATTTTATTTTATTTTATTTTATTTTATTTTATTTTATTTTATTATTTTTACATTAAAAAGAGATTGTTTAGACGGAGTGGTTGCCTCCCCTTTCTGTTCCAGAGAATTGTTTTCTTAGCTCTTTGTTTTGTCCCATTTTTCCTTTGCTATTTATTCTTCTTATCTTCTTTATTCCCCCTTTTATTGGTATTATTATTATTACTATTATTATTTAAACATGGAACTCAGTCAACTGAACTTTTAAAAATGTATCACAACTATTATTGATCGATTATTATAAACACGAAACTCAAGTCAACTGAACTTTTAAAAATGTATCACAACTATTATTGATCGATTACTATTATTTAAATGTGAAACTCAGTGGGGATGCTGCAACAGTCGTTAAGTGTGAAAAAGGGTCACACTTTTGGTTACTTTTTTCAGTCCCATTGTAACTTTGAACTGTCACTAAAGGAACTGTTGTAAGTCGAGGACTACCTCTATTCAGTCTCCAGCTGTATTGGATTGGGAGACATACATACATACACACACACACACACACACACACACACACACATATATATGCACACACATACACATATCTTTTCTTCAAGCACCAGAGTGACTTCAAACGGCTTCAAAACAAACGGTTGTAAGTGGAGGACTGCTTGTAACCAAAGACACTGCCTTCTTTTGGTGTTTGGCTTGATAATTTGCTCCTCAAAGCTGCAGAAAACTACTTGCCTGGGGGTGGGGGGGCAGGACAGGAAGCTGAGTATTTGGATGGTGAGTACCCCACAATGACCACTGTGGTGTGTTTGGGTTGTAGAACCATCGCAAGGCCCCGGAGCGAAGGCAAACACAAGGAAAAAAACCGTGGGTAAGCATGAATCTTCGTTTATTTCGAACATCGGATCTTTGTTTGACATCAGGTTGCGTTTCATTGGGCGGGGAGGGATCAGCAGTGGGTTTCCCTCTGCCAGAGTTCACTAATATTGTCCGGTAAAAGATTCCTCTCCCTTCCAAGGAAAGGAGATTTCTGTGTTGTCCATTGATCCGTGTGGCTTTTGGAACCAATTAAGAACATGTGCCTGTTTCTCTCCTTCATCTTTTTTTTTTTTTTAAAAAAGTCGCTAGTCCTCATTGTTTTAGGGGGGAAAAAAATCAATGGCACAGGAACTGGGAAAGTTTGCAGAGAATTATGGTTTATCGAGCAGAAATTAGCATCCATGTCCAAGGGAGAAGTGGAGATAAGCCAACAATTTTACTCCACTTCGCTTGGTTCCTGGCCATCCTTGTGCGCCAATTCCATCCTTGGGGACAGATTTTGGAAATGTGATCACTTCCTATTAAAATTATAGGAACCTGAAACACACCGCAGCTGGATCCGGCCAGAACTGCCTATCCAGCTGTCTCACGGAGGCTTCAGCATTCTGGGAAATTCACAAATATGGGGAAGAAAGTCAAATATTTCGCTGCCTGGTTGTTCTTCCTTAAGGAAGCCCATTCCTGATTTTAGAGGCTGCAAAGAACAGCAGCCATTGCAAAGAGAATAATAAGAGTTGGAAGGGATCTTGGAGGTCTTCTAGTCCCAATCCCCTTGCTCAAGCAAGAGACCCTGTCCCATTTTGAAACAAATGGCTGTCCAGTCTCTTCTTGAAAACCACCAGTGATGGAGCACCCACAACTTCTGGTGGCAAGCAGTTCCACTGGTGAATTGTTCTCACAGTTGGGAAATTTCTCCTTAATTCCAGGTTGCTTCTTAATTTAGTTTCCATCCGTTGCTTCTCGTCCTGCCTTCAAAGTGCTTTGGAAAACAGGTTGACCCCTTCTCTCCCCTTCTCCCCTTGCTTTTCTGGGTTGTCTTGAGACCCTTTAAAACAGGGATCTCCAAACTTGGCAACTTTAAGACTTGAGGAATTCTGGGAGTTGAGGTCCACAAGTCTTAAAGTTGCCAAGTTTGGAGACCCCTGTTTTAAAGGGTGCTAAGAAGCACCATGCCTATCTTACCCCATCGGTACATTAATCAGCAGGGAAGTTCTGGAAAGCTCACAAATTGCAGGCCTCTTGGCTGAACCCCTCTTATGTCAGCAGTGCAGGAACCAGAAAGGGGGAGATTGTTTAAATTATGCCAGATTAAAACGGTGATAAAAAGAAGAATGCGCACAGTTCCAGCCCCATGCCGAGCCAGGTGGATCACAAGGGATAATTCCCAACCGGCTGGTCATTCTGTGGGCGTGTACATCAGTACTTCCATTTTTAAGTCATTTTCAGAATTGGCTTTCCTTGGTTTTGATGTTGCTTTCCATGGCTTGACCAATTAGATGGGCAGAGACAGAACAGCATTAACAGAGTTGGAAGGGACCTTGGAGGTCTTCTAGTCCAACTCCTCTTGCTCAAGACAAAAAGGCTTATTTGTTCGTGGGCCCAAAACGTCTGTCACTAGATGAGACATTTGTTAAGTGAGTTCTGCCCCCACAGCTAGGCAGTTGATAAGTTAGTAAGCCGGTTGTTAAGTGAATCTGGCTTCCCCATTGACTTTGTCGCAAAAGAAGATCATGTGACCCTTGGATACTGCAACCATTGTTAAGTATGAATCAGAAGCATCCATCTTCTGATCACGTGACCACCGGGGTGTGTGCAATGGTCGTAAGTGAAAAAAACTCCTGGCCGTGAGTCCCTTTTCCCACAGTGCCGTTGTAATCCCGGTCACTAAACAGAACAGTTGTAAGTGGAGGATTTCCTGACCGATGATCCGCGCCCTTGCCTCTCATCCCCAGATCGTGACTGCTCCGTTTCCCTGTTGCGGCTTCACTCCAGGGACGCTACCAGCCACCTCCACCCAAGCCAGGACACCCTGTCCCCCCGTTGCCCGCTGGGCAGCTCTGCCGACAGCCGCCCCAAAGACTGTGGGGCAGTTCGGGGAGCTGCCCGACGGGGGGCCCCTGCTGGCAAGGAGGCCTCCACCGCCCTGGAGAAAGGCTTCAACCCCAGGTGGCGGGCGCGGTTCCTGGTGGACTTCGACGACGCCACCGGCCACCTGGTGTGCATGGTTTGCGAGTACCCCTTGCGACGCATCTGCCTGGCCACCGTCAAGCAGCACATCCTCCAGTGCCACGCCGAGACGCTCCAGATGCCCCGCGAAGTCCGGCGTACCATCCGCGAAGTCTGGGAGAACCGGTGCCAGCCCTCCGCCCAGGCCCCAAGGAAGTGAGGGGGGCTCTCCAATCCCACTTGACTCGGGGAGCCATGAGAAAGGGTTAAAGGAGACCAAATTTGGGTGGACCAGGCAGGCGCCCAGGGGGGCAGAGCTTGAAGGAAGGAGGCTCCACCCCTCCTCAGAAAGCTCCGCCCCAACACTAATTCCTAATCTCCTTTTGCTGGAGGACAGAACAGATTCTGAGCTGACTCTGCCACTGTTTTTTCCAAGTCTTAATTCTTTTTTTTATTATTATTATTATTTGTTTCTATTTTCAACTTTGCTTTTCCATCCTAAGCAGAAGCAGCTCTGATTTCTCTCTGGCCCCAGGCTTTCTTTCTTTCTTTTTTTCCTCCTCCTCACCGGCAAAATTCCACACCGCAAGAGAAGGGAAAACGGAGAACGGGAGTCGCCGCTAAATCCGCAAGTCGAGATGGGAGAGTTTTGCCACCGCCTTCCCCTTATTTCAGGGTCGGTTCATTAAAAAAAAAAAAACTCAGGGGGAAATCTTTTTTTGAGTTGCAGTCAGACCCTTTTGCCTTTTTTTATTATTGTTATCATTTTTTTTTACGTCTGTCTCCACAAAAGCTGCAGGAAGAAATAAGTAAGATGTAGTCATTGCTGGGACTGCCTTTTGCAGCTGGGATATCATTTTCATTGCCAGCAGCGCTGTGTTTCTGCGGTTAAAGGGACCCCGTGCTTTGGTTCCCTGATTTAACCAGAGGATACAAATATCAACCTCGGCCTTTCAAAAAGATTTATAAACCACAGGGAGCAGTAAAATTATATTTTATGTTCTACAAGCGGTCTCCTTTCTATCGATGTACATTTTGAGTTCTGTGTTCTGGTTTCCGTTTCACTTGTGCTCCTGCAGGAGAAAAAAAGGGGGAGAATTTCTCTTTCGTTAGAATCCTGTAGCGGCGAAAAGGTGGCCAGACCCATCAATTCTGCTGAACAAAATCCCTTCGTCTGCTTTACGGTTTTGCAACTGGCCCACCATCGCTGGGGTGTGTTCAGCTTAAGCAAAGCCTGGCTTTGAAAAGCAGCATGTGAAGAAGCAGCAGTCTCTCTGTGTGTGCCTTTATTTATCCAGGTGTCAGTTCAACAGGTGCAAGCCAGGAAGCCAAGCGAGATTTATTTTTTTCCCTTTATTCAAAAATGGACGGAAGTTCTTGCTGTAATAAATGAAAGCAGGTTTATAACTGAGTTGAATCTTAAAGGTAAAGGAAGAACAACTGGTGTCCTCTCCTATATTCCAGAGAAAGGATCGTTAGTGCTGCTGCTAATTTACAATAAAACCACTGAAAAATCTATTTTCTCTCTCTCTCTCCCCCCCACACCCCTTTTTGGGATTGCTTGCAGTTGCAGACTCCACCACTTGAGGGCGCCTTTGACTTTTAAAAGGAGTCAGGGAGAGAAGAGAGGACCAAATCCTAGAGAAGACTTCTCTGCGTAATTTGAATTCCCAGATATATTTGCTTCTGTGGTCTAATCCCCCAAAAACAGATAGGGAGCATCTATGATGCAAGATGCATGTTTTCTGCCTGCCTGCATTGTCACACATCCTACATAAAAGTGGAATTAGCAATTCTCCTAGGGCTGTAACGTGTGCCAGAGATGTCACGCAGTGCCCTCTGTATAAGCATGTGCGCCATCACCAACTGCTTTTCTGGTTTCTGGCATGCAGAGTCCTCTCTGTGGGCATGCATGCCGGGCAGCTGGTCTTCGTGGATGCTGTAGCACCCGTAAAACGGTCAAAAACAGGTCCCAAAACAGCAAAAAACATCCCCCCAAAAGGCATGCACATACCGGGCAGCTGGTCTTTTGGGTTTCTGGCACTCCAGCATGCACCATCTGTTCCAGTTTGGGCACTTGGTGCCAAAAAGGTTGACCATCACTGTCCTAGGGCAAATTAAATCGTGCCAGTGGTGGTAGACTACCGGTTTGGCCCGGTTCAAATGAACCGGTAACAAAAAGAGAAGAATCAGCAGAATCGGCCCTCCCGTTCACCCCTGTGCTTTTCTTTATCCTCTCAGTTGATTGGCATTGCAGGCCTCAGCTGGTGTGGGGAAAGCTGTGCGCATGCAGCAGTGGAACAGGTAGGATCCCACTGCTGAATCTCACACATGCAACACAGACAAACACACACCCAAAGCCTTGCCAAATATTTGGACGCTGCCAATGGATGGAAGACAAGTCAGAATAGTTGTGAATGTTGTTTATCAGACCCTCTCTTGTTTCCTGTCCTGGAGATGTTTTAATGGAGGCAACTGAGTTAAAACGGACCATTTTGGGTGTGTGGGGACCTGGGAACCCTTCCTCCCCGCCCTCCCCCTTCAAAAGAGACGCTCATTACTCATTACAAAAGCAGAAATGACATTTAATAAATTAAGGGAAGCCTTTTACAGTCGGGCCCAATAAATAACAAAAGCAAGGTCCAGAGAGAAGAGAAACAGCAAGGCAGAAGGAGGAACCGAACGGCGAGAGGCAGTATTGTTTTAAGTACAAAATAGTCTAAAAAGAGAAATAGAGGAGAAATTGGACTTGCTACTCAGCACCGTCACAACTGCTACGCGGAAGGGGGTGTTGCTTGGATCAGGGATCATGGAAGCAAAGCCAGGTGCACAGATTTACGGAGGCCGGTGTGTGTACACACACATACACACATGCAGATACACAATCAGCCATTAAGCTTTGCGTGTGCATTGAAAGGTGTGTTTTCGTTGGTTTTACTTTTCTGAGTCGTCTTTTTCAGAAACTGAATCCGTGTTTCCCAATTTAGCTGCCGTTTCCCGCATCACCTCTTTTTTTATTTTTTAAAGAAAAAAGAAAACCCTGATCTGGCTTTCAAAATATTTGGGGAAAGGAAGAAAAATCAATTTGCTTAGCTGAAGAGGCTTGCCAACTTAAGAGTTTTGATGTCATTCTGAAGTGGGCAGGCTTTTAAAACGCAGGCGCTGCTCATTTGGGGCAGGTCGCGGATTCTTGTTTCCTTGCTTTTAACCCCATAAATCAGGGGTCCTCAAACTTGATAACTTTAAGACTTCTGGACTTCCAGAATTCCCCAGCCAGCATTTTTTAAAATTAATTCTATGATTGTTGCTTAGTGACAGGCTTGCTGATCTCAATTGCAATTGGCAAGTGACCACCAGGAGGCAGTATGTGACTTGGTTTTGTCTCGTATAATCCCACACTGCCTCCTGGTGGTCATTCTAAGTAAGGACATGCACAACAAAGAGCAAGAAATTAGCTTGGTTCGGAATTTCTGGGAGTTGAAGTCCACAAGTCTTAAGCGTTGCCAGGATTGGAGACCTCCGCCCTAAATCTATTCAATTTCTCTCCCTTTCTTTGCCAGACCCCTTCCAATTTTTTATAATCTGGTGCGCTGGGGGAAAAAAAATGATTTCCCACACTGACCTTCATGGAAGCTTCTGCAGCAAAAGATAAGCTTGTTCCTTTACCCACCCATTCCCAGTCTCATCCTAATCAATATTTTTCCCCACTACAGGTAGCCTTACAATCACAATCGAGCCAAACACAAGGCGAGACCGTTGTTAAGTGAGTTGACCTTTTTTTTTTTTGCTACAGATAAGTGTAGTTAAGTGAATCCTATAGTCCCAAAGCAAATCTGACTTGGCCCAAGTGCCCAAATTTTGCCCCCGGGATGCTTGCAAACAGTCGCAAAATGTGAAAACTGGTCATAAGTCACTTTTTCCTCCCCCGGTGCTGTTGCAAATTTGAGCAGTCACTAAACGGTTATAAGTCGAGGACTACCCGTATCCCAATCCTGGGAATTTCCAGAGGATCTGTAAAATCTTGCTGCTGGCAGTATTCAGAATAAAAAATAGAGATCAGCCTTTTCCAACCAAGAAGAGGAACAGTGCAAAAACACACACAAATCTAGACACTTCAGAGAAAGACAAACATGGAAACTACAAAGATATTTTTTATCACAGTTGTGTGGCTTTTTTGTCGCTTTTGGCCTGGTGAATGTGGAAATGGAGGGCCTGCCTGCTGCCCACTCCTCTTTGCATCTCCCCCTCCCCAGTTTTCTAAAACCACATCTATTTTTCCCCTCCCCAATTTATGCTGACTTGGCAGGTTGTAGCTGGTGATGGGTTAGAGAGAAACCGAGACTCCTTGGAAGACCATTGAAAGCCACAGGACCTGTGGCACCAGCTCTTTGCATTCCCTCTTTTTGTGTGGGAGGGGGGCATGGGGATTTTAAGACTAGCCCCACCCCTTCCAATTAAAAATATGTGTTTATGTATTGCATCTGAAGTCAGAAGTGAGCTTTTAACCCTCCCCAAATGGATTCTAGGCACCTTGAAATGGGTATATAAACTTTATAATCTGTGGACTTCAACTCCCAGAATTCCTCAGCACAGCCAGCTCAGGGATTCTGGGAGTTGAAGTCCTGCAGGTTGTAAAATTGCCTACTCCTCCCCTACTCTATTGAGATAGTGGCCTCTGTTGTCACTGCCTGCCGAGGATGATGGGAGGGGTAGTCTCTCCCACCAGTTGGAAGACATAGCATCCTTTCTGTCCCTTTGCCTTTTTCTAAACATTTTAAAAACTTTTTTTTGTTTTCGCAGAGACCCTGCCAAGATGGGGAAGTGGGCTACTTTAACTGTGTTCAGAGAGGAAGGGGCTCCTGTTTCTCATCCCTCCCCCCCTTTAAATCCTCAGTCCCCGTAGTCAGAGACCAATGCAGGGTTTTGGATCTGCACCTGGGAGGTGGACAATGTCACTGCCACTTGAGGCTCATTAAAGCAGCCGCTTATTTTTTTGTCCCACCCAGAAAAAGGCTGGTTTAGAAAACCTGCAGTGATTGGCTGCCTCGATCCATTGCAAAACCTCATGTTTTGCCATCGGTTCTGAAATGCTGTGCAACCCTCATGACAAGAGACAGGGGCAGAAATTGGGGGAGGGGGTGGAAGAGAAAAAGAGAGACCTGGTTGCCCCACCCCCCTTCCTTAAGCAGGGGAGGAAAGGATGATTGTCCCACCCCTAGTTTTCTATTTGTAGGAAGGGTGTTTTTTTTTGTTAGCCCAGAAGGAAAGCCTGCAGTGTCCAGTTTGGGGAATGCGTTCCACCCTCATCCCCCCCACACTCCATTTAAACCCCCCCCCATCAACCCTCCTTATAGATGCACAAACACAGAGACAATTGGCAAATGCACAAGGAATTGGGATATACTGCTGTCCACAGCATAGAGAGGAAGTAACCTGGATCTTTTCTTTGAAAAAAAAAAAAAAAAAAAAAAAGGCAGTGGTAAGGAAATAGCTCCCTCTAATTTATACACACAGACGCGCGCGCACCCCCCTCCCCAATAAATTAACCTGGCAAACAGCCCCAACCCAGTCACTCCCCATTCCCTTCCCACCTGGATGCCAAAGTAAACCAGCTTGAAAAAGCCATGGGTGGGCGGCTGAAACCGCAGCCGCCGCTTAAATTTTGTGCTGTCCAGACCCACAAAAACCAAGCTTACGGCAACCTTGTGTGTTGAGACACACATCTACGAGGTTCTGGATTTGGCAGTCGTCTTGCCGCTTTGACCATCTTGGGGAGTGGGGGCTGCAATCCTCCTGCTGCCTCCCTATCCCTTATTGCACGCCCCTCCCCTTTTGTTTTTCCCTAGCCCTGAGAGTTGACGGAGATCACCCGGTGGTGCTCCATCCTAGTTCACACCTCCGTCTCCACGCCAGCCAGCTTGGGGGTGAGGATGCGGGGCGTGACGCCGGCGTTGAGGTCCGTTTCGAACTGCAAAAGTTGCCCCATGAAGTTCAGGTTGGGCGAGATGATGGGCCGGCGGCCCTTGACGTACTTGTAGGCATCGCCCATGGTCATCAAGGTGTGCTTCATCAGGTAGGCGATGACGATGGTAGCTGAGCGTGAGACGCCGGCCTGGCAGTGGACAAGGACTCCCTTGCCATTCTGGTGGGCCTCCTCTGGAGTTGGGGAGAGAAATGGCACCATTAAGAGGCAGGACGTGCTCAAGGACTCCAAACTTGGCCTCTTTCAGAGTTGTGGACTTCAACCCCCATCATTCCCCAGCCAGCTTTTTTTTTTTTTTTAATTAATTCTATGACTGTTGCTTAGTGACAGACTTACTAGTCTCAGTTGCAATTGGCAAGTGACCCACAAGGAGGCAGTATGTGACTTGGCAGTATGTGTCTTACATAATCCCACACTGCCTCCTGGTGGTCGTTCTAAGTAAGGACATGCACAACAAAGAGCAAGAAATTAGCTTGAGGAATTGTGCCCAAAATTTTTGTTGCCAAGGGAGACATTCGTTAGCTGAATTTTGTCCCATTCTACAACCTTCCTTGCCTCAATTATTAAATGAATCACTGCAGTTGTTAAAAGTAACACAGTTGTCAAGTGAAATCTGGCTTCCCCGTTGAGTTTGCTCGTCAGAATGGTCGCCAAAGGGGATATACACACAACCATAGGGACGCTGCAACCGCCCTAAATGTGGGTTGGGTGTCAAGCATCCCAGGGTAAATCATGTGATGCTGCAACGGTTGTAAGAGTGGAAAACAGCCATAAAAGACACTTTTTTCCAGCACCGTTGTAACTTCGAAAAGATTGCCTGTTCTCCCTCTTAACTTTTTTCTTTCCTCTTGCCCAAATTTTAGTCCCCCTGCCCCACTGAGATCTGAAATGTTTCCTGCAAAGAATTATGGATGGGCATGAGGATTTCCTTCCAGCATTTCCAGAGGGGGGATTCAGCCGGTTCGGACTGGTTCTACAGAACCAGTAGCGGAAATGTTGACTAGTTCAGAGAACTGGCCAATACTGTCTCTGACCACCCCCGCCCCCATCTATTCTCCACCTCCCAAGTCCCAGCTGATTGGCTGGGACTTCTTTGGTTGCCCTGCATAAGAGAAGAGAGCTGGAAAGCAGGTCAGTGGGTGGGAAGGGCAGGGGGATTTTGCAGTAACCTTCCCCTGTGACGTCCACCACGCCAAGCCACACCAAGCCATGCCCATAGAACTAGTAAGAATTTTTGAATCCCACCATAGTTCCCACTTATGGGCTCCCCAACCTGGGTCAAGATTCGGCTCGTACCGATGAACTCAAATGCCTCCTCAAAATATTGCCGCAGGTCCTGTCGGTTGTTGTCGGTGGCCGGTAAGCGCTTGTAACGGAGGCGCCCGCTCTCGGTGTGGTAGAGAGGCAAGTGGGTTGTGACATTGAGAACATGGCCCACATTGAGATGGAGCAAAATCTCCAGGTTCTGGGCGTCCCTCTCATTGCCCAGGTAGAGGAAGGGGAGGATGGGGCTCAGTTCGGCGTTCTCCAAGTCAGGGGTCAGCGGAGAGCCCACCTCGTCCGAGATCTCTGGAGCATCCAACCCGATCGGACTGCCTGCGGCCAAAACACGAAACGTGAGGATGGCATTCCTGCCCATGGGGCACAACGGAGACGTGGCGTTCAGATGCGTGGCAAAACGGGAGGGGTGGAGGCACAGGAGATCAAAGTGCTTTCTCCCCTCTCTGCCTTTCCAATCCTGCTAGGTAAGATCCGGGGGGGGGGGGTCTCCAAATTGCCCCCTTTCAGACTTGTGGCCTTCAACTCCCAGAATTCCCTAAGAGCTAATTTCTGGCTTTTTGTTCTGTGTGTTCTTACTTAGACTGACCACCAGGAGGCAGCGTGGGATTATATGAAGACAAAACCGGTCGCCTATACTGCCTCCTAGTGGTTGCTTATCAACTGCAACTGAGAGTAAAGTTTTTTTTAAAATGCTGGCTGGGGAATTCTGGGAGTTGAAGTCCACAAGGGGTCAAGTTTGGCAGATGAAATGCTCCCCCAGATTGAAAACAGAGAAGGGGGGGAAGAGAAGGATAAAAGATGCTTTGCCCATTATATCAAGCTACCAGCAGGACAAGCTTCGTCCTGGTTCAATCAAAGCTTCCTAGTCGGGACTGGGAAGCAAGGCATGATGGGAGTTGTAGTTTTAGGGGGAATGACAGGTGCACTTGTCTCCCTGGCCTGGCCCTCCTCCTTAGCTCCTCCACTCATTCAGCTGGCTAAAAGTAGGGCATCTCAAAACATCCCTCCCAGGTTTTATTCTTATTTTTATTTTATTTTTTTCAGAATGGGCCTTGGGGATAACCGGGCGGGGGGGGGGGGTGGGGGGGGTTGGGAATGTTTTGCTGAACTACAACTCCCAACATACCTCTCACGTGGCTATCCCAGCAGACTCCTGGTTCAAACAACATCTGGAAAGAATTGCCTTGTTTCTCCCTGTTTTAAAGTGTTTAAACACTGATCCAGGGGTGGCCCCTTAAATGAAAAACAAGGATATATCCCACTCTTTTCTTCTTCTCCTCCTCTTCCTTCTTCTCTTTCTTCTTTCTCCTCTCCTCCTTCTTCCTCTCCTTTTCCTTCTTCAGGGAACACCTTCTCCATTGGCAAAAGTGGCTTAGTTGGAGCTTGCTCCCACACAGAGGGAGATAAGTGCGTTTTTAAGGTAGACTGCTCCTGAACCAAGAGGCTCTAACTTACCATTCTTGCCTGCTGGCCCTGGTGCTCCCTTCCCTCCCTCTTTCTCCGCCCTTCAAGCTTAAGGGCCACATCAAATCCTATCTTGAAACAAAGTTTAAACTTGGGTTTAAACACAAAATGTCTCCCACAGTCCAGGTATTTTTCTCCTTACCTCTCTTCCCAAGTCCTTGCTCATCTTTGTGCACCAAATCCAGGACCAGGTGAAGGTTCTGCGTAGGTGGGGCTGCCTTGGGCAGCTTGGGGGGGCTAGTTGGTGGAGATTCCAGGACTCCCCTGCAGCCAGACCCCTCCTTGGACCACAGGCACTGCCGCAAGGAAGAGTCCTGCCCATCACAGGTGCCCCTGGATGACAGGAAGTCCAGCACAGCCAGTTTCCCTTGCTGGAACCGCCGCCGGCCCGGCACGTCGGCGACTCCGAAGCGCATGGCTCCCTGCAGCTGAGCCTTGGTGAACTCCACCAGGTTGCGGCAGTCCAGGATCAAGGGAGAGGATTGCGGCTGGACCCACGGCGGCGGCGTGCTTATCTTCTTGGCCAGCTCGTCGGGCCAGACGTTGTGGCTGGTGTAGTTGTCTCCTACTTCCTCCTCCTCCTCTTCTCCGTCCCCACCGTAGCAGCTGGGCGCCGGCGAGGATCCCACCCGGGGGTCGTAGGCCACGATGGGGTCACTGCTACAGAAACTGGAGGAGGAGCTGACCGACTTGACCGAGAGGTTGCACGCCAGGCAGGCCAAGGAACGCAAAGCCACGGGGCCGCAGGAGAAGCACCCCAGCTTCTTCACGGCCTGCGGACTGCAGGCGGGGCAGCCCAGGGAGCGCAGGCTGGACCGGCTGGAGAAGCAGCCCAGAGAGCGCAGGCCGGACTTGGCCCCAGCGTCTTCGCAACGCATCAACCGCCAGCAGCCCCAGCATCCGCATTTCAAGGGGTGCATGGTGGTGGCGGGGCTGGAGGGCGTGGAGCTGGGGGAAGCATCCACCGAAGGGTTGGCGTTCTCTTTGACGCCCCCCCGCTTCTTGAGTTTGGCCTCAGTCAGGAGCGCCTTCAGCTGCGGCGTCAGCGGTGCTTTCTTCTCGCCCTGCTTAGGGTCTGCCGGCGGCCAGGCTGAGCCACGCTCGAGCCTTCGTCCCTGAGGCTTGAGATCGAGGGTGTGAGAGTGGCCAGGGAGAAGGATGCTGCTCCGGCGGAGGCTTTCGCAGGGATCCTGACTGGCGGTGGAGGGGGAGAGTGGCTTCTCCCCGCCACTGCCGTGGGTGACGAAGGTGTGGGTGAGGCGTAGGGCTAAAGTCTTGGGCCTCTGCAGCACCCCGATCCGCTCTTCGAGGGGCGAGGGTGGCATTGGGAAAGCTGAGCTGCGGGGAAAGGGAAGAGGCCAAAGGGAGGTGAGTACCATGCTCTCCACTCCCCTCCCCAAATTCCTGGCGTGCAGGGGGAGGAGTACCTTACTCCCAAGGAGTAAGGCTTGGAGACTTCCACTCCCAGAATTCGCCAGCCAGCAAGCTTGCAAAATTTACAAAACAGCGAAATGGATTTGCCATGCAGGAGAGGCAACAGGGCCCAATTCAGCCCTCAGCCACCCGGGCAGGTTTCCAAGTGGTTTGCAAAGCTGGTGTTCTGAGACCTGGCTGGGGAGGATTCTGGGAGTTGAAGTTCATCACACTTAAAGCATGGCAGCTGGGGAATTCTGGGAGTTCTGGAAGGGAGGGAGGGAGGAAAAAGGGTAGAAGGAAGCAAGGAATGAAAAATTGGGAGGGAAGGAAGGAAGGAAGGAAGGAAGGAAGGAAGGAAGGAAGGAAGGAAGGAAGGAAGGAAGGATTGAAAAATTGGGAGGGAGGGAAGGAAGGAAGGAAGGAAGGAAGGAAGGAAGGAAGGAAGGAAGGAAGGAAAAATTGGAGGGAGGGAGGGAAAAGGATGGAAGGAAGCAAGGAAAGAAAAATTAAGAGAGAAGGAAGGAAGGGAGGGAGGGAGGAAAAATTAAGAGGGAGGGAAGGAAGGAAAGGAGAGAGGAAGGGAAGAAAGGAAGGAAAAACTAAGAGGGAAGGAAGGAAAGAGAAGAAGAAAGGGAGTAGATGAGGTGTGGATGGAAGGGAGGAAGGAAGGAAAAAATGAAGAGAGGAAGGAAGGGCCATCCCCACCATTAACATCCCCAGTTCAATATCTCCTGCTATTATTTCAAACCCTGAAGCCTCCCAGCCTTTTTATTTCCTGATGCTTCCTGCATGGCTGCCACCCTCCATGCCCTCACCCCACAGCCACGCAGTCGTAATCCAATAACATTTCAATGCATTTAGGCTAACTTCTTTTTATGGCCCAGCTTTTTGGCAAGGCGTCCTCTGTCAGGTTTCCAAGCTTTCTAAGCCAGATCATATTCTGGGTCACAGGTGCTCCTAGCCACACAGCAACATCCCTGCAACTCCAAGCAGAGGAGCCCATGTTTACAATACAGCTCAGAGAGCCTTATGTCCATTTCAGGGACCTGGAGACCGAGGCCAGGATAGGGAAGAGCTTTTTTTTTTTTTTTTTTTAAACAACTGCTGGGACTTGGCTGAATTTTGCATTTTTTTGCAAAATCTTTTTCCAAGCTACTTTGTCTGTCCATTCTGAGGATTTGAACATATTTGTCATCCTCGGCCCTTCCCTTCCAGAGGAGAGAATGCTCCAGTGAAGACATCTACTTCAGTCTCATCCCAACAAAACACATGCACACACCCTAATTCGAATTGCAATCCAGATTTTTGGCCGGGGATCACCAGGTGGTCTTCATGCTACGATCACACATTTCTGCTGTTAAGGGAAACATTTGCTAAGTGAGTTTTTGCCCCATTTTTCCTGAACTTTCTTGCCACTTTTGTTAAGTGAATCACTGCAATTTAGTCACACGGTTATTAAGTGAGTCTGGCTTCCCCGTTGACTTTGGCTTGTCAAAAGGTCGCCAAAGAGGATCACGTGATACTGAAAACCATCATAAATATGAGTCAGTGGCCAAGCATGTTAATTTTTATCAGGTGACCAGGGGGAGGCTGCAACAGTCGTAAGTATGAAAAATGGTCGTAACCTAAGTCCCTTTTTTCAGTGCACTTCAAACGATCACTAAAAACAAACTTATAAATTGAGAATTACCTGTATTTAACTAATCCCAATTCATCAAAGTAATCCCAACCCTCTCCTGAACAGTTGCACCCTCAAATCTACCATATAAATTGCTTGGCATGCTGCTTCCTGTTCCAGTCCCACCAACTGGCACAAATGACCACACACACACACACACAACCAGCATGACGACGTAACCTTTGTCCATGAGTAGATCCACAGGGGTGCAAATCCTCTTGCAGGGAATCCCTGCTGGGACATGCATTTAGGTGAATGTTGCGTTTGCACAAAGCCACATTCTAGTCCATCGGTCGATCCCATCCCATTCCCCTGCTCAGCCCTGAATCTCCGTGGCCTACCTCGCAGGGGTGTGCAGAGATTGGGGAGGGGGGGTTGAAAAACAGCTCCTATTGCTTCAGGATCTGTTTGCAGCTCCTCCCTGGTGAATCCGTGCAAAGCAAGGCAGGTTCTTTGCATGCACGTTTTGACACACTTCAGTGCAGACTTGTTGAATAATAAGATTGTTTAAAGACGGGCTTTCCTCACACAAAACATGTAGACACATGCACACACACACATTAGCACATGTGGGCATTTTCCCTCTCCAGAGCTTACCTTTTTGACCTGTCCCACAGCCCGCTAGGTTCCCTTAAGGCACTTTCCCTTCCTTTCAGCGAGAGAAAGTTGGACGATGTCTCTAAAAATACCAACCTGAGCTCAGAGGCTGGCATGGCGATGAGGACATTGGGGCTTCTTGGGTTTCACCCCGGGATGAGCTCACCGTTTGGCCCAGGAGATGCTGGGCAACTTTCTTGGGGGGGGGGGGGGAAGCAGGGCGGGCAAGGAGGAAGAGACAGGCAGCAAAACCAGCCATGGGGGAAGAAAAAGCTAAAGATTTCCCAGGACTTAAGAAAAAGAAAAATGGGATGGGAATCTGTCTCTTTGCAGGACAAGGTTTCTCAGCCTCAGCAGCTTTAACATGGGTGGGTTCAATTCCCAAAATCCCCCAGCCAGTATAATTTAAGAGGGCTGGGCTTCAACTCCCAGAATCCCCCAGCCAGCCTGCTTTAATAGGAGTGGACCAACTCCCAGAATCCCCCAGTCTGCATGCTTTCAGATAGGTGGTGTTGGGAGTTGAAGTCCTGCCATCTCTAAAGTTGTCAGTTTTGAGGGAAACTGGCTGTTAAGATCTCCAACTGCCAAGGGTGAAAGATGGGTGGGCATTTCTCCACCCTGGCTTGGTGGGTGATCGATAGGAACTCAGCCCTACCATGTCTCTTTGGCCACTTCATTGCCAACGATGGGCATCCAGCCACGGCATCTTCACGGAGTGTGTGCCATGGAGACAAGCCCTGGTGTTCGCCAATCAGAGCAAAGCCTCTGAAGTTGGCTTGTTAGAAATCAGCGGGCTTATTTGTGCCGCTCTGCCCAGAGGAAGAACTCGGAACAGCCAGTAAAAATATCCTCCAAAGGACGTGGCCCATCTTAATAAGCCAGTTTGCCTCCAACAAACCACGGTGATGCAGAAATGAGGGTCCCCCTGCGATGACATCACACACGCCCAACAAGGTTGCAAACTCGATTCGGGGAGTAAGATATGAAAGCATCTTGGCTGGTGGATTCTGGGAGTTGTAATCCACCCCTATTAAAGCCTGCAGGA
>BLBF01000081.1:6441011-6475003 GCA_015471245.1 Laticauda colubrina
CACACACACACACACACACACACACACACACACACACACACACACACACACAGCTCTCTGCCCGGCCCTGTGTGCTGGGTTAGCCAAAATGGCCTTTGGGCATTTAGCTAGAGATGCTAATGCGGGCCCAACCCTGGAGCGGAGGCCAAGCAGCAGGGGGACAAGAAGGGCCACCCTCAGGTAGACTGCCCCAGCCCTTGGAAGCTACACACACACACACACACACACACACACACACACACACAGACACACGGTAGACCAGCTCTGGTCAGGGCAAAACTTGGCTCCGCGTGAACTGGTTTGGTAATCCTTTTCCTGAAACCCATCGCCACTACTGCTAGCCCCTCCCACATCCTATGACTACAAATTCCATAATTTAATTGCATGTTGTAGGAAGAAGAAGCTGTTTCTCTGGTCTGACCAGTGAATTGGTTTGTCACTCTGGCTCTCGCAGGAAAAAAAAACCCCAAACCCTGTTTTCCTTTTTTCCCCCATTCTTTTCCTTCCTTCCTTCCTTCCTTCCTTCCTTCCTTCCTTCCTTCCTTCCTTCCTTCCTTCCTTCCTTCCTTCCCTCTCTCCCTCCCTCTTCTCTTTTCCTTCTTTCTTTCCCTCTCCTCTTTCCCTTCCTTCCTCCCTCTTTCCTTCCACTTCTTCCTTCCTTTTTCTTCCTTCCTCCATCCTTTTGTCCCTCTCTTCCTTTTCCTTTTTTTTCTCTCCCTTCCTCTCTCCCTCTCTCCCTCTTTCCTTCCTCCCCTCTTTCCCTTTCTTCCTTCCTCCCTCTCTTTCCTTCCAATTCTTTCTTTTTTCTTTCTTTTCCTTCCTCCATCCCTTTTCTCTTTTCCTTCTTCCCTTCCTTTATCCCTCTTCCTTTTTCCTTCTTCTCTTTCCCTTCCTTCTTCCTTCTCTCCCTCTTCCCTTCCCCTTCTTTCCTTCCTCTCTTCTTTAACTTCCTTCCTTCCTTCCTTCCTTCCTTCCTTCCTTCCTTCCTTCCTTCCGCCAAACTTTTCTGTATTATTCCAGCCCCTCCTGGTCCCATTGGAACTGGGTCAACCATTGTGGGGTGCAGCATCCTACATCTATCCACCTTGTACCATTCTAACCATGGAAATTGTGGTTTTCTTTTCCCAGATTTTGGCTTGAATGTGAAGGCACCCATCTGCCGGACATCCGGTCTCCAAAACTTGTCAGCCCTCCCCTCCTCCCCTCTCTATACCCCTTCTCTTTAAAACAGGTAGACGCCACAGCTGGATTAACCAAAACACAGCAGGCTTAATGTCCTCATTTATCAGCCCCACCAAAAAGAAGGGAACAACTCTTTTCACCCATGCTGGAACCTCCCCGATATTTTCTGTTCCTGGCCTCGATGTCTGGGGTCTGCCAGCTTCCAGCACTATCTACATCCTTGTTCCTGTCCCCTTTCTTCTTCCTCTTGCAGGTACCCGAAGGAAGATGTTTACACCTGTCCATTTATGCAGAACCGCTCTAAAATTGGCCCTGTCTCTGCCTGGAAGCTTCCCAGAAAGTTCCTGCAGGTAAGCGATCTCACCCCCCACCCCCCCCACCCCCCGTGGGATCGATCAATCTCCAACCAACGTAATCTTGTCCTTTTCACATGCTACCAATAGCCTCCCCCTTCCCCCCTCCCCGGGAAGGAGGAGCTGGGTGCCTCCTAGCAGTGCGGGTTTTGTCTTTTAATAAGCCCCTTAACTGCACAAAAACCTGTCCAGCCACATCCAGGGGTGTTTGCGATATGCAAACACCCTTGGGTGCCAAACAGGTTTTGGGAGCGGATGCTGAACGCAGAGCTTAAAATGCAAAATCTCCTTCGGATGCCAGCCTTCTCTCGGTTTTTTGGAATTGTGTTGTATTCCTGGGGGAATGTCAACATTTTGTGTTTCTTTGTAAAGCGAAAAATCCATTGGAAATCCATTTGGCCACGGTTGGGTTGCCTGGCTCGCTGTCATGCCCCAGTTGGAGTCTGATTCTGAGGGGGAAGTCAAACAGCTGACAGGGAATGGGAGTAATGGCTTCGGGGGCTGTGGAGGAAATGGGAAGGGCACAGTCTGGCTGGGCATTCAGAGGAAGACCCAGCCCCCACCCTCCCGGTCTTCATCCTAGGGCATGCAAGGAGGAATGGAGAAGGGAGCAACATGAGTTGTGTGGTTTACAGGGAAGGAAGGGGTCCTGATCCCCTTCATTGCCTGCAGCTGGGAAGACTATTTAAAAGGGCAAACTTTGCACTGCAAAATTGCTGGAAGCAAAGTGTGAAATTATTCTGGTTTGTCAAGTCTTATCCAGGGGTGGGATTCAAATTTTTTAACAACCGGTTCTGTGGACGTGGCTTAGGTGGTAGGCGTGGCTTGGTGGTCATGTGACTGGGTGAATATGGTTTGGTGGTCCTGTTATTGGCTAGGCGTGGCCAACTCAGTATCACTCACATTGAGGCATGCATCTCCTCGCCTGGCCTCTCATGACTGTGGGGATGCTGCAACAGTCGTAAGTGTGAAAAACGGTCAAAAGTCCATTTAGAATGTTAACAACCGGTTCTAGCAAATAGATGCGAACTGGTAGAATCCCAACTCTGGGCTTATCTGAGTTCTGGCATCCTCCCAACTGTGTGTATTTCGTTATCTTTTGACGTCTTCAATCCCTCATCCTGCCCTGTCTTCCTTAATTGCTGCAGCAGTGGTTTGTGTTGGTTTTTATTTATAATTTATATGTACTTTGAGTTCAGGCTAAATTTCTTCCCTTTAAAAACTGTTCTTGGGAGAGTTTTTTTTTCTCCAGCGATGATAACTGGACCTTGGGGGCCAAGTTGGAGGAATTAAAGGGACTTTACCAACTTTTGTAACTTTGTTCCTTTTGTGCCACACACTCGCTTTTACGAACTCCCGGTTGAATTTTGTGCCTTTCACCTTGATCGGGGTTTGTTATTTGTGGACTGGATAACATGGCTTATTGGTGTTGAATGGTTTCGAAACAGACCCTCATCGTAGAGGCACATTCCACACCATCAAGGATAAATCAGTTATTTATATACAGATATATAATGCAGCAAAAAGGAGATCCAGAAATTTAATTACGCGGGGGAAGTGTGAGACAGGAGATAAACACTTCCAACTTTGCGTCTAGGTTACAGGTGGTCCCCAACTTTACAACTACCACAGAGCCTGAAATCTCTGTCGGCTAAGTGAGGAATTTGTTAAGTGAGCTTCATCCCACTTTATGACCTTGCAGTTATTACATTGGTAATACAGTAGTGACTTGGCTTGTCAGAAGGTCGTAAAAGGGAGATCATTGCAACCGTTGTAGATATGAGTCCGTTGCCAAGTGTTTGAATTTTGATCGCATGACCATGGGGAGGCTGCGACGGTCGTAAGCGTGAAAAATGCTCCCAACCCTGGTTCAGCCCTGAGCTTCAAATATTCTCCTTTTCAAATGTTCTCCTGTTCAGTGGCGTTATAGCTTCGAATGGTCTCTAAATGAATTGTTGTAAGTCGAGGACTCCCTGTATTGGTTGAGAAGGTGGAAAAATTTCATGGGGCATTGATCTCTGGAAGCAAAGGGAATTAAGGAGTGGAGCCTCCATAGCCCGCAGTAGTCTACCACGATGGCTTAGGATGCCTTATGAAACTTGAGTTGTTGTGTGTTCAGAGCTTTCCGGAGGCCTGAAAGCGACAACCATTGTGGGACTAAGGCAGGCCTGGACAAATACGTGTTTTTGTTGTGTTTTTGTTGTGTTTTGTTGTGTTTTTCATGGTTAAGTCAACAAAGCTGAAACAGATCCACGAAACCTGGATAGGGCTTACTCTGTGGGGTGAATGAGCCCTTTCAGTTCCTCCCCGCAGTTTCAGGAAGGATGTTGTTCATCCAACCAATTGTGGTTTTGCTTTTCCTCCCTGATAAACAGGGAGGAAAGCTTTCCTGATGAAAATAATTGTTAAAATATTAGTCTTATCAGGGCTGGAAGGGATTTCAGAGGTCTTCTAGTCCAACCCCCTTACTTGAGTAGGAAACCCTATACCACTTCAGACAAAGGGTTGCCCAATCTCTTCTGTAAAAGCTTCTTTTTAGAAGGGAAGGAAGGAAGGAAGGAAGGGAAAGAATGAAAGAAGGAAGGGAAGAAGGAAAGGAAGAGAAGGAAGGAAAGAAGGAAGGAAGGAATACAAGAGTTGAAAAGGACCTTGGAGATCTTCTACTCCATCCCCCTTACTCGAGCATGAGACCCTATTTCAGACGAATGGCTGCCCAATCTCTTCTTCTTAAAAACCTTCAATGTTTGAGCACCCACAACTTCTGGTGGTGAGATGTTCCACTGGCAAATTGTTCTCACTGGAAGGAAATTTCTCCTTCGTTCTAGGTTTCTTCTCTCCTTGATGAGTTTCCATCCGTTGCTCCTTGTCCTGCCTTCTGGGGCTTTGGAGAGTAGCTTGACTCCCTCTTCTTTGGGGGCAGCCCCTCAGATATTGGAAGACCTGCTATCACATCCCCCCCTCGGTCCTTCTTTTCTCTAAACTGCCCAGCAACCGTTCTTCATAAGTTTTAACCTTGCTTGAAAGGTTAAGCTCCCCCTGTATGGAAGCACAGCTTGTTGCTATGGGTTAACTGGGTGTTGTTTGTTGTTGTTTTTTTGTCATATTTTCAGGCTCTCAAAAGCACACAACAACATTTTATTTTATTTTTATTTATTTTTTTGCATTAAGCATCTTCGAGCCAGGCATTTCCACCCAGGACTGGTCCTTGAGCACCGGGTAACAAAGCCAGGGGAAGGTTGCCTATGGCATGTGCATCTCCCTTGTGGATTCATCCCAGCTGGCCTATCTCAGCACACACATAAAAAGTCCCCCCCCCCCTTCAGCTTCTTTGCCCCCCAAGGGGTGGGGGTGGGGTGGAATGAAACCATGATGTCATTTCTGGCCAATGGGAGCCCTCTCCTTTCACCTTCAGTTGTAAATCTTCCTTTTTATTTATTTGGACAGATTTCTTCAAGGTTTTGTGTCTCCATCAGTGACTCCCAGAGAGGAAAAAAGGATGGAATGAAAAAAAAAAATCATTTTAGAAAAAAATGAGAGGCTTTTTCAAAATATAGTATATCAAGAATTATTCTTTTATAATTAGGCCTTCCGTAACCTTGTTAGAGACCCAAGAGATCGTTCTTTCTCATTGTTTTTCTTTCTCTCATTCTCTATCACATTCTATCTCTTTTTGACTTTCTCATTCTTCCCCTTATTCTCTTTCATTCTCTCTCTTATTCTCTCATTCTTTTTCCTTTGTCTCATTCTCTCTCTTATTCTCTCTCATTTCTTATTTCTCTCTCTTTCTCTTATTCTCTCTTTCATATTCTCTTATTATTTTTTTCTCTCATTCTTTCTCTTCTCTCATTTGTTTTTCTCATTCATTTTTCTTTCTCTTATTCTTGCTCATGCTTCCTTTTTCGCTCCTCTCTCTCTTTGTATTTTTCACTGGGCAGCTTTGTGTATCATTGTTGGTTCAGTTTCCAGCATTCTGTGGTGCTTTTTTTTTCATTGGTCCAAAGGAATTTCTTGCCAAATTATGACTTTCACTTTCCTTATGCATCAAGATTGCTATATTTAGACAGACGGAGTAGAGAGGTCATGAATTAACTTGATGGAAATTCTGAGCATCGCCTGCTCCCTTTCAAAAGAGTAAAATGGAAATTGTCTCGTTTTGCAAACCAGTCTGCTAAAGTGCATCTCTTGCGTGAAAGACGCCCATGAGAACTAGGAACTTGGAACATTTGATGATGAATAACACCGAGTGTGCTTTGGAAGCCTGAATTTTGCCCCTTGTGGCTGAATGAGATATTGCAAAATCAAGATGGAAAATAGGACAATATACTGTATTTCCTGACAGCGAGAACAATTATTCAGTGGAACTTCGGCGATCCAACACTGGACGTTTTTAAGACTGGACAGTAATTATTTAGAATAGTATAGGGTCTCCCCTGCTTGGGCTGGATTGGGTTGGACTAGAAACCTCTAAAGGCTAAGTCACACTGGCCGAAAGATGCAAAACGTATGCAAAAAAGACACAGCGGATGAGCAAATTTTCGGGGGTGGCTCCATCCATTGTCATCCACTCCAAAAAGTGGCAAAAATTTGAATAAACAGGACAGAAAAGAAAGGAAAAGAACGGACGTGGGTAGTGTGTAGCAGAGATGTTAATGGGTTGTTCATAGGAAGCTTAGCGGATGTATATAGGATGCAAACCGTTCACTGCGCATCCTTTCTATTTCTGTGCTACTAACGCTGTGTAGACGTTCCGTGTACCTTTTGTTTCCTCCCTCGTTCCGTTTTCAGCTGCAGCGGATGTGAGTTGAGGGGATGCCCAGAGGATGCAGAGAGGATACAGCGGACGTTTAACGGATGACAAACAGACATAGAACGTTTGTTGCTCGTATGTCGCGGATTTACATCGTACACGGCGGAAAGTTCATCCGCTCACAAAGTTTTGTGCAGCTCAAAACTTCTTGAGAGGATGAAATCTCAGTGGACGGATGTTCGAGGGATAGAGCGTATGAAACACGTATGCAGTGAGTACACAACGGATGCATCGCGTTTTCCAACGGATGGCAAGCTTTTTTTAGCGTTTTACATCCTCTTTGCATCTGTTGGTGCAGTGGAACATGGGCTTAAGATCCTTCCCAATATGGTTTTATTGTTAAACAGTTATAATGATTTGTATAGGAGATACCACCACCTGCTGGTACAGTGAGAAATTGCAGCCTCTATGGGGAAAACAAAGCAACAGCTGTACAATGGAATCTACTACAGTAGAAGAAATATTGCTCTCTGGTGGCTGAATCTGGTATTGCGACCACAATATGGAAAATTCCTAGAATTACATATGTTGCCCTATTTAACCCACTTAACCTGCAATACAACTAAAGGCTCAATTAGTAAAATAGGGCCATATAATGGAATTTAAGAGGAACGCCTCTGGTGGCTCGATGTGGAACTGCAACTTCAAGAGGGAAAATAGGGCAATGCAGGTCGTCCTCGACTTACGACCACAACGGAGCCCTAGATATATGTTGCCAAGTGAGACATTTGTTAGGTGAGTTTGGTCCCTTTTTGCAACCTTTCTTGCCACAGGTGTTAAGTGAATCACTATAGTGTTATTCAATTAGTTACATGGTTGTCAAGTGAATCCTCTCTTCCCCCATTGATTTTGGTCATCAAAGGGTTGCAAAAAGGAGGATCACATGATCCTGAAATGGTCATAAATACAAGTCGGTTGCCAAGTGTCTGAATTCTGATCACATGACTATGGTGCTGCTGCAACGGTCATAAGTGTGAAAACTGCTCATAAGTCTCTCTTTCCATCGCAACTCTGAACGGTCACTAAAAAAAACCTGTTGTAAGTCGAGGATTACCTGTATAATGGTGCCAAGTGGCTGCATTTTGATCATGTGACTGTTGGGATACTGCATGGTTGTAGAGGTGAGGACTGGCCATCAATCACTTTTTTTCAGGGCCATTGTAGCCAGCCAACATCCTGGATTAAAAATTGGTTAATCCCAAAGATAATTTACAAGGTTGATTTGAAAGGATCAGTGCAAGAATTCTCTATTTCTGAAGAAAAAATCTCTCTATATATATCTATATCTCTCCACATATCTATATCTATATATCTATATCTATGCTGTTCAGCTTCCTTCGGGTATTATCCCACGTCATTGTAGTTGTGCTTTTAAAGTTGTAGCAACGTTTCGGCAGAATCCCATCTGCCATCATCAGGCTTCTGTATTAAGTTCGTATGTATTGAGTTCAATCCAGAAGCCTGAGGATGGCAGATGGGATTCTGCCGAAACGTTGCTACAACTTTAACAGAACTACAATGACGTGGGATAATACCCGAAGGAAGCTGAACAGCACACATGTAAGTACCCGCGAAAACTTAAGAAAACATATATATCTATATATCTATCCATTTCTCTCTCTTTCTCTTCTCTCTCCATCTCCATACATATACATATTCCAGTTTTACGTGGGAGAAAACCCGAATAACCAAAGATTCACATATATACATATACATACATACATACATACATACATACATACATACAGTCAAATATCTATAGCAGGACAGTTACAGATTCTGTAACAGCTTTGTTCCTATCTGTCTTATAAACTCATATGATTCTTTTTTCTCACCATGTACATGTATGCATCCGAACTAGACTGTAATATTTCTCTGTGTCATGTGGGTATATGTATAATGGTTATCCTTTGTGAGCTGAATGCAATAAAATTTCATTTTAAGGTATGCTGATCAGTGTACATTTAAAGTGACAAAGTTTCTATTCTATTCTATATTCTACCGTATTCTATTCTATATTTTACTATTCTATTCTGTTAATACTTATGCCATTTTTGTTTTATACTATTCTTATTCTATTCTTAATCTATTCTTATTCTATAGTATTCTATTTCTATGTTCTATTCTGTTCTAATTGTTATGCTATTCCTATGCTATTACGCTATTCTATTATTCTATTCTTAATCTATTATTCTATTCTATTACTACATTCTATTCTAATTAATTGTTATGCTATTCCTATGCTATTCTCATGCTCTTATATTCTTAATTTAGTCTTATTCTATTCTATTTCTATATTCTTATTAATTCTTATGCTATTTCTGTGCTATTCCTATTTTATTCTATTTTTACTCTATTCTTAATCTATTCTTATTCTATTTTATTTCTGTATTCTATTCTATTCTTATTAATTATGCTATTCCTATGCTGTTCTAGTCTTATGCTATTGTATTCTTACGTTATTCTATTCTTATTCTATTCTTATCCTTATTCTTAATCTAGTCTTATTCGACTCCACTCTACTCCACTCCATTCCATTCCAAGGCAAGGCAGGTTCTATTTTGTTTTCTCACATGAGGGAAATGTCTTTTCTCATTTGCGAAGGAGAGGCAGATTCTGGTTGTTTGGAAGCTAGGCAGCTTCATAATAATCTGAGGGATCAGCTCAGACCTAGTTTCACCTGTCATGCTTAGCCAGCTTAACAGAAACTGCTCCCAATTCCTGCCTGCCTCTTCTAGTAGACACCCTCTGCCTGGAGTTGTGACAAATTGTGGTGACAAAGCGACAAGATAAAGGTGCCCAGGATACACAATGACCCAATTCCCATATCACAGTCAGTCTTAAGTATTTACTTTCGGTTTAGTGTGGAGTATGTGGGGAAATTTCCATGGGTTTCTATGGGATCTAATACAAGTGGTCCTTGACTTACAACAGTTCGTTTAGTGACAATTTGAAATTACACTGGTATTTGATGACAAGAAATATCCGCAAATCTTAAGGATACTAGAGTTCATATGGTCAAGGGAATTCTGGGAGTGGAAGTCCACATATTGTAAGGGTGGTAGGGTTGGTTACTAACTGGGCTAGCTAGACTGTTGTTCTTCCCATAATGCAAGGGTCTTCAAACTTGACAGCTTTAAGGCTTGTGGACTTCAACTCCCAGAATTCCTGAACTAATGACTAGAGGAAGAATTCTGGGAGTCGAAGTCCACAAGTCTTAAAGCTGCCATAAATGTGCAGCCAACCTGTAAAATTGCTTGGGAAATGAATGAGTGCAAAGCTGAAAATTACACCTATCAGCTCTAGAATGCACCACCAGAGGGCAGCACAAAACCACGAAAAAAATATCAAACTCTCCAGCCCTCTAGTGGTCATGCAGGGTCTGGCAGGCTAACTTTGGTGCTGTACACTTAGTAAACCGAATAAAATGCGCTTAAAAATCATTCAGCTCACAGCGGGAGGGATCATCAAATTCAATTAAAAGGCATCTTTTCCATCTTTTTTACCGAGGCTAACCAGGGTAATTTTCCAAATAGAGATGCAGGCATGAAATAAATCAGTGTTAATAAACCAGGTTTGTCCAGCTCTGCAATCTGAATTTAAAAATCGACGTATCTTGATGCTGGTACCTGATCGCCGATCAGGAATATCTTCAGGAAAATAAAATCTCACCCACTTCGCCTCTTTCCGTAAAACTCTGAGCCCGTTCGGCTATTTTCGTCTCTAGGA
This sequence comes from Laticauda colubrina, assembly GCA_015471245.1. NCBI lineage: Eukaryota > Metazoa > Chordata > Lepidosauria > Squamata > Elapidae > Laticauda > Laticauda colubrina. Next base: position 6,451,083 of record BLBF01000081.1, read on the forward strand.
AAGAAAAAAAAAGATTCGGGTATTTCCGACTACAACCGATCGCTTTCCCCCCCCCCCCCCTTTTTTTAAAAAAAAAAATACCGTGCCCATTGATTTCCGGAAGTGCTTTATTTATTTATTTTCCCGTTTTCTTCCACCTTGACTTTCTGTCCAATCGCAAAGCAGTACAACCCTTTACCCCCCCCCCCCCCCCCTTTCCCCCCCCCCCTCCCCCACTTTTTTTTTTTTTTTTCCCCCCCCCCTTCCTCCTCTTTTTTTTTTTTTTTCCCCTCAGCCAATCAGATCACCCGCCCAGCCTCTTCGGCTTTTTCCGTGAACCGTGGGAAGCGCCGCCGCTGCCTCTCGGCTGTTTCCGACAGCTCGGCGGAAGTTGCCGAAGCCCGGCTGAGGAGGCCATATTGGGAGCCGCCGCTGTGTGAATCCGAGGGGCGGCAAGTGGCCTCCTGGCACCGGCGGCGGCGGAGGGAAGACGGTGCCGGAGCCCAGCGAAGGAGGCCCGGCGGGGCTTGGCGACGTCCAACCGGCCCAAGACGCCCTTCAAACGGCCGAGTTTCCCCAGCGGGGTTTTTTTTCTTCCGGCGCGGCCTGGTCTCTAGCGCCTCATCCCCGGCCTCCCGTGATCCGGCAAGCCCGGGCATCCTGCACCCCAGCCCGGCTTAGAAGAGGAGCCTTATGCCGCGTCGGTGATCGTGCCTTCCGACCGCCCAGTGAGCCCCGCTTCCCCCATGCTGGTGGCTTGGCCGCCCCCCTCGTCCTGAGGAGGAGGAAAAGAAGAGGAAGAAGACCCCCGAGCTCTTCCAGCTGGGCAAGGGAGCAGGAAGGGGGGAAGTTGCTGAGCAGCTGGGGGGACCCCCCCTCAGGCCTTTGCCAAGGGGAGCCATGTCGAACAGCGGCCGCAGCCCCCTCCCCACCGTGACGGAGAATCTGGAGCAGGTAAAGACGGGGGAGGGGGCACAATGTAGGTGGGGGGGGGAGGAGGGCTGGGAGCAATGACTGAGGGGTCTTTGGGGTCCCCCCCGAGCGAATTGGAGATCTGGGGAAGAGCTGGGTTGCCCCTGGGGGGGCTTCAAACTCCTGCCCCACCTAAGCTGGGGGGGGGAAAGGTTTAAATGGCCCCCTCCCTTTAATCTTGCCATGCTGGTGGGGGGGGGGGAGAAAAAAGGTTTTGGGAAACACCCCCCCCCCCCCCAAAAAAAAAACATCCTGGTGGGGGGGGGGGGAGGCGGGCGGGGGGGGGGGGGGGTTTTTTTGGGGGGGGGGGTTAGGGTTGGGGGGGGGGGGGGGGGGAGGCGGGGGTTCCCCCCCCCCCCCCCAAGTTGCTCCCCATCCCTTGGGAAAGAGCAATGAAAGGAAGGGCCTGTCTGGCTGCTTGCAGTGAGGCAGAGAAATGGTAGAGGTAACTTTGCTCCCCCCACCTCACACCACTGGTTTCTGAATTTGTGCATCTGAATTGGGAATTTGGGGTGAATTTCCTTGGCTTCCTCCCTCTGTGCCACGCCAGAAAAGAATCCCTTTACGAACACGGAGGCCAAGGAAGGAAGATGGTTGCTTTCCTTCCCCTCTTAAACTGGTTCTGCTGCTTTTGGGTGGGTGGGTGGAAGAGTGTGTCTTTCCCCTCCAAAATGTCTGCCTGTGTTTTTTTTAAAAAAAAACTGTTCAGAGAGGCACAGAGCAAGGCTGGCGAAACATCTGGAGGACTCTTGACACCCCCCCCCAAGGAATGGATTTGTGCCAAGGTTTGGGAAGAGGCTGGATGAGGTTCTCTTCCCAAAGGTGATTTGGTGGCCTTCGAAGGAAGAGGAAACAGGTTGTAAATAAAGCGATTTGCATGGGGAGTGAGGGAAGGAGCCTGTGTGGGTGACTTTGCCCTCATACCTGCTTAGGATGTGGCAAACCCGGTTTTGCAGGGTGCCTTGGTCAGTAACCGAGAGACAGGAGGTATGAGATAAAGGTTCTTGAATCCAAGGAAGGGGCAGTGGAAGGTAATCTGAGATCTTCCCCTCTTATTTATTTTCCCTCTAGAGGAGCAAGCAGGCTGGGAAGCTGTGCTTCTGGAACCCAAAGCAGGGTAACCCCTTCCCTGCGCTTTACGTTTCAATTATCGGTCCAACCTGGCATGGTGATTGTGGGAGATGCGATCTAAACACTAAAACATGAGAAAGGTGCTTAGTGATCAGTTTCTGAGTCTGTTGTACTGGGCTAGAAAAAGGTGCCTAACCTTTAAAAGACTTGTAGATTTCAACTCCCAGAATGGTGGTGAGCATGGCTGGCTGGGGAATTCTGGGAACTGAAGTCCACAACTCTCTTCAAAACTGCCAAGGTTGGGCTCACCCCTGTGTTGGAAGGCTCCTTCACCTTTTCAAGGTAAATATTTCGTAGATTATTTGGCTCGTTCAAGCAGCTGAAGAATTGCATGGATTACTAAAAGGATCCAAAACCCGGAACTTGGGTTCATGCATGCCTGTAATCTTGTATCTGGTGTACGGTTTATATTGAGCAATCGGTTCATTTTACTTTCATGTGGTACGGGGTGGGTGCTGTGGCAGGCTCTGCAGAATCTACTTCCATATAAAGAGCGCAGGAAGTTAAAAGAAGGTGAGGTGGTGAAACCACTTTTAGAGCTAAGTTGATTCATCATCGAGGTGGCTTCAACATTCAGCGGAAGTCTGTCTGGAACGAGGCAAATGGGCCCTTCAATCCAAGGCTGGAACCTCTAAAAACTATGGAGTAGGACAGAAGCACCACCTGTGCAGGTACCTCTTTAATATACAAAAGTTGTACATTTTTACGAAGGGCAGGTTTGACACCATCCCAGTGCATGACGTAACTGGAAATTCTGATTTCCTGCTGTGGATCTACTTTAACGGCAACCCTTTGTAAATAGCACGCTTCAGAAATCAAAAACACTACTCCAGGAAGAATCCATACTTCTTACCAGTGTTAGACAAAACACTGTATCCTTATTGTTTTGTCAGTTGTAGGACAGGGAGTGTAATAGTAGCCAGAGTTCAAAATTAAGCTGATAGTTTGTTTTGCCAGGGTTTGTTAGGTGAACCACTGTGTCTGAACTCATGCCTTGTGTTGAGCCATAAACCATGGTTTCCACACCACAGGCAGTAGCTGGGTTTATATAATGTTCCAAAGCCAGACCAGAGTTAGCCCACTGTTGGTTTAATGCATCAGGTCTTCCCAGGCAGATCTTTCTTGTCGTTATGACTTGTTGCTTCTCAGCTGTTTTCACAAATCATTGGATTAAAAAGCCAGCATATAAATCACTGAGGTAAATACATGGATGAATTGCTTTTTACAAACTTTCCTTACCACTGTTTTCAAATGAAGCATTTTAAAGAAAGAATGCAGACAAGGTGAAGTAGAAGATTAGAAGGGTAAATATGCAAGTAGATAGAAATAATGATGGTGTCCTAAATGCCATTTACCACTGTTTTTTTGCTTTCTTCTTTGCCTGTGGATAGAACTGAGATCTTGAAGATTTGGGGAGACAGAATGGCATAGCACAGTATTTCTCAAGCTTGGGAACTTTTGACTGAGGAATTCTGGGAGTGGAAGCCCATACCTCTTAAAGTTCCCAAGCTTGAGAAACACTGCTACAGGATGCTCAGGATGAGAAGGAACCAACGGCTCATTTCTTGCCTCCTTCACTGTGATCTTTGCAAGACAGAATTGGGGATGGAATGATGGATGGTAATCTGAATTCTGTGGAGGACAAATGACAAGACGCATGCAAAACCTGCTCTCCTCCAGTGAGAGACTCCTCAACTTTATTAGGTGACAATTTCCTTTTTAAGCAAGCATGGTAAAAGGCTGGAGATTTTAAAGATTATACTTCAGCCAGGACAGGGGAGTCAGTTGGTGAGTCCTGGAAGGTATGAAGGGTCTCCAGATTGTTGTGAGAAGAGGCGATCTGTTCCCATCACGAATTTCTTCTCCCAAGGAAGCTGAGTAAATTGTTAGAGGTACTTAGGTCCTTGGGAGAATGCCTACCATTGCTCCCTCTTGGTATTGCTTTTTAAGGAGAAGCCATACGCATCCATTGCGCCTTTCCTCCTACACATGTTTCTTGGCTGCCCACAGACCCAGTGTTAGCTGAGAGCCGAGCAGAAAAGCTGCTTTCCCACCCTTTTCTTTCCTTGTTCATTCCCTGCATGCAAGTTTCTCTCTTTCTCTCTCTTTTTTTTCTCTCTCTCTCTGTCGGCTTCCTGTTTTTGTGGTTGCTCTTTGCAGCTTCCGCAATCTCTCTCTCTTGAATTGCGTTAGAGGGGCAGTTGAATTGTGGATTGTCCCAGGTGGGTCACTCCTGTTCTTTGGAGACAAAGTGAGGTATGGCTGTAGGTGAAAATTCCCCCTCCCCTGTTTAAAAAACCAGGAGGTCTTCATCCTGCCAGTGACCTTCACTGATTGTTATAGACTTTTGTGTGTCTTTCAGCAGGCAGCACTCTATGAATTGTCTGCCATTTGAGTTTCCCAGTGACAGACCTACTCCAAGACTCCACATACAAACCTATAAACACAGACCCAACCACATATCTGGAAAAATTAACCAAGAAGAAAATTGAAATGATATGAAGATATGAAATATTGGGGAGGGGGACCCAATTATAGCAGTCGTTGACTTACGGCCACAACAGAGCCCAAAATTTCCATGGCTAAGCAAGGCCCTTGTGAAGTGAGCTTTGCCCCATTTTATGACCTTTCTCGCCGCAGTGGTTTAAGCGCATCACCTCAGTTAAGTGTTGATTTTGCTTGTCAGAAGTCACTTTTTTCCAGTGCTGTTCCAACCTTGAATGGTCACTAAACAAATTGTTCTAAGTCGGGGACCACCTGTAAGTCAGATTTGATGCTTCTGATTCATAAGCTCTTCCTCCCACACACACATTCAATAGTGGCAATATTTGTACCCCAGTTTAACTCAAGACCTTTTGCTGCTGTCACAAATGGTGAAAATTCAGCTGCATTTTGCATGCTTTTTATTTTTCAGTTACTTTTTTGCCTCCTAAAAGAGCTGGATCAAATTTGTGTTGCTTTTTGGCCACAAGATGCTATTTCTCTTTATTTTTACTTGGAAAGTCATGTTCTCCTCTGATATCTTCCCTCAATTTAGAAAATGCTTCCTTGAACTAAGGGCTAATTAACCCAAGGGCAGCCGAATCAGATCTGGTTTGTCCTTGCAAGGCAGATTCCAGAAATGGAAAGTTGAAACACCCCCCCCCCCCCCAAAAAAAAAAAAAAAAAAAAAAAAGTGGCTGAGATCAAACTATTTCTGGTTTGGTTTTGACCTCGTCTTTAACTGTAAATTTCAGTCTGCATAAAGTTTTTCACTTTCTGTGAGGCATATATTTACACCTTGACCATGTCAAGCAAGCCATACTGACCGTCCACCTTTTAAGGTTCTGCTCCCTCTAAACTGAAATTTGCAGAATTTTACCAAATGGAAATAGTCCCCTGATTTCAAAATTTGTACCCTAAGTTAAAAGGAAATCTCCATCACTCTCCGCTGTCCAAAAAACTCTGAGTGAACCAGGAAATTCAGGTTAGTTTCCATCGCTTGATATCAATGAACCATCAAAAAGTTTTTAAGTTTTGGTTTGTTGCACAGCCAGATGTTCAGACTGGATTTGGCATTTTTGAATCCTTCCCAAGGACCTGGGATAGACAGATGTGGAGGTTTGAATGGTGTAAGCTGTTCCGAGTTGGGCTGCCTTTTTGTAATTGACCGATGGTGGATGTGTCAATGCCAATGGTGTTCAGTTGCTATGTCAATCATGCAGTCAGCCAGATGTTCAGACTGGATTTGGCATTTTTATCCACCAATTGAGTCCTTTCCAAGCCCCTGGGAAAGGCAGATGTGGATGTTTGGTGATGTTAAAGGTGTCTTTTCAGGATGTAAGCTGTTCCCAAATCGAGCTGTCTTTTGCAATTGACTGATGGTAGATTTGTCAATGCCAATGGTGTTTAATTGGTACGCCAGACATTTATCCTTATTGAAACTTTTGCTTGCATATCCTGCTTTAGATGTGGTTTTCTTTAATAAAATCCTAGTTTGTGTTTGCATTGTCTTACACCACACTAACCCATAAATCCTGTCTTAAAATGATATTAGGTTTGTAGATCGTGCTTATTAAAAATTACACTGGTTTTGTGCAGAGTATCACTTGTCTGTGTTATGTGGCCTTCAAAGCCTCACAATTACGTGAGGATGCTTTTCATGATGGTGTTTCATCCAGATGTTGGAGAGGGGTGGAAACTCCTCAAATTACCAGCCAGCATGGAGATTCTGGGTGTTGTTCATTCAGCAGGCATTAAGTTGTGGGATCAAAGCTGCCTAAACTTATCTACCTCACAGGGTGGTTGTGTATAACAAATAGGAAAAAAAAACAATTTATATGAAAGATCAGGTTCTGAATTGCCTCCCTCTACAAATGATCCATTTGCTTTAAAGGGAGAAAGCTTTAATCTCCTATTTTGACTCCCTGTTTTTCTGTTGTTCAGAATTTAATTTGTATGATTGTTTTTTTGAGATTAGGAAGCTGGGGAGCAAGGGGTGGCTATTAAGACCATAAATGCTACTTTTTGTATTTTGTCCCTCACCATTTCTTTATCATTCAGCCACAAGGCATTTTTATTAGCATTCTCTCTGTCTGCTCTGCTAATACAGTTTTATTTCGTGGCCGTTAAGACGTTAGTAGGATTTGGATTTATGCACTGGCTTTTGGGATCCCACTTGGAAAAAGACAAGCCTGTGCATAATAATATTTTATTGGGGGAATTAAATACACCCAGAGACCAAGCATTGGTCATTACCTGCAAGAGAATAAGAACTCAAAAGTGGCAGCCAAGAGTATGTCTTTGCTCTATTAAGCCCTGCTGGACTTTCAATTGTTGGGAGATTTTAAAAGAAAAAAGACAAGAAGGTAAAAGAGAGGGAGCTGCACTCAATTTTTTGACATTTTCCCCGTGCTTAAGCAAATCGCTGTAGTTGTTAAGTGAATCATATGGTCATTAAGCAGACCCGGCTTCCCCATTGATTCTACTTGTCAGGAGCTGTCTGAGAGAGTCACAAATGGCAATCACATGACCCCAGGATGCCATAACTCTGCTAAATCCATGCTGGTTTTTGAGTGCCTGTATGATGATGACAGAAGGTAGAGATGCTGAGGCATCAGGCCAGTCATAAGTCCCTTTCTTTGGATGTTTTTTCACTTTGAATGGTCACCTAACGAAAGGTTGTAAGTCAAGGGACTCCCAGCATTCCCTATAAATGGGCCTCTGCTTTGTATCTTTCCTACTTTCCATGGGTGACTCAACCCAGTCCTTGCTGGCTTAAGAGCAGAGCTTCTCTCCAAAGTCCCTAGCTTCATAGAACATAGAATGACAAGAGTTGGAAGGGACCTTGGAGGTCTTCTAGTCCAACCCTGTCCACAAGCAGGAGAACCTAAACTACATGGCTGTCCGATTTCTTCTTGAAAACCTCCAATGATGGAGCGCCCACAATTTCTGAAGGCAAGTCGTTCCACTGGTTATTTCTTCTGATTGTTAGTAAATTTCTCCTTAGCTCTAGGTTGAATCTCTCCTTGATTAATAGAATTGGAAGGGGACTTGGAGGTCATCTAGTCCAACCCCGGACTCAAGCAGGAGACACTTTCAGACAAAAACAGCTGTCCAGTCTCCTCTTGAAAAAAAAAAAAAAATCCAGCGTTGAAGCATTCATCACTTCTGGAGGCCATTCGTTCCACTGCTTAATTGTTCTCACCGTTAAAAAGTTTCTCCTTAGTTCTGGCTTGCTTCTCTGCTTGATTAGTTTCCTTCCATTGCTTCTCCTCCTGCCTTTGGGGTGATTTGGAGAACAAGTGGACCCCTCCTCTTCTTTGGGACAGCCCCTCCAATATTGGAAGACTGACATCATGCCTCCCCTGGTCCTCCTTTTCCCCAGACTGGCTGTGCCCAATTCCTGTCATCCTTCCTGAGTTTTTGCTTCCAGCTCCCATCAGCCTCCTCCTCATTTATTTTTTTCTCAGTCTGAACACGCACTTAACTTAAGGCCTGGATTCTCCTCTCCCTGTAAGCATGTGTCTTAGCAACGAGGCCTAAAAAGAATGGCTAACGTACAAGTGCGGCATGTACAACAGCACCCTAAATATATCCCTAGCATCCCTTATGTTAGGGGAGTCACAAAAAAAAACAAAAACGGGGGGGGGGGGGGGAGCAAAAAAAAACCCAACACCCTAAAATCTAAAATTCTGCTTTTGTTCTTGTTAATTTGGGACGGGGGTTTGTCCCAGACTTTCTGATCTTCCCAGTTTTAAACCAAATGGCAGGCTTGAAGCACCCCATCTATCTAAAAGCCACATTTCGCCCTCATCTCATTTGCAATTCTCATTGGCTCCTTGAAAGCAACTAAATTTGGCTGACATGTAGTCGTGACTGCTACAAAATAGGTTCCCCCCCCCCCCAGCCCCTAGCCCAAATCTTTCCTTTTGCTTGTTTCAAGCTACATTTGTTGAGGCCTGGAAAAACACACACACACACACACACATACACATACACAATCCGCTGCAGCTGTCACAGGTAAGCTGCCCAATAAACAACTGGAATTTTAGTGTATTTTTGTCTCCTGATGAGAGTGGGGGGCTCCCCCTCCTCTCATTCACCCACCAAGCTTTACCTGTGGGGGTTCCATTGTTCCCCCCACCCTCCTTACACAGCTAGTCCTCAACTTAAGGACCACCATGGAGCCCAATATTTCCCTTGCTAAAAGAAGACGGTTGTTAAGCGAGTTCTGTTCCTTTCTTGTCACCCCCCGTTGTTATAAGAGAATCACTGCAGTGGTTCAATTAGGAACCTGGTTATTAAGTGAATCTGGCTTCCTGCATTTGTCGGAAGGTCGCAAAAGGGGATCACGTGACACCCCCCCCAGGATACTGAAATTGTCATAAATATGAGTCAGTTGCCAAGCATCAGAATTTGGATCTCGTGGGTGTGCAAGGGGTCGGATGAAAAGCAATCGTAAGTCTCTTCTTTTCAGTGCTGTTGTAACTTTGGTCACGAAATGCATAGTTGTAAGTCAAGGACTATCTGTACATACAGAATATTTGTTAGGTCTTGCCTATTTCCCACCCCCGGGTAAATTCTTCCCATGTGTTAGTTTCACACTTGTTGATTCAAGCTTCTTTAAAAATGAGAAGGGGAGATTTTACGCTTTTCCTTCCGCCGGATTAAATACTTACACATACATGCTGCTTAAATCCTGTTATATAATACAGCAGTACAAAATTCTCTTTTTACTGGAAACTTGTATTCCCAGAGGACATCTGGTTTTCTCGCTCAGTTATTCTGATGCTTTTGATGGCATCTCAGCTTCTGCTGTTTCATGGTGGGCGAAGCCTTGCAGGGCAGCCCAAAAGCCCAATTTGATCCCTTTTCTGTTTGATCTTGACAGTTGCAACCCCTCCTCCCCAAACCTCACTTGGAGGGGATTTGGCTGCCCTCTAGGTCTTGGGTCCATCACCTCCTCTGGTCAGTCGAGGTGTGGTGGGGGCTGCCAGTTGGAGCTGGAAAAGGCATATGACTCCAGCAATTCTATTTTCCTATAAAATGTGAAATTGGGGAGGAAGAGGGCAACAAAATACTCTATTGCAAAGCTTTTCTTTTTTTTTTTTCTTGCAGGATCTTTGAATCACCTTGAATATCCCTCCCTCCTCTCTCTCTTTCTCTCTCTCTCTCTCACACACACACAGAATAATGCATATGACATGGAAAAATAGCTGGGTGATAGATCTCCTTAGGATACTACGGATAAGGGTTGGTGATATGCTCAATCCCTGATTTAAACAAAATGACTGATCCATTTCAATGGGAGGAGGGAGGAAGGAAGGAAATGAAGGTATGGGGAGGGAGGGAGGAAGTAAAAGGAAAGGAAGTAAATTGATGAAAAAAGAAAAGGGAGAGGAAGAAGGAAGAAGGAAGGAAGTGAAGGTATGGGAGAGAGGAAGGGAGAGAGGGAAAGAATGAAGGAAGTATATAAAGGTATGGGGAGGGAGGAAGTAAAAGGATAGGAAGTAAATGGATGAAAAAGGAAAAAGGGAGGAAAGGAAGGTATGGGAAGGAAGAGAGGAAGTAAATGGATGAAAAAGGAAAGAAGGGAAGGGAGGCAGGGAAGGAAAGAAGGAAGGAAATGAAAGTATGGGAGGAGAGGGAGAGGAACTGACGGGGAAGGAAGTAAATGGATGAAAAAAGGAGGGAAGGTGGAAAGGAAAGGAAGGAAGGAAATGAAGGTATGGGAAAAGAGGGAGAGAGGGAGGAAGTAAAAGGAAACAAAACGGATAAAGAAAAAAGTAAAGAGAGGGAGTTAGGAAAATGGGAGAAATCAGATCTTTCTGCTTAGAACTCATTATCCTGGGATCACACTTGTAAAACCCATCCTGAGCTCAGAGGCCTGAACGATGGAGGCTTCCAACCAGGATCATGAACCTTTTGCCATCCTGTAAAATTCACAGGAAATCCACGCTGTGTCTCCTTCATACCCACCAGGCATTTGAAAATGGCTCTCACGTTTTGCTTGCTTGCTGCCATTTCTCTCTCCCTTCGCCACTTTTCCCCCCCCCTCCCAGAAAATAGGAGCCAGGAAACGCCAGTGATTTATGGATCGCAACTAATTGTCCCAATATCTTTCCTTTTCCTGGGAACGTGGTAGTGGTGGGTGGGTGGATAGGTAGGTGGGCGGCCCTAGCATTGATCAGTTATTGGAGTATTTTCACCGCCAGGTCTTTTATTCCTCTGATAAAGTAAAGTTCCTGCACTTAGCTTTTCTTCAGGAGGGTGGAGAAGACAGGTAATGTTTCTTCCAGGCCAAACTGGTCCAACCGGTTCCCTTTAATGGTTGGTATTCTTTATTTTCCTTTTTTCTTTAGTACTTGGAAGGGAGAGAGAAAGCAAGGGGGGAAATATTAAAAGTGCAGGTAACATTAGAAGCCTCCTTACTCTTGTTTTCTGGGGCAAGAATTGCTTCTTTGCTTCCATTTTCTGGCCATTTTGATGTTATTTTGTTTCACATGTTCGTCCCTTAAACTGCTGACCAACTCCAACAGAGATCGGCACTTAATGACCACAACCCAACATGTTGACTAATAATCATTTTTGTTCTTATAAATCAAAGTGAATGTTTGTAGAGCCAGCAACCCCCTATTCCATTTTATTTATATATTTGGTTTTGGTTTTTGTTTTATTTCAATTCATCTCTGGTCAGTGACTCTGGGCAGCTTGCAATTCAGGAAATATAGCACAATTAAAAGTTTACATGTTCGCAGGTCAGAGATCATCTCGCAGCCCTGATTAAAAGTTTAAAAACACAATAAAAGCAGTGAACCAGTAAAAAAAAAACACATTAAAAACATCCAATTCAATATACAGGTAGTATGTTGACTGAGAGCAATGCTTCCATTGCTAAGCGAGGTAGTAGTTAAGTAAGATTTTCCCCCTTTTACGACCTTTTTTGCCACTGTTGTTGAGCAAATCACCACGTTTGTTTAGGTTTGTAACACAGTTGTTAAATGAACCCGCCTTCCCAATGGACTTTGCTGGTCAGAAGGTTGCAAAAGGGGATCATGTAACCCCCAGTCAGTTGCCAAGCATCTGAAATTTGATCGCGTGACTATGGAGATGCTGCAAAGGTCGTAAGTGTGAAAAATGGTCATGTCACATTTTTCAGTGCTGTTGTAACTTTGGTCACTAAGTGAACTGGTTGTTTTTTTTAATTTTCTACTATTACATTTATTTAGTGTTTAATAAACATTGTGTTGTCTGGGTTATTTTGTTTGCTTCACAATCTCAATACAAATTATATTCCTAATCTTTATCCCTTTTTTCCCCCAGCCATTGATAAAATTAATTCCATGTTTGACAGTCTTCTATTATCTTCTTTCTAACTTTGAACGAAGGGAACTGTTGTTGAAAGTCGAGGACTGCCTAGACGCAAGATTTTTTATTTTCGAAAGAAAAAGTCAGAAACAGAAAAGGCAGATCCAGCCATCTTAGGTAGGATTTAGTTCACAAAACAAAGCACCCTCTGGGTATAAATCTAGTTTTAATTAAAACAACCTGAATAGTCCAGCTAAGACTTTTTTCCTGGTACTTTATTTCTGTTTTTTTGTTGTTGTTTCTTTCAGTCTCTCGGACATCATAATCTGCCTTAAAGTTCCGTTGGAGCACACAATGTCCTGTACCGTTTCAGTTCAGAAAATCAATTTTTCTCCCCTCCCTCCTACCCATCTACCTGGATGCCCGGCTTTGCTTGGTAACATAATGGGACGTCTGCGGGCCTGGTTGATGTTTTTAATATGAATATTTTGAAATGGAAATAAAAGCTGCTCGTTTAGCTTTTGCTTCGCAAAACCTTACAGGTTGTGCATCGCCCTGCCGGCCACACCCGAGGAGCTAAATTGCTGGGTTTGGGTGGGAATCGTAATGTGGATGCATAAATAAATGATCCAGGATTGCAGCTGCTTGATGTAATCGGCCTTTGCAGCTCCACAATAGACCAGAGTAAGAACTGGAGGTCACTTGTGATAAAAGAAAAAGTCCAGACCGGCCTTTTGTGCTTCTTTTAGCACTATATAGGTCAGTGATGGTGAACCTTTCCAGCACCGAGTGCCCAAACCGGAATGCACATGTATGCTCATGCATGTGCACGTGCCAGAGTGCCGGTAAACCAAAGACCAGCTGGCTAGTGCGTGCATGCCTATTTTTTGGTCTTTTGGGGGGGCATTTTGGGGTGTTTTTGGCCTGAAAATAGCCCAAAAAATGTCCAAAAAAGGGCCATTTTTTCAGCTTGTTTTTTGCACCAGAAATGACCCTGAAAATAGACCCAAAACAGCTGGAAAACGGCCTAGAAACCAGGGGGGCATTTTCTGGGCCATTTTCAGAGTGTTTTTCACACCAAAAACGTCCTGGAAAATATCCTGTTTTTTGCCTGTTTTTCGAGCTATTTTCTGGTGCTCCGTGCCTGCAAAGACCAGCTGGCTGGCGCGCATGCCAGAAACCAGAAGACCAGCTGGTGAGAGGGCTCTTTGTACCACCTCTGGCACACATGCCGTAGGTTCGCCATCACGGATATTGACTTAAAACAGTTCACTTAGTGTCCATTTGAAGTTACAATGGCACTGACACAAGTGACTTGTGACATTTTCCCACACATGCTGGATTCACTTAACAAACGTGTCACTGATTTAACACTTACAGTGATTCCCTTAACGAATGTGGCAAGAAATGTCAATAAGATGGGACAAAACTCATTTAACAAATGTCTTGCTTAGTGGCATGCATTTTGGCGTCAATTGTGGCTGTTGAGTCAAGGACTGCCTGTCGGATTGTAATTAAGGTTAGTTCACTAAGTTTTGCAGGGCGTCCTCGCCTTATGACCTGAACAACTGCGGCCAAAATTTCCCTTGTGAAGCAAGACAGTCATTAAGCAAGTTTTACTCCATTTTATGACCTTTCTGCCTCCATGGTTAGTTGAATCCCTGCAGTTGCTAAGTTAGTAACGCAGGTTGTTCAGTGAATCTGGCTTCCCCGTGGGCTTTGCTTGCCAAAGGGGAAATTGCATGACCTTGGGATACTGTCGCCGTTGTAAATGTGAGTCAGTCACCAAGCGTTCGAAATTTGATCACGTGACCAATGATTGTAAGTGTGAAAAACGGCCGTAAGTCCTTTTTTTCAGTGGCCTTGTGACTTCAAACAGCCACTAAGTGAACTGTTGTAAGTCAAGGCCTACGTGTACAGTCGTGTAGCTGAATCCTCCGTGTGTATTTGCACCCAGGTGTTTGTTCCACCACGAAATAATTAGTTTGTTGAGTTTTCAAAGTTTCTTTGATCTTTACCCCAGGACCCATCTCTGAAACTACACAGAATGTTTTAAAATCTGCAATATTTTCCAGATGCTCAGATTGAACTTTATTTTTATCTCCATATATCTTTTTGCATAATTAAGTAATGTTCCTTTTAAAAGATGTGCAAAATAGATTCTTCTTCCTTTTAAAGTGTACTCCTGCCCCAAAGATAGAGGAACATCTTTAATTTAAAATGAAACTTCCTGCTAGAAAGACATGCTTATAGATAGAGCACTTCCTTTTTTCCCCCGAAAACTTTATTATTATTATTTTTAAATATGCGAAGCAGCAGAAGAAAAGAATGAAAAAGAAAGAGGAAAGAGTAAGGAACAAAACAGTATTGCGGAGTGTAAACAGAAAGAACTATTGAGAAAAATCTTGATAAGGAACAAAATTAGTAACCCTTTGAACTGGAGTAAAACACAGCAAACAGCAATTCTGTCATAAACGAAGCTGATCATGAAAAACCAAGGTTAAAATTTCAGTTTCAACCAACAACACCTCAAGAGTGATTTCCAATTAGATACAAAGCTAGATAAAGTCTTTTCTTTCACCAAAGCGATCAATTCCACCATCTGCACCAAGTCCCATCACTTTCATTGTCCATCCTTCCACTGGGGTATATTTGAATTCTTCTACCTTATAAAGAACCTTTTCTGCTGCTGTCATATATAAGAAAACAGTTCTATGTTTTTTCTTTCCCTCCCCAAACTGGTTTATCCATCAAACCTAAAAGAAAAGCTGTTTTACATATTTGCACATTTTAAAATTTTCATTCCTGATTTTCAACCTGTTTTTTAACCGTGGTTGCTAAGTGAATCACTGCTATTGTTAAATGAGGCCACGCAGTCATTAAGCAAGTCTAGATTTTTTTTCATTGCTTGTCAGAAGCCAGCTGAGAAGGTGGCAAATGGTAATCACCTGATCCCAAGGTGTACTCCACCTGTCATAAATACAATGGCCTGATGCCTGAATTTTAATCAGGTGATCATGGGGACACTATGACAGTCATAACTGTCATAAGCCCCCCCCTTTTTTTTTTCAGTGCTGCTGTAACTTCAGTCACTAAACAAATGGCTGCAAGTCAAAGACAACTTGTAACTTCTCCAATGCAGGTGGTCCTCGAGATACATCCACAACTGAGCCCAAATTTTATCTTGCTGAGCGAGACATTTGTTAAAGTGAATTTTTGCTCCCATTGAAATGTCTCACTTCAGAAACTTTTTGCCTGATCAGATCATTTATCCATCTGATCTTTTGAAATCTTGGCTAAAGAATAATTTCTTCCCAACCCCCTTATTCTGCCTGTGTGTCTATTCTCTTCCTCTTTTTTATTTTTAACTTGAAGGGCCTTTGGGGATTGAACCCAGGGCCACCTGTGAACCAAGCTGGATAGCCTGAATTTCTTTACTTTCCTCCCAAATTAAATTGCTGTGGTGTTTTAAGCTCTCTGTATGAGTCAGAGGAGATAGGGGAAAGGCTATACAAACACTCTGTAATTAAGGCAGGAAAAACCCTGGACTATAAATTTGGGAGTGTGTTTTTGATGGGGCGGAAAAAGCCCTTACTTAGCAGAGTTGACTTTTCTTGACCTGGCTGCAAGTGGTTGAAGGCGATTCCCAGCAGAAGAGACTTCCCAAAGGCAGCTGCACACAAAACAACAGGTAATGCTTAACACAAAACCGCTGTGTTAAGGTTTGGGTGGTCTCTACCCCAGTTCTGGGGGTAGAAGGGAGATCCTGTCTTGCTAGCTGACATTGGAGAACACGAGATGCTAAGCCCAGTCTGATTCATCTATTCTAGTGGGAGGTGGGCCCATTTTTCTCCTTTTATTTAAGTCTACGCTGCATGTCTCTCTACAAGAAAACAATGCAAAGTGTTTTAAATTAAAATAAAGCCAGGAACCAGGAATATTCACAGCTTTACTGTGTGCTCCAAATATCTTCCT
Organism: Laticauda colubrina; assembly: GCA_015471245.1. Classification (NCBI taxonomy): domain Eukaryota; kingdom Metazoa; phylum Chordata; class Lepidosauria; order Squamata; family Elapidae; genus Laticauda; species Laticauda colubrina. The sequence goes on from BLBF01000081.1 coordinate 6,466,929, forward strand.
ACACCAAATGGCTGACTTAGAATTCATAAGTGATGTCAAACTGGGTTTGTAAATGGCTAGCTCGTTGCAGAAAATATTTTTGGTGTATGGGCTCTTTATAACGATGATTACTCTTATTAATTTGAGGATTGGTTCCTATTTATTGCTAGACATTAAGGGATAGGATGCAGATAATTTGAATATTATCTAATACACCTCCTGCCTTGTGGCTTGCAAAGCTTTTTTTGTTTTTTTCTTGCCATTCCTACCTTTTACTTCTCTCAGTGCTTTTTAGAGATGTGCAAAAAACGCTGTTATGTTTGTGGGTTTGTTGTGCTCTCTGAGCTTCGTTGTTTTCCTGCAGACATTTCACTACCCAACTAGGTAACCTCATCAGTGCTCTCTTCAAGTAAACTACTTGTATATAAACAGAGCAAACCTCACTCCCTTCTAATATTGATAATGTAACCTAGTTGGGTCATGAAATATCTGCAAGAAAGCATCCAAGCTGAGAGACGACCCAAGACCTCACAGAACTTCTCCTTCTTTTCCTCCATTTTGCAAGCCTCACTCCCTTCTACACTGATGATACCTAACTGGGTAATAAAACATCTGCAAGAAAACCACCAAATTCAAGAGAGCATCCAGGACCTCACAATTCAACCCTGGGCTACAAATAATTCTCTTTTCATTTTTATGTTTATGATGTACACCCCCCAGAGTCATTACTTGAGGTGGGCAGCTATAGAAATCAAATAAAACACTTTGAGATGATAAGAATTCTCAAAACATCTCACTCGGATTGCTCCAACCTCATTCAAAATTTTCTGATGCCATTCTAGATTATTGAAAGCGCTCCTACCCACCTGGGGCCAGAAAATAACTGCTCCAATGTCCGTTTCATGGACAAAATGGTCCATTTCAGTGTGGGAGTGTTAGCAGGGAAGGAATAGCTATTTCTGAAGCTGATTTGAGGAAATTCTGTTCATTTTAATGGTCTTCACACTTCCCTATAGGTTTGTGGGACTACCTGTTCTCCAGCCAATCCTGAATACATGTAGTTGTTGACTTACAACAGTCATTCAAAGTTACAAAATGACTTATGACCATTTTTCACACTTACGACCTTTGTAGTAGCCGCATGATCATCATCTTCATTTTAATTTAACAATCCCATAATCCCTTGCAGGGCAGAGTCTGGGCAACTGAATGGAGCTAGCAGAATGTTTTACTGGCCGGATGCCCTTCCTGTTGCCAATGGGAGTTTTGTCCGGCAGATAATATTCTCATTCTGCCCAGAGAAGAGAAATATCTGCCTCTACCTAGGATCAAACTCACAGCCTCCTGATTGTGAGGCGAGAGCTCTACCTCTAGGCCACCGTACGATCATGTGATTAAAATTTAAGATGCTTGGCAACCGGTTTATACTTACGACGGTGGTTGTGTTCCTGGGTCATATGATCCCCTTTTGTGACCTTTTGGCCAGCAAAATCACCCGGGAAGCCCGATTCACTTCACCGTGTTTCTCACTTACCATCTGCATTGATTCACACAACAAGTGTAGCAAGAAGGGTCGTAAAATGGGGCAAACAAATGTCTCGCTTTAGAACAGAAATGTTGGGCCCAATTGTGGTTGTAAGTTGAGGACTACCTGTATCGAGCGGTGTTCTTAGCCCAGTGTTACTAGAGACGGTCAGATAAACAAGAAGCCTTTTTTAAAAAATACTAATAATTCTCTCTCCCCCCCCCCCCCCCACACACACACACACATAAATCTGCCTACTTTTTCTTTGGGAAGTGCTTCTTGTCAATAAGAGGTTAGCATTGTCATTACCCTTTCCTGAAAGAACTGTGGTGTACATGAAAAAAGCATTAAAAAGGACCAAAACCTTAAATAAAGCTGACAGTGTAAAGATTTAATACATTTCTCAAGAGTAACAGAGCGATGTTTCATTCGCTCGACACAGCCCCTGGGGCACAAAAGCATCTTCTACTCTTTGGGGGGAAAAGCATGTTTGTTTCTCAGAAACTTATTAGCTTTCCCCCCCTTTTTAAAATAAAGTACTAGATTTGTAAAGTAGATTATCCTTCTCATCGATAGATACCGGAATGGCCAATTCGGGCTGTAAACCGGCAGTGTGGTTCGGCTTGCAGGATCGCTAAAGCATCAAGGAAGTTTATGAACCTGTGGTGTGAGATATTGTGGTCCAGTTTCATTGCCCTGTTGTCCTTTCGTTGACTTGCTGTGAGTCTCCCTGCATTGAATGTGGAGCATCGCTATCAACTTACAGCCATTGGTTTAGTGATCGTTGGTTTAGTTACAACAGCACACACAAAAAAAGTGATTTAAGATCATTTTTTTCACACGTACAGCCGTGATCAAAATTCAGATGCTTGGCAACTGACTCATATTTATAATGGTCGCAATTTCCCAGGGTGACGTGGTCTCCTTTTGCGACCTTCTGATGAAGCCAGATTTACTTAATAATCGTGTTACTCACATAATAACTATGGTGATTCACTTAACAACTGTTGCAGGAAAGGTTGTTAAATGGTGCAAAACTCATTTAACGATTGTCTTGCTTAGCAACAGAAATGGGCCTCCATTGTGGTCGTAAATCGAGGACTACTGGTATTTTTTTTAAAAAAGAAGCGCTAAAATATTCCTTTGATTTCAACCTCTTTGGAGTGAGTAGCTCATTTGCTCTCAAGGAGAGAAGCAACCCAGAACTAAGAAATTTCCTGACAGCAAGAACAATGAATCAGTGGAATAACTTCCCTCCAGAAGTTGGTTTTTAAGAAGAGGCTGGACAGCCATTTGTCTGAAATGGGATAGGGCTTCTCCATTGAGCAGGAGGTTGGACTAGAAGACCTCCAAAGTCCCTCCCGTCTTTTGTTATTCTGTTTTTTAGTGTTGGTTTTTCTCAGATGTTTTAGGGAAGAGGGGGCACTGCCCGTTCTTGGTGCCTATGATGGATTAGTTGCTGTTTTTTCCCCGAGCCCATGTGCATATATATGTGTACAGGCTGTGATGCCTAAGTTATTTATTTTTATTGATTAAATTTATATATGAACCATTTCACAGTTCCTACCCTACCTAGCTGTCATGCCTCTGGTGGAGACTGACTCTGAGGGAGAGGAGGAACAGCCCACAGGGAGTGGAAGTGTGGCTCCGGAGGTTGGGGAGGAGGTTGGGGAAGGGCAGAGGCCGGCTGGGCAGTCAGAGGAGGACCCAGGCCCATCCCCTCTCCATCCGAGGGCACGCAGGGAGGAGAGGATAAGGCAGAGACATGGTCTACTGGGGAGGAGAGGGCTTCATGGGCTGCAGCTGTGACAACTGAATAGAGGATGGGCATGCGTACAGGCCAGTGCTGGAAACAAAGCATGGAAATATCTCTAGTTTATGGTTCCTCTCTGAGTTTGGCATCTTTCCCAGCATGTGTTCTGTTATCTGTGGACATCCTCCAGCCCTTATCTTGCCTGGTTTGTGTTGCTTTTTAGCTCCTCCTTGTAACTGTTTGTGTGGGAGATTTTTGTCTTCCATCAAGGATATTATGAGCTTGGAAGTAAAGTAAAGGAATAAAAGGGGCTTCACCTATTTTCTGTGACTGTGTTTCTTTTGTATCCTACCCTGGGTCGTCACAGTAGGCTAATTCTTATAAACAGCCCAATTCTGAACCTCCTGGCACTGAGATGATTAGCATGTAACATTTCCTAAATAATAATTTCTGATGCTGAAGTAAACTTTTTAACAGTCTGGTTCTCCTTTGTGTTTGATCAGAGCATTTGAAAAAAAAAAACTGATTATCTTTTCAGGGATTTGATTTCATCAGGGGCAGTTTAATATTTCTTCATGTAAGTCCTGTAAAAGAGAAAAAGGAGAGAGGGGAAAATATTTCTTCAAGGGCCTGTATAAATGTTGAAGAACTGTCCAGCTTCTCATAAGAAGTGGTTTCCAAGTTCAAAAGATCCTAGAGGTGTGAATAAATTCAAAATATAGTGTTGACACCCCAAGAAATACAGAAAGGAAAGCCACTTCCTCTTTTGACATTCGGCTTCCTGCCTTGTTGCAAAATTGCTTTTAAAGCGGGCTTAGGATAACTCTTTTCCTACAGTCTCTGCCCCACCTTCTTGGCCAGACCATTAGAAGATAATTTGCTTTGTCTTTTAAGCTGTTTAATTAATTGATTCATTAAGCTTGTGGATCCTTTGTTCAAAGCTCTCAGGGAATTGTGGAACAAACAGTGAAATGGAACCAAACCACAAAGTTTGGCAGATTTCATGGTTGATGATGCCTGTTCAAAGAAGGGAGATAATTTTACTGGAACTTCACACAATCACACCAAGCAGTAAGAATAAAAGCTCTGGCTGTCAAACTTTGCAGGATTTCCCACCTGTGTATGGCCTTTTCTGGGTGCCAAAAATAAACCCACCCCTGCCTTTGAACAAGTACAATTACAGGGTAGTCCTCGAGTTATGACCACAATTGAGGAAAAACAGATTTCTGTCGATAAGTGAGGCATTTGTTAGGTGAATTTTGCCCCATTTTACAACCTTTCTTGCCACTGTTGTTATTAAGTTAGTGGCACCATTGTTAAGCCAATCTATTTTTTCCCTCTGCATTGCTCGTCAGAAGGTGGATCCCATGACCCACACTGCGACCATCATAAATATGAGTCTGTTTCCAAAAGTCTGAATTTTGATCCCTTGACCATGGGGATGCTACAACCATTGTAATTATGGAAAATAAGTCATTAAGTCACTTTTTTCTCACTGCCAATGAGAATATATCTGTTTGGAGGGGGACAAAACCTCCGCATTGGTGACAAGAAAGGCATCCGGCCAGTCAACACTCAGCTCCATTCAGTTGCCCAGACTCCACCTCTCAAGGGATTATGGGGTTGTTAAAAGAAGATGGATGATGATTGTCACTTTGAACGGTCACTAAATGAACTGTTGTAAGTGGAGGACTGCCCCTATTTCCCTGTATATTTTCCTTTCTATCACATTAAACGGTATAGAGGCGTTTTCAGGGCATTTTAAGAAGGGTGGGTGGGCGCCCGCTGCCCCAGAATTTATGTTGTGTATCTCTGCTATTTGCGGAGGATCTGTTCATTCTACCAGATGACCTGCGAAAACAGAACATGTGGCTGAGCTGTTTTTTAACTTTCCTGCTCAGGGTTCTTTTAAACTAAAAGATGTGGCTCTTGTCTTTTAACTCTCCAGGACAGCATAAATCGACCCCCCTTCAAGGAGAAAGGGTGGTGGTAGGAGAGAAAGTCTTTATCTTAATTACTGTGATTGCTCCCTTATGCAGCCAGAATGCTAATTGATTTCGAGGCTGGATCGAGTCCTGGCTTTGCAAATAGACTAAGAAACCTCTCTCTTGTGGTCCCCTTGCCAGCTTCATCTCCTTACTTTCCTCAAAGCTCACTCTCCAGGAGCACGTAAGCAGTTGCGTAAACAGGTAAAACAAGGGTTTATTCGGGGACGGTTTCGAGTTAAAACGGCACTGGGGAAAAAAGGGACTTAGGGCCGTTTTTCATGCTTATGACCGTTGCAGCCTCCCCCAATGTCACGTGATATAACTTCAGGCGCTGACTTATGATGGTCACAGTGTCCAAGTGTCACATGATCCCCTTGGGTGACTTTCAGTGGGGAAGCCAGATTCACTTAACGACCGTGTGACTAGCTTAACAACTGCAGTGCTTCGCTTCACAACTGTGGCAAGAAAGGTTGTCAAATGGGGCAAAACCCACAGATTTCTCATTTAACAACGAAAATGTTGGCCTCAATTGTGGTGGTAGATCGAAGACTTCCGGTACAGGCTGTCCTCGACTTGAGACCACAATCGCTTTTTTTTTTCAGGAAAAACGTATATATTTATGTGCGTTACGTATGTATATGGGTAGAGATATACTTTCTCTTGAGACCAGGCAACAGAATTTTATTTTTAATGTGGGCCAGTGTGCCCACAGTAAAAAAATTAAAAATAAAGATGACCTTATTCTTTTCATACTTAGGGCCATTGAAACATCCCCACGGTCATTTGATCAAAATTCGGACACTTGGCAGCCGACTCATATTTATGACGGCTGCAGTGTCCTGGGCGTGTGTGTGTGTCATGTGATTCCCCTTTTGCGACCTTTTGACAAGCAAAATCAGCCAGGGGGGGCAGTTTCACTTAACAACCAGGTTCACTAACTGAACAACTGCCACGGTTCACTGAACAAACGTGCCAAGAAAGGTTGTAAAAGGGTGGGGCAAATTCACTTTTAACAGAGGTCTCACTTAGCAACGGAAACTTCAGGTTCCGTTTGTCGCTTCCCCTTTTTTCCCAGCGCTAGTGCAAATTCGGAGGGCCGCTAAATGAATCTTTGTAAAACCGAGGAGTGGTTGGATTCCTCGCAGCATGCCTCAGAGGAATGAACTGGAAATCGGTAGTTTTCGGCGCTCTCTTCAGGTGAAAGGTTGGGCAGATACTTTTGGAGTTGGGAAAGGATTTGTTTTCCTGATCAGGAAAATTTTTCAAAGTGGAGGCAGATCACCGTTCCTGGAAAAGGGGCTGCAAAATGGTCATTAGAGGGTATTTGCCTTGGATTAGTCTCTGGCCTTCCTCAATTAATTCTGTAAAGGTGAGCTATAAATACGTTAAATAAACAGAACAGAGGAATAATGGATTTGTACTTTTATCTTTGCTCCGTTTGCGGGCAGCCCGGATGCAGCTGTTTCTTGGAAGGAGATAGGAAGGCTGCATAGAGAATAGGACCCCTATACAGGTAATCCTCGACTTACAACCACAATAGAGCCCCAGATTCCTCTTGTGAAACTCAATTTTGCTCATCTCGACAGAATTTCACGACTTTTCTTGCCTTCCAGTTCTGCAGTTGTTAAGTTAGGGACGGCGATTGTTAAGCAGATCTAGCTTCCCCATTTTTGCTTGTTGGAATGATCGCAAAAGGGAATCCAGGACCCTGAAACCATCATAAATATGAGCTGTTTGCCAAGTGATAGAACTTTGATCCTCATGGGGAGGCTTCAACAGTCGTAAGTGTGGAAAAACGGTCAAAAGTTACTTATTGTAGTGCTGTTGTAACTTTGAAAACAGTCACTAAACAAAACTGCTGTGAGTTGAGGACTACCTGTATTTGAAATGATCGAATAGTAAGCAGCTCCTATGTAACCCTAAGAGTTAGAACAATTCACCAGTGGAACTGCTTGCCACCAGAAGTGGTGGGTGCTCCATCAGTGGAGGCTTTTAAGACGAGAATGGACAGTCACTTGCCTGTAATGATGCAGGATCTCCTTCTTGAGAAGAGGGTTGGACTAGAAGACCTCCAAAGGTCTCTTCCAACCCTGTTATTCTGCTGTGCTCTTTTCCTCCCTCCCTTTCTTCTCCATCACTGGATGTTTTCAAGAAAAGATTGGACAACCACTTGTCTGAAATGTTACTATAGGGCTGTGATGGCAAACCTATGGCATGCTGCAGAGCCATTTGTGTGGGCATGTGAGCCCAAGCCAAACCTACCTGTACTGCGCATGTGTGCGCCTCCCAACTGATTTTTGGCCTGTTTGAGGCCATTTTCATCCTCCCGGAAGCTCGGGAGGCCAAAAAACGGCCCTTCTGGAAATACCAGAAATGCCGAAACGGGCCCATTTTTCCACCTCCGGAGGCTCCAGAGGCTTCCCTTGAGCCTCCGGGAGGGTGAAAACGCCCTCTCCCAGGCTCCAGAAGCCCTCCAAAGGCGGAAAATGGGCATTTCCGTAATTCCAGAAGGGCCGATTTTGGCCTCCTGAGACTGCATTGCATTGTGGGTGCTGGCCCGTTGGTGCGCTTTCAGCGCACTACACCAGAAAGGTTCGCTGTCACTGCTATAGGGTCTCCTGCTTGATCCAGGTAGGGTTAGGACTAGAGGACCTCCAAGGTCCCTTCCAACACCATTATTCTGTTACCTCCTGAGTCACCTTCGATTTTCGTGGAGGAAAAAAATTACTTAGAATCCAAAGAGAATTCCCATTCTTCTGTTTTTTTGTGGCTCAACCGCTTCTAGTCTCTCCCCCCCCCCCCCCCCCCCCCCCCCCCCCCCCCCCCCCCC
>BLBF01000081.1:6484394-6499329 GCA_015471245.1 Laticauda colubrina
AGAGAGAGAGAGAGAGAGAGAGAGAGAGAGAGAGAGAGAGAGAGATATTCAGCTGTTCTCCTTTTTGAGGGGGCTTGTTTTCCTGGCTGCCCAACCTGAAGGATACATCCTTCTTCTCCCCCCCCCCCCCTTTCCCCACAGCTCAATTTCACAGGAAGAAGGATGAACATGAGAGAGATGCTTTCGAAAGCTCCCAGGGTGTTCGGTCTCTGCAGTGCACCAAGATGCCTCCGTCTGCAGGTTCCATAGGGGAAGGAACACCAGGGTGTGGAAGCCAGATGGACATTCTGCTCCAGAGCCAGCTCTGCGTGTGCTCTATCTGGACAGAACCTGTTGCAAGTTCCGCCTGGGTAGACGAGAAGAAGCCCTATGCTAAAATCAAGCTGGCTGCATCTGTCACCCTGAGAAAACACTCAGCAAAGCACTGGTGATGCTGCCTAGTTGGGTCATGAAACGTCTGCAGGAAAACCAAGGACCCCACAGTTCCAGTCCTCCTCCTCCTCCTCTTCCTCCAACCGCCCTCCCTTCTAGCACTGATGCTGTTACCTAGTTGGGTCATGAAATGTCTTCAGGAAAACCTCCCAAGCTTAGAGAGCACCAAGGACCCTTCACAGTCCTCCTCTTCCTCCTCCTCATCTCCACAATCCCCATTACCGTCAGGCACTGATGATGTTACCTAGTTGAGTTATGAAATGTCTGCAAGAAAACCACCAAGCTCAGAAAGCACTGAGGACCACAGTCATTCTCCTCCTCCAACCCCACTCTCTTCTAGTACTGATGATGTTACCTATCTGGATCATGAAACGTCTTCAGGAAAACCTCCAAGCTTAGAGAACACCAAGGACCCCACTATCCTCCTCTTTCCCCACTCCCTTCCAGCACTGATGAAGTTCCCTAGTTGGGTTACGTAACATCTGCAAGAAAACCACCAAGCTCAGAGAACGTCAAGCATCCCTTATTTCGACCCTGAGCTACAAATATTCTCCACCAAATTGAATGTGGGCAGCTTTGAGCTGCAGGCTCTTTTTCCTCTCTCTCTCTCTCTCTCTCCCCCTAATTGCTTGCTAATTGATTCTTGGTGTTCTTTTCCCTCCAAGTGGGCAACCCTCCTGTGACTTTTTCCACACTAAGCAAAATGTCTGGAGAATCCCAGCTCCCTTTATTTAAGGAAGGGGGTTTCTCCATCCTCACAGGTCAGAAGGGGAAGCTGTGGAAAAGGAATGATCTCAGGCATGCGTTTCTTCCCAGCTCCATAAACCACAGTGTAGCAGCTGGTTTAACCAGCCATAATTGCCTGGGTTTTCACCACAGTACAGAGAAAAAGCTTAGCCGTGCTGTAACTTAGTGTGATATGTGGCTCAGTGGGGATGTGTGACTTATTGCATTGCTGTGTGGACAACTGTTGGTGCCCTTTCTTTCAGTTCAAGCCTCCAACACTTTGCCCTGCTCCCTGTTTGCAGAATCACAGAATTGTGGGGTTGGGAGGGTCCCCCTAAAGACCATCCAATCTAACCCGTCACCCCAAGGTTGGTACTCGTGGAAGCTCCCCTCACAGATCTGTGAATGTTTTTTTTCTCCTAGCAAAGCTTCAAACCTGTGTGTGTATGCATGTAATTAGCAGCTTAACTCTGGAACAGGTGAATGTATAGCCTCCTTCCCCATCCCAGCTGAACTCTGACCCCATAGCCTTTGGAAGGGGGTGGGGGGTGGAAGCAAAGATTAAAAAAAAGAAAAGCTCAAATTTCCAGTTGCATTTTGATCAGCTTTGCCCCATTCTTGCCTCGTTGTGTGTTCTTGAAAAAAAAAAAAAATCCTTTTTTTGAGTGGGGGGCCTGAAAATGATGAAAAGAGTCCTTCCTTCGTAGCCGCAAATGACCGTCAGCAGGCATGAAAGCTTCAAGCCACGGCTGGATTTCCGAAAAGGCCCGTTTGAGAGAGTATCTGAGCGACTTTACCCACCAGCTGGATGCAGTGGGTTGAATTTGGAAGCCGCCCCTCCAGACAGACCTTGCCAGCTTCAGGCTGCTGTTGCCGGCGTCTCCGCAGAGTTGGCACACTTCCTGGTGTGCAGTGGATCTTGTGGCGCATACAAAGCCGTCCTCCCCCCCCCCCTTCCCCCCCCCCCCCCCCCCCTCGGCCGTTTCTGTATTATTGACATCCTGCCAGGGTAGAGACAGAATTGCTTCACTCCAGAACGGTGCTTGTAAACAAGGATAAGCATTGTGTGATGGTTTCAACCCGGTGCTGGGTCGGAGTTCCTGACTCCCCCCCCCCCCAAAAAAAAAAAAAAAAAAAAAAGCCTTCAAATGCTCCTTCCAGCTTGGGTGCAAACACCAGAGGCCTCTGGGCTACTTCCCAAATGGGCTGGGCCTTCCTGGCCAGTGGCCAGGTTGTTGGCAAGACCAGAGTCACAAGGGCATTGGCTTTTGAATGGCAAAGGACAACAGTCCTGAAGGAGAAGAGAAAACAGAGCCCAGGAAGGACTCCAGGGCCCGGCCCACCGCCTCCCGGCAGGAAGTTTTCACATAGCCCATCTCCATTTCTCTTGAATTTCCACGGCACACTTTTTAAGCAGTTGAATTTAGCAGGGAGTTGGAGTTCAAGAAGGGCCACGGCTCCTATAAGCATGGGGGACCAATCATATACTTGCTTTTTTTTTTTTTTAGTGTTGATGGGACTTTGAACACTCTGGTGGCGCAGTGGTTAGAATGAAGTATTGCAGGCTAATTCTGCCGACTGCCAGTAGTTCAGTCCTGACTGACTCAAGGTTGACTCAGCCTTCCATCCTTCCGAGGTGGGTAAACAAGGCAGTAAAATGAGGATTCAAATGGTTGGCAAGAGGCTGACTCTGTAAACCGCTTAGAGAGGGCTGTTTTGCACGTGAAGTAATATATAGATCTAGGAGCTATTGCTATTGCTGTATATTTCTAGTTTCCTGATAGATTTCCGTCTTCTCTAAAGCAGGGAACTCTCATCTTCAGCCTCTCACCCTTGAAACAAAAAGGTCTTGAATTTTCTGTTGCTGTGGAAATGGCCCTTGCTTAGCCGAACTCTTCCAAGCGTGGTCGTATATGTGGGTGCCTGTATGTAATGTTTACGGTGCCGGAGACACTCATTCAGTGAATGCAGGAGGAGAGTAGAGAATTTTGCACAAACGGGAGCTTTAATATCTCCTGTCCTGGCAGGGCCCTGGGCAAAGAGGTTCCTGATCACACAGGATGAGTCAATAGCGATTCCAGACGGTTGTCTCTGCTTAATTCCTCCCCTGAAAACAGCTGATGGATTTTTGCATGTCTTGCAGCCATCTTTCACCGGTGGCCCCAAGGTTGCCTTTTGCCCGTCATGCTTCTTAAATGTTGCTTGCCTGGCAGCCCCTTCCCACCCCAGCAGGATATGCATGCATAGAACAGAGGTGGGAAACGATGGGCCTTTTTGGACTTGTGGACTTCAGATCCCAGAGTGCCTGAGCCAGCCATGCGCAGTGGTTAGAACGCAGCATTGCAGCCTGAACTCTGCCCACAACCAGCAGTTCGATCCTGACTGGCTCAAGGTTGATTCAACCTTCCATCCTTCCAAGGTCGCTAAAATGAGGACCCCGATGGTTGGGGGCAAGAAGCTGACTCTGTAAACCGCTTAGAGAGGGCTGTTGAGCATAATATATAATAGTATAGTATATAAGTCTAAGGACTATTGCTATTGACCTTCTTTTCTTCCTCCCTTCTTTTCTTCTTCCCTCCCTCCTTTCTTTCTTTCTTTTCTCCCTCCTTTCTTTCCTCCCTCCCTCCCTCCCTCCCTTCCTAGTGGTTAGAATGCAGCATTGCAGGCTGCCCCTAGCCAGCAGTTCAATCCTGACTGGCTCAAGGTTGACTCAGCCTTCCATCCTTCCGAGGTCAGTAAAATGAGGGACCAGATGGCTGGGGGCAAGAGGCTGACTCTGTAAGCCGCTATCCAACACTGTGAAGGGGTATATAACTCCAAGTGGTATTGTTATTGCTAGACCCAAAGTAGAGCTGCCACCTGACTCCCCCAGTCTAAACAGGTGAACCTCAACTTTCAGAATTCAAGATTCAAACCTTTGCTGGCTAAGGAATTCTGGGAGTTGAAGTCTGACAATCTGGAGAGGGTTGGCCAAGGCTGCATGAGCAGGAAGCTGGGCCTTTGTCCCTGCTGTGATTGCCAGTACAGTAAGGTGCTTAAAGAGCGTTAAACTAATAAATAACTAAGCCATAAAAGCCGGTCTTGAATAGACATGCACAGAGCAGTATGGAGCTATGGCAATAATTAGATTACATGCCCCCCAGCACTCAAAATTCTCTGAGTACTTTAAATGCCTTTTCTGTGCCCACAGCAGCCCTCTCTCCTTGAATACCTGAGTGGTGTGGTGGTGCTTTTGTTCCAACAGTTTTGCCTGAACTTTTTTTTTAATTGCCTACAACGCACGCACGCAGGCTGGGGAAAAAAAGAAAAGAAAAATCAGTCCAGCCATGTAACCGAACTAAAGGCACGTTCTTTCCTGTTACTTGAAGACGATTATCTCTCTTACTCCATCTACCCACGCGCCATCAATTTTTTATTGAAATTTAGACTGTATAAAGTCCTGGGGGCAGAATTCCTCATTGTTGTTTCTTCCTCGATTAGCCCTGCCCCAAGGAGCAGCATGCAACACAAATGTGCCCAAATCATGCCCCGTTTGGACAGGAAGAGCAGGAAATGGAAATCCTATCCCATCTACTGTTTATAAATTATAAATGTTTTATACTTTTTATACCAGAACAACCAGACATAAAGACAGCTTTTTCCCCCGAGTGTCATAACTCTACTAAACAACTAACTCCCACAACATTGTCAAACTACTTAGTAAGACTGTATTACTATTCTATTACTATTACTATTCAGAGTCAGTGGGAGAAGTGGATTCCTTTAATTTACAGATGAACAGAGTTGGAAGGGACCTTGTAGGTCATCTAGGCCAACCCCCCCCCCCGCCTAAGAAGGAGACCCATAACAACCGCATCATTTGCTTCACAATTGTAGTGATGTGCTTAGCAACCAGGGCAAAAAGGGTCATAAAATCAGGCACGGTCCTAGGAATTCTGCTTTTGATTTTGATCAGGGTTATATATGTATGATATAAAGCTGATAAAATGGCTATCAGACTCTGATGAAGAGAAAGACGAGGGGTGACTTGATAGCAGTTTTCCAATATTTGAGGGGATCTTACAAAAAACGGGGTTCAACCTATTCTCCAAAGCCCCTAAAGGCAGGACAAGAAGCAACAGATGGAAACCAATCAAGGAGAGAAGCAGCCTGAAACTAAGGAGAAATTTCTTGATAGTGGGAATAATGAATCAGTGGAACAGAAGTTATGGGTGCTCCAACACTGGAGGGTTTTAAGAAGAGATTGGGCAACCACTTGTCTGGAATGAGATAGGGTCTCCTACTTGAGCAGGGGGCTGGACTAGAAGATCTCTGAGGTTCCTTCCAACTCTGTTATTCTGTTCAATCCAGAGAACCAAATGATTGGCGGGGTGTGTTTGATTTGATAGCAGACTTTCAGTATTTTGAGGAGCTGCCACAGAGAAGAGGGGGTCAGCCTATTTTCCAAAGCACCTGAAGGCAGGACAAGAAGCAATGGGTGGAAACCAATGAAGGAGAGAAGCAACCTAGAACAGCAGTCACCAACTGGTGGGCTGTGAGAAAATTTTGGTGGGCCACAGAGAATTCTCACCCCCAGAGCACCCCCCACAAAGCAATTAATCCAGGCTGCACAGAAACACAAGGCTGCGCCATCCACATGGCCCACAGGAACGCTCCCTGCCCACTCACTCCTTACTTGGCAAACTTGCCTGCTAAATTGCTATTTTTCCTTTTTCCAACCATCAGCTGTTCTGCTGCGCCAGGAGATTTAGATTAGCTTGGAAGCAGGAAATGGTTGGATTTCTTGCTTTCTAGCTAGACTTTAGATCTTCGGCTCTGCTTTTAAGCACCGCCAAACCTTCCTTAGGACTGAAGGTTCTATTATTCAGTTCAATTTGAGAGACTGAGCTAGCCGATGGCAGATAGATAGATCACTGAATGATTCTGTGAGCAACTCAATCTGCCTGCCTGCTTAGCCTGATTTTGGGTAAAAGTTGCTCTTTTTTAATAAAAAAAATCAATATTTACATACATGGTGTGTTGTGAGATAATTTTGTGAGTTTGCTTGCAAGCAAATTTTATGTGACAGACTGAGCTAGCCAATGGCAGATAGATAGATCTCTGAATGAATCTGTGATTCTGTGAGCAACTCAATCTGCCTGCTTGCTTTGCCTGATTTTGGGTAAAATTTGCTCTTTTTTTATAAAAAAAAATCAATAATTATAGAAATATTTATAACATTTACATACAAGCCATGCCCAGCCAGTCACATGGTCACCAAGCCACACCCACAGATTACGCCACGCCCACAGACCCGGTTAGTGGTCCCTGGGATTTAAAATTATGAGTTTGGTGGTCCCTGAGGTCCAAAAGGTTGGCGACCCTGGACTAGATGACCTCAAAGGTCCCGCCCAACTCTGTTATTCCGTGACCTGCTGTTTTTACAGGAAGTCCAACCCAAAGCAAAGGAAGGAACATCGTGCCCAGCCTGCCCAATACCCACATATCTGAAGCCGGTCAGCGGTGGGATCCTGAGAGTTAGATTTCATCTACTTCTAGAAAGACTGCAGGGGTTTCCCAGGAAAATATTCTGGCACGAAGGATGCTTCTCTTGCCTTCTGCTTATCGGAGGATGAGCATTTCCGAGCACCTTTCGTAGCTCTTGAAAATGAGATGATAAGAGACTAAGCAAAGCTGTGCCCTCAAAAAGAAGAGAGAAGGTTTGTAAGAACAAGTTCGGCTAGAAAGACAACTCCCAATGGGGGTTAGAGAGGTGGAGGTGTGAGAGGAAGCTACAGTTCTGAACAGGCTTGCAGTTGTGTGTGCTCTGAGTTTGTGTGTGTGTGTGTGTGTCCCTGCAAACAGAAACCAGGCAACTCACTTGCCTCACCCATGGGCCGTCTGCAACCAACCCTGAATTATCTTTGTCTGGGAGGGGGAAAAAAAAACATATCAAGAGCATTTGGAAAAGAGACAATTTTTTTTTTTTTTTTAACATTAAGCCTTTTGAACAATTGTGTGTGTCACAATTCCCCGAATCTCTTTCTTTTGCTTTTGGGGGTGAAGGTACCACCCTTCTGGAGGCTGTGATTTCTAGTCCCCCCTTAGCCATAAAAGCTGGTTGGGTGAGTTTGGAACAATTGCCGGGAGGCTGTGAGTTCTAGTCCTGCCTTAGGCATGAGATTTGGCTGAATAATGTTGGGCCAATCCCCAGGG
Source organism: Laticauda colubrina (assembly GCA_015471245.1). Taxonomy (NCBI): domain Eukaryota; kingdom Metazoa; phylum Chordata; class Lepidosauria; order Squamata; family Elapidae; genus Laticauda; species Laticauda colubrina. The sequence goes on from BLBF01000081.1 coordinate 6,491,748, forward strand.
GACACGGACACGGACACAGACACAGAGTTCTAGTCACGCCTTAGGTGACTTTGAGCCAATCACCAGGAGACAGTGAGTTCTAGTTCTGCCTTGGGTGACTAGGCCAATCCCCAGGGGACAGTTCAAGTCCCGCCTTAGGCACGAAAGCTGGCTGGATGACTTCAGGCCAGGGGGTGAATTCTAGTCCTGCCTTCTTCATGAAAGGCAAGCCATGTGCGTTACTTTGAGTCAGTGATTCTCTCTCAACCCAACCCACCTCACAGTTGTTGCAGGGAAAAAGAGGAGGAGGAATTAGGTACGTTCGTCACCTTGGCTTATTTATAAAAATAATAGTGAGATTATTATAAAAAATAAACCAATCTAAACAGAAGTATGAACCAGCAAGGAATCCAGGCTCCTTTTTCATTCATTAAACAAGCAAACCTCGATGGATGCAATATCCGTGGTTGCTTTCCAAGAGACCAAAACACTAAAGAAAGGTGAGATTGAGACGGGTTTCCTCCGGAAGACTGAGTCACAGGCAGTAGAGTTGCTCCTTCGAATAGATTTATAGTATCATCATCATTAACAGCATGAGTTTCCAATTTGTCCTCTGTTCAAGCCACTTTCTCAATATCCTTTCTCCGGGGGGAGTCGTCTTGCAAGCTTTAAATGTATTTCTCATATTGCTGGATTATTGTTCCTATTAATTGATCTCACTAATTACTTCCCCGATTTCATTGGGCTGGTCGGTGGGATGCCTTCTGATGTGTTCTTATAATTAGCAATGAGTCTTAAAAGTTGCTGGACAGGAGAAATCTCATGCTAGGTGATTTAATGGCGATCAAAATAGAGCAGCCTTCGCAGGCAGGGTAGATTTAGTCGGCCAGGGTTTTGCTGGGGAAAGCCCTGGGATCTCCTTTTTAAAAAAAAATAAATTTTATTGGTTTTTAAAAAACAAACATGAACAAACAAAACATAAAAACATCAAACTATCTTCCATAGGTATACAAACAGTGTGCCGGTTGGTTTACAAATTATTTTGTGCATCCATTTCGTAGTCTTCAATTACAGTTGCATTACATAGAAGCACATATTATCAATCAAGAATTAAGTGCCTTAGTATCATTATCAATCAATCATTTGACTATAATTTTATTCATTTGTATTTTATGAGGTAACCATAATTTACTTAATTTATTTTATAACAGTTCATATTATCATCCCAAATCGATGCTAAAATCATTTTGTAGGTATAAAAAGAAGTACATCTTTATATATTTGTTATTTTCTAAAAATCTACATATTACATTACTGTATTTTATTATCTAACCATTGATAAAAAAGATCCCAAATTTCATAAAATTGTTTATCCTCTTGTTCTCTAATTTCAAATGTTAATCTACTCATTTCAGCACATTCCAATATTTTCTTAATAATTTCCTCCTGCGATGGTATTTTCTCATTTTTCCAGTTTTTAGCAAATACAATTCTAGCCGCTGTTAATACATTTACAATCAAGTATTTCAAGTCTTTGCTGTATGTTTCAGGTAAAATTCCCAATAAAAATATCTCTGGTTTCAAATCTATATGATATTTTGTCATTTTTTCCAACCATGTGTGGATTTTAGTCCAGTATTTTTTAGTGTCCGCACAAGTCCACCACATATGGTAATATGAGCCAGGTGTCTGATGACATTTCCAACTTTTTTCGGATTTATTCTTGAACATTCTTGCTATTCTTGTTGGGGGAAAATGCCACCTGTAAAACATCTTATACAGATTTTCTTTATAAGCCGTTGACATTGTCATTTTATAATTTTGAGACAACAATTTTTGCCATTTCTCTAAATCAATCCCATATCCAAAATTCTTCCCCCGAGCCCTGGGGTCTCCTTGTTAATATTACCAAAACTGAAAGTGGACTTTTTTTTTCCCCCATCCCATCATGTTTGGTTTCTGTGTACACACCACTGAGAAAAAAGGATTTGGAGATGTCATGGATGTTCCGTATTTTCATCCCACGATTCCTGCCTTCCAGAAGTGGATCAGATTTGGTAAAGAGGCAGGCTTGCCAACTAAAAAAAGACAAAAGCACCGCAGCCAAACACCAGCAAGTGGACGCAGACAGTCTGGGCTCAGCTGGGGAGGTGGATCCCCTGAAGTTGTGTTGCGGCTTTGATTGCAAGAAACAGCTCTGAGTTTGGGGCGCCTGGGCAAATGAACAGAAGATGACTGGTTGACTTTGAGCCAATCACCAGGAGACCATGAGTTCTGGTTCTGCCCTTAGGCATCAAAACTGTCTTGGAGACTTTGGGCCAATCACCAGGAGACAGTGAGTTCTAGTTCTACCCTTTAAGCATGAAAGCTGGCTGGGTGATCTTGAGTCAATCACCAGGAGACATTGAGCGCTGTTCTAACTTCAAACGGCACCTAAATGAACAGTTGTAGACTGAGGATTCACCTGCGCTCTCTTGCCATTGCCGTGTTTCCTTTTCACCTCCCTCACTCTCTTCAGAGAGAGAGAGAGAGAGAGAGAGAGAGAGAGAGAGAGAGAGAGAGAGAGAGAGAGAGAGAGAGAGAGAGAGAGATGTGAAGTATTTGTCATGCCGCTGACTTGCAAATGTTAAGTAGCTCATTTTGTCGGGTCAAAAAGAACATTGGTTGGTTGGGCCACCGCAGGAGTGGGTTGGCTTTCTACTACGGGTTGGGGAAGTTGGGAGATCTTGTTTTTTGCATAAATTTGATGTTTAAGAGCAGAGGTCTCCAAACTTGGCAACTTAGAATAGAATAGAATTCTGCTCTTGGCCAGGTGTGATGGGACACACAAGGGATTGGTCTTGGTGCAAATGCTCTCAGTGTACCGAAAAGAAAAGAGACATTCGTCAAGAATTATCAGCTACAACACTTAATAATAGCCATAAAGTACAATAAGCAATCAAATCGTACTAGGAAATAGTCCGTATAGATCGTAAGGATACAAGTGACAAAGTTACAGTCCTACAATCACAAGTGGGAGGGGGATGGGTGATAAGGAGTGATGAGAAGATTAATAGTAATAGTAGTGCAGACTTTGTAAATAGTTGGACAGCGTTGGGGGAATTATTTGTTGAGCAGAGTTATGGCCTCTGGGGAAAAACTCCCCTTGTGTCTTGTTGTTCTGATGTGCAGGGCTCTACAGCGTCGTTTTGAGGGTGGGAGTTGAAACAGTTTCTGTCCAGGATGTGAGGGGTCTGTAAATATTTTCACAGCCCCCTTTTTGACTCGTGCAGGATACAGGTCCCTCATGGAAGGCAGGTTGGTGGTAATAGTTTTTTCTGCAGTCCTAATTATCCTGTGAAGACTGTGCCTGTCCTGTTGGGTTGCAGAACCAAACCAGACAGTAATAGAGGTGCAGATGACAGACTCCATCATTCCTCTGTCGAACTGGAGCAGCAGCTCCTTTTGGGCAGTTTGAGCTTCCTGAGTTGGCTCAGGAAGAACATTCTTTGTTGTGCTTTTTTGATGATGTTTTTGATGTTAGGTGTCCCATTTTAGGTCATGTGATTAAGAAGAACCTAGAAATTTGAAGGCCTCTACTGTTGATTCTGTGTTGTCTAGTATTGTAAGAGGTGGTGCTGTAGGACTTTTTAAGACTAGTGGACTTCAACTCCCAGAATTCTATGCTGGCTGGAGAATTCTGGGAGTTGAAGTCCACAAGTCTTAAAGTTGCCAATTTTGAGGAAGCTCAATCAAGGGGAAAAAAAAAAAAAAAGCAATTGGACAGTTTTCACTCTCTTCCCAATCTGTTCTCCGCTTGCATCATAAGAGATAAATGCTCTCCTTACTTACTAATAACTTTAATATATCGCCTTACCATTGAATAGGCAGTCCTTGGCTTACAGCGATTTGTTTAGTCACAACGGCAGTGCAAAAAGTGATTTAGGACTATTTTTCACTCTTAATGACCGTTGCAACATTTCCCATGGTCACGTGATCAGAATAGCGGATGCTTGGCAACTGGCATGTACTTACAACAGTTGCATCATCCCGAGGTCACGTGATCCCCTTTTGTGACCTTCTGACCAGCAGTGTCAATGGGGAGGCCAGATTCACTTAACAGCAGTGTTACTCAGTTAACAACTGCAGAGATTCACTTAAAAACGGTGTCAAGAAAAGTTGCAAATGGTGCAAAACTCGCTGAGCAACTGTCTAGTAACAAAAAGCTTGTGCTCCACTGTAACTCGAGGAATACCTGTATAGACTCAAGCTTGCTGTAAATAGATAACAGTTGGCTGTGCTACTGGCTGTGTTACTGGAGAGGAAGAATAAGTTAAGATAACAGCCCTAGACAAAATTTAATTGCTGTAATTTGTAGTAAATAAAGTCATTTTAAACAATTAAGCAGCTGCATTCTACTTCTCCCTATGGATTTGTTGATGCTTAGCCTCCTTTCAGGCTTGAACCTATGATGTTTTGATTGACATAAAGAAAAAAAATGGGGTGGTTTGCTTGTTTTTGTTTGGTTCTTGTCTATAAAATGAAAATATTTCAGGATTGCTGGTAGTAACGAGCAAGGAAAAAGATATGATTTACCACCCAAATGATAGCGAACAAGATAATTAAGAAATATTTGTGTTCTAATGAGGTTGTTATCACCCCAAAGAAAAGGCTTTTGGTGGGATCTTTTCATCTTAGAAGGGGATAAGCACTTAATTAGGAACATTAATAGAAGTAAGGCTGGGGATGTTAATCAGATTTGGGAAGATCCACAGGAAGTTGTCTTAAAACCAGATCAGGCCATGATAACAACTGAACTGGTGTAGCTTCATATTCTCTATGTCGGGCTCTGCAAACTTGGCGACTTCAAGACTCGGACTTCAACTCCCAGAATTCCCCAGCCAGCCTCAAGAGACGGCTCTGTGATCATTCTAGACCAGGGCTCTTCAACCTTTGCAACTTCAAGACTCGTGGACTTCAACTCCCAGAATTCCCCAGCCAGTAATTTAATAGCCACCTCGATAATTTGAGTCACCTAAACATGGTTTGTGGGAGCCTTGAGAGAATTCGGGGATGTGAAGAGGGAGGGGGGTTAACCAAATTTGTGGGGGAGAGGTTTCACAAGGAGGCCTACCACCTGGGACTTGCCAAATGTGAGTCCTTGACAGATGGCACCCCAGCCCAGCTTCTCTGCCAGATCTAATAGAGTGGGTTGATTCTAACCAAAAGAGAAGCAGCTCCTCAGATAACCCCGTCCAATGCCCTGCCAGCACCATAAATTGCACTTGGTCCTTGGCTTATGGCCACAACAGAGGCCAAAATTTCTCTGGTTAAGCGAGACAGCGTTCCAGAAAAACCCAACTCCAGTTAAAAATGAAAAAAAAAAGACATTTGTTAAGAGAGCTTCGTCCCATTTTATGATCTTTCTCGCCATCGTTGTTACGTGAATCACTGCAGCTGACATGCTAGTAACCCGGTCCTTAAGCAACTCTGGTCAGAAGGTCGCAAAAGGGGATCATGTGACATAGCGACAGTCGTAAATGTGAACCTGTTACCCAGCATGTGGATTTGGATCCCGCGGCCAAGGGGATGCTGCAGCGGTCGTAAGTGTGGAGGAAATGGTCCCAGGGTCACTCTTTTTCAGTGCTGTTGTAGCTTTGAACCGCTGTAAGTCGAGGATGACCTGTACTGGTTAAATCCAGGGGAAGGAATCTGGAGAATATTGTAGACGGGTGGCTTTCTCTTTAATACGCCTGCCGGCTTGGTCCGGCTTGGTCCAGGCGGTCGAAACTGTCCCCCCCTCAAAAGCCGTCTCTTCTGCAGATAAATTCCAGCGTGTGTTTTCTTTCTGTCCCTTCCCTGGTGAGGCTATTGATTTGAGAAGCTCGTAGATGCACGAGATCCGGTGGATCTCCAGCCCTGGAAACCCAAAATTGCCAAAGCAGGGAATCTTCTGTGACGGTTGGCATGATACGGAGCAGAGGGAACTGAGACGCAGTGGTTTCCTTGCAGCGCCGAAGACATGGAAGCGTTTAAAGGGTTTGAGATCTTGGGGATACCCTCCCCCTTGATGAGTTTTCTGCATCTGAGATAGGCTTTACCTGGGGGGGGGGGGGCGCAAAGATGGACACTGAAAGGAAGACCCCCTTCCTTTCAAACACAGTCCGTGACACATCATACCTGCTGGCCTTTTTCCCAATTTCGTTTGGTTCATTGTCGTTGCACCTCATAAAACAAAATTAAATGCCATCTTCCGTGTACATTTATAACTATAAAAATAAAACCCAAACCCACATCCTCTACATTCTATACAATTGAATTAAAAACCCCTGACATTGCATTAGTATTGCACTTTAAAGTCGAATTCAATAGAATTACTGCCCTGGGATAGAAGCTGTTTTCCAGCCTGTTTGCCCTTGTTTTTATTATTGCCCTGTACCGTCTGCCAGATGGTAATAGTTCCAAAAAAAAAAAAAAAAGGGGGGGGTGCCCAGGATGAGATGGATCTTGAAGGATGTTTTGAACTTTCTTAGGGCAGCGGGAGCTCTGAAGCTCTTCCAAAGAGGGGAGGGAGCAACCAAGGATCCTTTGGGCAATGACCTTAACCCCTCTGGAGTGCCATCCTTTCTGCCCTGGTGCAATTGGCAAACCAGACATAGGTGCCATAAGTTAAGATACTCTCTGTGGCAGGGGTCTCCAACCTTGGCAACTTTAAGCCTGGAGGACTTCCAACTCCTAGAATACTGGGAATTGAAGTCCTCCAGGCTTAAAGTTGCCAAAGTTGGAGACCTGCTCTATGGTGCAGCGGTAGAAAGTCACCAGCAGTTTTTCATTCTGTGATTGTTTCCTGAGAAATTCTAAAGCAAACAGGCAACCAAGCTTTGCCTACATCTATTTTCTTGCTTTAATATACTTATTGTGGTCGTAAGTTGAGAACTACATCTCCTCTCATCCGTCTTTCCTCTTTCCCAACAAGGAAACGAGGCTCCTCTCCTGTTTTTCTGCCCAACTATTTTGGCTTCGACACCTGAACCAAGAACTGTGACCCAGGCTTTCCGTCCAGAGTAGAATGCTGCTTTTTCCAAACCCAGCATTTGCTTGGTCCCCATCATCCCCTGCCAGCCCAGGCCTGAAGCTGGGAAAAGCAGCTCTGGTGCAGGCTTGTCTGGGGCCTCTATGATTTTGGCTCCTGTTCAGCTGTGGGGGGGGGGGAGCTTTTGTTTTGCTAATTGCAGGGTTAGGAAAGAGCACCAGTGACTCATGGGTTTTATTTCTGCTCTGGATATTGAAGAGAGAGAGAGAAAAAAAGGATGGGGTGGGGAAAAAAAACCTCACATTAGGCTCATAGCCGTGGAAATCTGCCGATTTCGGACCTTCATGAAGGTTGTGACGTTTGCACGGATTTCCCCACACCCCTCCCCAATTCTCTCCTACAAAATTCTCCCTCTCTCCCTCCCCTTCCCTAAATGGATAGAAAAGAGGAATAAGGAATAATGTATAGGAAAAAATGTAAATATATGTGTTATTGATGACATACTGTAAATAGAGATATGTAATTTTAATAATAATAATAATAATAATAATAATAATAATAATAATAATAATAATAATAATAATAATAATA
>BLBF01000081.1:6499729-6512753 GCA_015471245.1 Laticauda colubrina
TTCAACTCCCAGAATTCCCCAGCCAGCATTGCTGGCTGGGGAATTCTGGGAGTTGAAGTCCACACCTCTTAAAAGTGGCCCCGATTGAACAACCCTGGAGTACCAAAAGAAGATAATATTTGTAGCTCAGGGTTGAACTGTGAGGTCTTTGGGGCTCTCTGAGCTTGGTGGTTTTCTCGCAGAAGTTTTATTATCCAACTAGGTAACATCATCAGTGCTAAAAAGGCAGTGGAAGTGAGCAAACCCTGCTCCCTTCTAGCACTGATGGTGTTAGCTAGTTGGGTAATGAAACGTCTGCAAGAAAGCAACCAAGGACCCTACAGTGTAGATTTGTTTCTTGCGACAACCACCTCTCGTCCGTGTATCTCACAGAACACTTTTACGTGTTTGCACAATCAAAGAATTAATGGAGTTCTGCATGAATTCCTTCCCCCAAGCTGTAATTAACCACAACTTCCCTTCACCTCCAAAAAGAAAAAGGCTGTTCAGGGATTTCCAAACAAACTTAGATCAAAAACCTCTTGTTAGCTTTAAACCTTCCTTAATTACGTGCATTGGTTGGTTGGTTGATTGACTCAATTTCTACGGCTGCCTCTCTTGCCTTGTGAGGCTGGGCAGCTAAAAAGACCATCAACAAAGAGTTATAAACCTACCATGGTCGCTGAGGGGAACCCCAAACAGAACAATCTACAAAAATCTCTCAGCAGACTATATCTATCTAACCTCTTGGACCCAGTTGACAATGATTTCCTGCTTCAGATGTCTCAGGGAAACCGTGGTTTGCTGACTCACAGGGAGGGGGACACGTGAAATAAACATGTGTCTGTATTTATGGCATCAAAACCTCGAACTTTCCAAGTGTAATTCAGGTATTTTATTGAAGTCCTTTTAATCCTGTTGTTTCTCGAGTAAAGTAGCACGGATGCACCTCCCTCCTTTAATTGAGTAATTAATTGCAAACTCTTTGAACTTCCCCAGTATGCTATTGTTCAGATTTGTTGCAATATCTAGATTTCTTATCCAGCCTGTGAATAGTTTTGAAGTACACTTGCTGTAAAATTCTGGGATTTGCAAATGCCGGTCTGTCCCTCAGCCGTAGCAGCTCCCTTGCTGTTCTTCTCTCCCAGACCAGCCTACCTTATAGGGTTGTTGTTGTCATGGGTGGGGGAGAAATATATGAAGAAGGGACCCTGGGATAAGGCCACCTGGAACTCCTGAAGGAAAAGTTGGAGATAAATCTTAACAACAAAGGCCCAGAGGAGGTTATTTGTGAGCTACTAAGAAGACAAGGGGAAAGAAAATCCCATACACATAAATCACATAAAATCCCTTGAGTTACGACCACAACAGAGCCCAGAATTTATGTTGCTAAGTGAAACAAGTGAGTTTTCCCCCATTTTACGACCTTTCTTGCCACCGCTGTTAAGTCATTGCATTGGTGAAGTTAGTCGCCTGATCGTTAAGGGATAAATCTGCCTTCCCCATCGACTTCGCTTTGTCTGAAGGTCACAAAAGCGGATCGCGCAATCCCAGGAACACTGAAACCGTCACAAGTATGAACTGGTTGCAAAATTTGTCTGAGTGTTGATCGCGTGACTATGGGGAATGCCGCAATGGGCCTAAGTGTGAAAAATGGTGCTAAAATCGCTTTTTTCCCCCCAGTGCTGTCATAACTCAGAACGGTCACTAAATGAACTTTTGTAAGTCAAGGACTACCTGTATCTGCACAATCATAAATTTAATCCAAGGTAAATGATTGTTGGAGCCAAACCTGACACTGTTTACTTGGCTGGTTGCTTGACTTGACTTGATGGATCGTTGAGTTTCAGAGAGGATGTGGAATGAATCACCTCCAGAAGTTGTAGTTGTGCCCCAACTCTGGAGGTTTTCAAGAAGAGATTGGACAACCATTTGCCCAGACTATACAAGGACTCTTGCCTTGAGCAAGGGGCTGGACTGGATGACCTCCAAGGTCCCTTCCAACTCTTGTTATTCTGTTACTTCCGCGCCCTCCCCAACCTCTTTTACAAGACGGACTGGAAGGAAAGCAGAATTTCCTCCTCTGCGGCCTCCTTTGGTCAGAGTTAAATTGCCTTATCTCCTTCGGTTAATTCTTCAGCGGGTGTTTATTCAGATCAGAACAAACATGCTGCTGAGAGAGAGGAGGGGGGGAAACAAACAGAACTGGAATCACGGTTTGGAGTAACAGGACGAACCAGTTGTGGCAGGAGACCGGAAGATTTGCACTAAATGAGTGTGTGGTGGAGGTGGAACTTTCTCTGATGTTTGATCTTCAGCCCAAACTAACAAGTCGTCCTCAGCTTGCGACCAAATTGGGACCAGAGTTTCCATTGGTAAGCTAGGCGGTTGTTAAGTGAATCGTGCAGTTGTTCAATAAATCAGGCTTCCCCCTTGGAGTTTGCCGGACGAAAGAAAGTCTCAAATGGCGATCATAGAATACCTGGATGCTAGTACAGTTTGTAAAATACATGCCATTCGCCAAGCACTCAAATTTCATTCACATGACCATGGAGACACTGCGAAGGTCATAAGTACGAGGACCAGTGGTAAGTCACGTTTTTCAGTACTGTTGTAACTTTGAATGGCGCTAAATGAGTTTTTCTAAGTCAAGGACTACCCAGAAATACCCCCAAATATACCCACCTACCCACCCAGCAATATAAGCAGGGTTCTGAAGGCAAGGTTGTTTTCGTAAAGTAAATACAAACTCAAATAATAAATTCTTTCTGAGTTATTTCTGGCCAGTTTATTCCACAGCCTCTGTTTTTCAGCTGTTAAATCCTGAAATTTTACAGGTTTTTCCAGTTCCTTTTTTTTTTTTTTTAGCTACTCAGCTGTCATCTGATATTTCCACATCTATAAGTAAAACCTATACTAGCAAAAAGTAAACATTATTATTATAATCTTTTTCATTTTCTGGGTTCTCTCCTTCCAAATTCCTTTGGTGTTTAGGGAACAGTGAGACAGATAGATAGATAGATAGATGGATGGATGGATGGATGGATGGATGGATGGATGATAGATGGTAGGTAGGTAGGTAGGTAGGTAGGTAGATAGATAATTGATAGATATAGACAGACAGACAGGCGAGAGGTAGTTAGAGAGAGATAAGAAATAGATGATAGGTAGGTAGAGAGAGATGGTAGGTAGGTAGACAGATAGAGAAACAAGTAGGTAGGTAGGTAGAGAGAAAGAGATAAGAAACAGATAATAGAGGAGGGAGGGAGGGGTGTGTGTGTGTGTGTGTATCTGAAAATACAGAGATTTTGAAATTCTCACCATGCCTATGGCATTAGCATTCCTCTGTCAAACCTTAGTTAGAGAGAGAGGAATATAATGTGGTGAGGAAGTAATCCAGGTGTTCAAAGGCTTTCAAAAATGAAAACAAAATGCTTACACTCTGTTTTTTGTCCTTTTGCTGATATTTAATACGTGATTTCTGTAGCCCATCTCTGTCACAGTGGAATTGAAATGCACCACTGCCATTTATGTAGTGCCCTTGAGATGTACCATATCAATGTATGATATGAGGAAGTGCGTGTAGAGGGGAATGGAGAAAGAATTTAACCTTTTTTTTTTAATGGAGAAAGCATTCGGAATAAGGAGTTCGGCTTGAACAGCTTCCCAAATAGGGCAGTCTCAAAAATTGGTGAAGTCCTTGACTTGCAACGGTTTAGTGACTATTGAGAGTTACAACAGCACACAAAAAAAGTGATTTATGACCATTTTTCACACTTATGACCGTTGCAGCATCCTCAGGGTCATGTCATCAAAATTCAGGTGCTTGGCAATTGTTTTGCATTTATGACGGTTTTTGCAGTGTCCCAAGGTCATCTTTTGCGATCTTTGGACAAGCAAAATCAAGGGGGAGGCCAAATTCACTGAACAACTGTGTGAGTAACTTAACAACTACAGTGATTCACTTAATAACTGGGGCAATAAAGATCGTAAAATGGGACAAAAGTCACTTAAAAATTGTCATGCTTAGTTTGGACTCCATTGTGGTCTTAAGTCAAGGAATACTTGTGTGCCTGGAGTCAACTGAATCACAGTGCTTGAATTTTCGGGCTGAATTTTGATTTTAACATTCTTCTAGGATTCCTTCCCCATGCATGAAAAACTGTGCAATGGTCCATAAATGAGTGCATAAGCAGGAAAAAGAAAGAGGATTCACACATTACCCCCAAGCCGAAACGTGGTTTGTTTCTGTACAGCAAGCTACACTTGTTTAAGGAAATTTAATTTTAGGAAATTTTGTTTGCTGCAAGCCATAGTTTAAGCTTGTTGTGTGGCCTCAGCCAGTTCTAAGTTCAGAATTAAAACACTGGTGACAAAGCTGTCGTGTAACACAATCCAGAAACTCAGTAAGTCCAGACACTCCCAGGCAATGAGAATAATAGAGCATCAAGGGTGGGTGGGGTTTTTTTTGGTTTTGGTGCAGGGACAAATACACACAAATGCAGATTATTGACTTAGAACAATAAGTGCAACTGTGTGCTGGGGACAAGAACGATATCCAGCTGTTTACAGCCATAACTTGGTGGTAAGAGCTCAAAGCATGTCAGGTCGCTGCCACAAAATTATACCTTCCCAGCCAGTTCAAAGTTCTGGTCTCCACCACCACCACCACCCCCCCAAAAAAATGGGGCGGTCAGAATAAGGGTTGGTTTGTTTTTGTTCTTCCCCTTTGTTTCTGTGCCCTGTGGCACTCCGGGAAAAAATACCAGGCAAATCCTTGTGCACTGTAACAGAATACCAGAGTTGGAAGGGACCTTGGAGGTCTGCTAGTCCAACCCAAGCAGGACAGCCACCCGACGCCATTCCGGACAAATGTCTCTCCGATCTCTTCTTGAAAACCTCCAGGGATGGAGCACCCACAGCTTCTGGAGGCAAGTTATTCCACTGATCACTTGTTCTCTCTGTCAGGGAATTTCTCCTTAGTTCTAGACCAGTACTCCCTTTGATTAACAGTAACAGAGTTGGGAAGGGACCTTGGAGGTCATCTTGCCCAACCCCCTGCCGTCGCAGGAATCCTATGCTACTTCTGTCTTTTCTTAAAAGCCTCTACTGTTGGGGCATCCACAATTTCCGAAGGCAATTTGTTCCACTGGTTAATTGTTCCCACTGTGAGGAATTTTCATCCGTTGCTCCTTCAGGTGTTTTGGAGGGGGAACAGGTTGACTCCCCCACCCCCTTCTTTGTCGCAGCCCCCTCAGATGATGGAGCAATGCTATCATGTCACCTCTAGTCCTTCTTTTCACTCGACGAGTGAAAAAGTTTACACTCATCTTCAGGGGGGATGAGTCTGCCTATCGAGATGAGGTGAACCGATGGTTGCTTTCGTGATGTGGAGACAATAACTTGGTCCTCAACACCAGTAAGACCCAGGAGCTTATTATAGTGGACTATAGAAGGAACAGATCAGACCTCCAGCCCTTGCTTACCCATGGAGACCGAGTGGAGCAAGTGACCAGTTTTAAGTTTCTGGGTGCAAGTGACCAGTTTTAAGTTTCTGGGTGTTACCCTAAAAGAGGACCTGACCTGGGGGCCCCCCATTGCAGCCCTGGTCAAAAGGGCCCAGCAGAGATGATGCTACCTGAGGCTTCCCAGGAAACAACAACTGAATGGGAAACTGCTGGTGACCTTCTACCGCTGCACCAGAGGGAGCATCTTAACTTACTGCACCTCTTTATGCTTTTCCCATTGCACAGTGGCAGATAGGAAAGCATAGGACAGTAATAAAAACAAGGAGAAATAGGCTGAAAAACAGCTTCTATCCCAGGGCAGTAGCTCTTTTGCATTCTGCTGTAGAGTGCACTGTTGGTGCAATGTCCGGGGGGGGGGGGGGGTGTCGGTTCAATGTGTGAAGGGTGGAAGATGTGTGTTTGTGTTTATTTTCATGGTCACGATGTGCACTGAAGATGGTGTTTGATTTTGTTGTACGAGGTGCAATGACAATAAACTAAACCTAAACTAAACTAAGCTAAACTAAACTAAACTAAACTAAACTAAACGTACCCAATCCCAACTTTAATTTCTTGGTGTCTCTGAGTAGAAAAGAAAGGGTATCTCGCAAGTACTCCGTGATGGTAGGGAGACATCACAACCATGGGTGTTTTTTTTTTTTTTTAAATGACTGGAGTCTCTTGGAGCCCAGAGTGTGGGTGAGAGAATTACCCCAGGTGCATCCTCTCTCTTTTTTTTTCATGTAAATGAACATGTGCCACATACAGAGAAAAAGCTAACCGCACACTTGAATTACAAGAAGAAGAAAATCTGTGGTTTGCTCCTCCTTCGACAGGACCTCACCAAGGAGACCATTCTCTACAATGGGTGTTTGATTTTTCCCTTGTAAATCTTTAACAAGAACAGAATAAAAGAATTGGAGGGAACCTCAGAGGTCTTCTAATCCAACCCCCTGCTCAAACAGGAGACCCTACACCATTTGTCCAATCCCTTCTTAAAAACCTTGAAGGAAGGAAGGAAGAAAGGAAGGAAGGACAGAGTTGGAAGGAGCCTTGGAGGTCTTTTAGTCTAACCCCCTGTCAAGCAGGAGACCCTATATACCATTTCAGACAAATGGTTGTCCATTTGTCTCTTCCGATGACTGCAGAATTCACTTAACAACCAGGGCGATTTGCTTAACAATCACAGCAAAAATTGACTCATTTAGCCATCACCCTGTTTAGCGACAGCAGTTTGGGTCCCAAATGTCATATGTTGAGGTCTACCTGAGTGGCAAGTCTTGGCCAAAGTGAAATTTAAAGAGTAGTCAGTCCACAAGCAGGATGATCCTTTTTTAGGGTTGTGACTTCCCACCTCCACCTCCTGTTGCTGTCGTGTATACAGGTAGTCCTCTACTTACAACAGTTCATTTAGTGACTATTTGAAGTCACAGCGACACTGAAACATGTGACTTATGACTGTTTTTCCATAGTTATGACCTCTGCAGTGCCCCCTACGGTCATGCGATCAAACTGCAGACGCTTGGCAACTGACTCGTATTTATGGTGGTCACCACGTCCTGGGCTCACACGATCCCCTTTTGTGACCTTCTGACCAGCAGAGTCAATGGGGGAAGCCAGATTCACTTAACAACTGGGTTGCCAGCCTATCAACTGCAGTGATTCACTTCACAGCTGTGGCAAGAAAAAGGGGGCAAAATTCACTGAGCAAATGTCTCACTTAACAGAAACGTTTGGGCTCCGTAAGCCGAGGGCTACCCGCTGTTTTTAATTGCAGAAGAAGGCTAATAAATCCTGGGATGATTTTATCTATGCAATCAGGTTTGGCCGGGGAGAAATTTGCTCCCAGTTGAAAAGCAGTGAGCATTTTGTTTAGTTGCCTTAATTGTGCCAGTTCCTTGTTCCGTAAAATATTTAATTCATGTTTTACTAGTTCCATCTGATTTTTGCCATTTCATTTTTTGTGGAGTCTTTCCGTAGTTCTGATTCTAATCTTTTATATTCTTCTTCTAATTCCTTTCTTCTCTCCTTCTTTTCCCCTATTTCTCCTTCCTATATAGAAAGATCGCTAACTCTCTGAAATATGCCTTGGTAGTATCCCATCCATTTTGCAGGGACGTTTCTCCATTTTTATTTCCTTTGAAGAGGAATTCCCATTTCTTTCTCTCATTTTCTTTATGAACTCTTTTATCTTCCAGTGTTGACTGTTTTAATGCCCCATCTTGATTTTCTTGTTGGACCTTTCCACTTTACTTTTATTGGGTTATGGCATGGGTCTTCAAACTCAACAGCTTTGAAGACCTGTGGACTTCAACTCCCAGAATTCCTCCTTCAGTAATGTTAGCTCAGGAATTCTGGGAGTTAAAGTCCACAAATCTTAAACTTGTCAAGTTTGAAGAGCCCAGGGATTTGTTCTGCCCAGATGTTTGCCTCCACTTCCTGTTTCTTGTATATTCTCTTGTAATTCCAGTAAACATCCATGTCATGTCAATTCTCGACCATGATTTCTGGATTGAGAATTTTTGGAATTGAAAGG
Source organism: Laticauda colubrina (assembly GCA_015471245.1). Lineage (NCBI taxonomy): Eukaryota > Metazoa > Chordata > Lepidosauria > Squamata > Elapidae > Laticauda > Laticauda colubrina. The sequence goes on from BLBF01000081.1 coordinate 6,507,752, forward strand.
GAGAATTGAAATCGTTGAGAAATTCTGCAATCTGAATTGGCTTTGGTGCAGACCTGGAGCTTGCAAGCATCCTCAAGTCTACATTATTTGTGCCTCTCTCGCTTTCTCTTCTCGTTCCTGTTTGCAGCAGGAACACAGGCAGGCCTCATCTGACTGCAGCCATCTGGTGCAGGGTTTGGAGATCAGTGCCAGTCCTCTTGCATTTACATCAGCAGGGAGAGATTTATTGGGGGGGGGGGGGGGGTTGTTTTCTTTCGAAAGCCCAACCTTTGGGGGGGTGTCTCGCAGGAAAAAAAAAAACTGGGCTGAAGAAGCATCACGCACCCAGTGCAAATATTCATGATCGTGAAACGATCCATCACAGAGCCCACTCTCTCCATTGCTACGCGAAACAGCTGCTAAGTGAGTTTTGCCCTGTTTTCCGACTGGCATCTTCTCAAAGATTCCTTTTTAATTGGATAGTAAATTAAACAACTGGGGAATCCTGAATCTGAAAGTTCCGGGCTTGCTCGCAATAAGTAAAAACTACAAAATCCATCCCCTGCATCATCCGTCCCATCATCACATCACATGCCCCAATCACCATCCCGTCCTAACTTGAGACTTCCTCTCACTTATGTGCAACACAACCTGACCTTGAATCAGAAAAAGAATGTTGTCATGTCTAACTAGATACACTCCAATATATTCCCCCCTCCCACTTTCCCAGGCTCAATTGTGGGAATTGAGCATGGGAACATCTCTGGTCTCAATATGGCTTCCAAAGCTGACAACGTGGTTGTTAAGTGAATCCATTTGCTAATCGGAAAGTCGCAAAAGGAAATCACGTGACCCTGGGGGACTCTGCAACCGTCATAAATATGAACCAGTCACCAAGCATCCAGATTATTATTTTTTTAGACCATGTGACCATGGGGAATGCTTGCAGTGGTCATGGGTGTGGAAAATGGCCATAATTCACTTTTTTTCAGCGACGTTGTGACTTTGAATGGTCACTCAATGAACTGTTGTATGTGAAGGACTACTTGTAATTGGAGCTTCAGATTCAGGGTGCTTTTGTGGAGTCCCAAGTGGAAAAGGGAGGGCCTGTGCTGAGCTCTTGGTATAAACCTCCAGTTCTTGTTTTCAACTGTTGGCTCTTCCATTTATGTGGAGACTCTGGAAAGAGTGCAGAGAAGAGCAACAAAGATGATTAGGGGACTGAAGACTAAAACATATGAAGAACCGTTGCAGGAACTGGGCATGGCTAGTTTGATGAAAAGAAGGACTAGGGGAGACATGATAGCAGTGTTCCAATATCTCAAGGGCTGCCCCAAAGAAGAGGGAGTCAAGCTATTCTCCAAAGCACCAGAAGGCAAAACAAGAAGCAACGGATGGAAACTAAGCAAGGAGAGAAAGAAACCTAGAACTAAGGAGGAATTTCCTGACAGTGAGAACAATTGACCACTGGAACAACTTGCCACCAGAAGCTGTAGGTGCTTCATCACTGGAGGTTTCCAAGAAGAGATTGGACAGCCATTCGTTCTGAAATGGTCTAGGGTTCCCTGCTCAAGCAGGGGCTGGACTAGAAGACCTCCAAGGTCCCTTCAAACTCTTGTTGTTCAGTTATTTTCCCTTGCTACACAAGGCACGCCAGTTACTAAGTCCCTGGATTTTAATCATGTGACTGTGGTGATACTGCAGTGATTGTAAGCAGGAGGATTGGTTTTGTAGGTCACTTTCAACAGTCGCTAACCGAATTGTTGTAAGTCAGGGACTGCCTCTATTTTTTGTAATGTTAATAACTGATGGTAAAAGACAGAAATATCTACAGCTCAGTTATTTCCATTGTCAGCTTAGTTGCTGCACCTGTGCAGGCAAGGTGATTTGAAATAACACGGCCTCCATTTTCCAGAAATTGTTTGCTAAAGCTTTTAGTAGGTTTATTTTATTTTTCCATTTGCTTTTTGTCTTAATATTGTGGCTACAATCTCAATCCTGATTTTTTTTAACCTTCTATTGATCCCAGTTAAATACGAAACGCCTTAATAATTCATTGTCTCTGTTTCTGATTGATTTTTGTGTTTTTAAGTAGCTTGAGATATTAATTTCAAATGGAGGGGAGGGGGAAATCTAAATGTTTCTGTCTGGAAATAGCCGGTAATGCTTTCCGTCACCAATCCCCATCAGTCGAAGTAAGAATTTTGGGACTTTAAATCGGTGTCTGAGTTTGTTGATTTCCTTTGTAATGCACTGTCTCTCTGGGTTTTAGAGACCAGGGTCTGTCCTTTTTTATTATTAATCAGTACATTGCTCTGGGAATCTTTGTGGTTGAAAAGCCAGGTATAAATATTTCAAATCCAGGCATGGGGGAAAAGAGAGTACAAATGTTTGAAAAGAAACTGCCAAGAGATAAGACTTATGATGGACATCTTAGAAACAGAATTTGCAGAAGACAGATGATACTGGAGTTTTTCTTCACGGAACTACTTTAAGGAAAAAAAATAGGTGAAAATACGATTTTAAAGAAATGGAGCATTTTTTCAAACAAAGCAACACAGAAGTAAGACACCTCCATGGGACCTCAAAGCATTGCGTGCTCATTTTATGACCAGTTTGCAAGTTGAACAGAACAAGGAAGGAGCAATGGAGCTTTTCAGTCTGAGACTGGCTGCTGCTCTTCTCTATGGGGACGGCCCTTGTCAGTCCTTGGCTCGCAGGTTGGTTGGGCTGCTAAACAACCCGAATAGGATAAGGATAGAGAGAGGAGAGAAAAGAATGAGAGAGAGAGAGAGACAGACAGACAGACAGACAACAAAAAAAGGGGAAATTTGAACCCACGGCACTGTGCAAAATGTTCATACTGCATGCTTCTCTGTAAAATTCTGAATAAAATATTTTAAAATATCTGAGATTGGATGTGGGAATCAAAAGCAAAGCCTCAGATCCTACTTGTGTGGAGTTTGCACTCTGCATATTGAGAACAAATGGAAGGAAGGAATTGCAAGGGGGGGAGGAAGGGGAAGAGGAGAAGGAAGGAAGGAAGGAAGTTGTGTGAACAAGTGACGTTGCATTTTGCAGAAAATCCTTTCTGTGCTAGTGAACGCTTTATCTTCCATGCAGGAGATCCAAACTTCAGCTTCTGGCCTTTGGGGTTTCGGGAGTTGCTAAGAAGAGCTGTCAGTGCTCAAAGTCAGAGGTGACTTTGAGTCCTGTAGATCTGCGGTCTGGTGTTATACAGGTAGTCCTCAAGTTGTGACCACAATTGGAAGCAGAATTTCTGTTGCTAAGCAAGGCTGAGAAAGATTTTTGCAAACTTTTTTTGCCTTGGTTGTTAAGTGAATCAGTGCAGTTGTTAAGTGAAATGCGATTGTTAAAGCAAATCCAGCTTATGACTGTTTTTCACACTTACAACTTACACCTCCCTCTTGGTCACGGGACCAAAATCCAGGCACGTGGCAGATGACTTGTATTTCCGATGGGTTGAAGCATCCTTGGGGTCACCTGATCCCCTTTTGGGATCTTCTGAGAAGCAAAGTCAATGGAGCCAAATTCGCTTAACAAACGGTGCGACTAACTTAACAACCAACAACCGAGTCAAGAGAGGTCGTAACTTGGGGCAGAATTCATTTAACAATTGTCTTGCTTAGCAGTGGACATTTTGGGCCGAATTATGTCATAAGGCGAGAACTGTATGTACTCAAGAAAGGGAGTTGCTTTGGATACACAGCAGGAAGACAAGCAGAGGTGATTTGTGCTTTGGCTTTTCAGGTTATCATCCCCAAAAAGCTTTCTCCTTATGTTAGAAAATCAGTTTCTAAAGTTGGATCTGGGTTGTTGTTTTTTTGGCTTGGAATCTGAATTAATTTGTTGCTCCTGCAAATTAAAGAACTGTTAAAATTGCTCATGTCGTATTAAAAATATGACTCTTGAAAATGACTGTTGCTGGGTTTCCCTGGTGCCATCATTGCTTTGTAACATGCTGCCTTTCTAGGCTAACTATACAGATGAATAGAGTTGGAAGGGACCTTGAAGGTCATCTAATCCAACCCTCTGTTCAAGCAGGAGACCCTGTACCATTTCTGATAGACAGCAGTCTAGTCTCTTCTTGAAAGCCTCCAGTGATGAAGCTCCCACAACATCCAAAGGAAACTTCTTTTTCAACGGTTGATTGCTCTCACTGTCATAAAAAATCTCCTTATTTCCAGGTTGAATCTCTCCTTGTTCAGTTTCCATCCATTATTCCTTGTCTGGCCTTCAGATGTCTTGGAAAACAGCTTGACTCCCTTCCTCCTCTCTGGGGCAGCCCCTCAAATATTGGAAGATGCTATCATGTCTTCCCTGGTCCTTCTCTAGACTAGCCATGCCCAGTTCCTGCAACCATTCTTCATATCTTCTAGCCTCCCTTCCCCTCATCATCCTGGTTGCTTTTCTCTGCACCCTTTCCAGAGTCTCAACATCTTTTTTTATAGTGTGGCGATCAAAACTGGATGCAGTATTCTAGGTGTGGTCTTACTAAGGCTTTATAGAGTGGTATTAGTCCACATTTTCCCAATTCCCTGGACAAGCAAAGCTCGGGTGCCATAGCCCTGCTCCAAACTCACATGCCGTAGGTACCCAAGGCCGTTTCTGTTCACCACATCTGTGAGATGCTCGTAAATCCAAAAGAAAAATAAAGTCTTTCAGAATACCGGATATTTATGATGCAGCACATTGAGGTCTCCGGGAACCTCATAACCATGGAAAGAAATAATCTATAGCAAGTTAGTTCATCTGCGAGAATTTTGAAAGAGCGCCAGGACTTGGCCGAATGCGATACTGGCTGCAGGACAGGAAGCTTTGGCTGAAAGATTGGGAAGCTGTGTTTGTGAGAGAGAGAGAGAGTGACCTTTTTGTATCTCTTGTCCTGTGGAGAGGTGGTTGCGATGCTTAATAAAGTCTCTGGAGCCAGCAGGATGAAATGAAAAAAAAAGGAAGGAGAGAGAGAGAGAGAGAGAGAGAGAGAGAGAGAGAGAGAGAGAGA
>BLBF01000081.1:6512853-6523239 GCA_015471245.1 Laticauda colubrina
AGAGAGAGAGAGAGAGAGAGACAAAAAATGGTAGTCCTCATTTTATGACCATTCATTTACCAACTTAAAGCTTGGCAAGTCCGTGTCCCATTTTTGAGGCAGCGAAAGGGATGTCGATCAAAGCAGGGATGCTCTCTGTTGCTTCTTCTCAGGGGTTCTTCTGAGCCCAACATTATTGCTGCTAAGTGAAACATTTGTAAAGTGAGATTGTGAGAGAAAATATCAAGCTTAGAAAACACCAAGGACCCCCACAGTCCTCCTCCTCTTCCTCTTTTGCTCTGCCGCCTCCCCTCTGCAAACCCCTTTCCCTTGTAGCACTGATGACATTACCTAGTTGGGCCATGAAACGTCTGCAAGAAAACCATCAAATTTGACAGTTCTCCTCCTCCCCCTCTTCCTCCCCCTCTTCCATCATCACCACCATCACAAACCCCATGTCCTACTAGCACTGATGATGTTACCTAGTAGGATAAGCGAAATGTCTGCAAAAAATAACCAAGCTCAAGAGCATAAATGACACCCACAGTTCAACTCTGAGCTTCGAATATTCTCCTTTATCGGCAAAAGTCTGCTTCTTCCCCCCCCCCCCTCTCTCTCTCCCTCTCTCTCTCTCTCCCCCCCTCACTCTCTCTCACTCTCTTTCTGTCCCTTTCTCTCTCTCTCTCTCTCTCTCCCCCTCCTCCTCCCCCTCCTTCCCCCTTGGCACTCCCTTATCTCAACAAAACAAACCAAATCTCCCATTCAGCAGGTTGCTGCCTGGGCTCAGCAGCAGCGCCAACTGGCTCCGTCAGCGCTCCAGATCACCTGATGGCAGGTCAAAGGGGTAACGTCATTGTTCCTCTCTCTCTCTCTTCCCCCCCCTCCCACTTCGCAAAGGCCTGCCTGCCATTTGCCTGGGTGGGGCAGGCTCCTTCCTGTGGGGGAGAACCCAACACACTCCCAAGTTCCATCTTTCTCCTCCCACCCCCTGAAAAGCAGGTTTTGCCTCCATTTCCCTTTCTCCTCCAGGGCGTGGAGGAACCCGTCAGCCGTCCGGTTCCTCCTGGATGCACATCTCCTCCAAGAGGTCCTGCCCGGTCTTCTCTTTCTGCGAAAAGGATTATTTGTTAACATTTACTGACGGCTTCTCCCATCCCTTCCTCCTCTCCAAACTCAACAGGGGGGAAATCTCCCGCGGACTTGCCAAGGCAGCCCAGGTGTACTTTGCCTCGGCACAACTCCGCCAAAGTTGCGAAAGGGCTGCTGCAGCTCAGGTATCAGGAGGTGGAGACTCCACACCGGTTGGATGAGGAAGGCCAGCATTTCCTCCCTGCAGGCCACGGTTGTACTTTGCTCCTTGGTGGTAGTGCTTCGGGCCAGCAGCCCACAAAGCCGTATAATGCGTCGGCAGAGGCCGTTCCCACGGGGCAGCCTGGCCTTTTGAGCCCATTTTGATCCATTGCTTCACCGCTGGGCCCCTCCTGAAGGAATCGGGCATCTTGAATGCTTTGCTCTCCCCATTCCAAAGGCCTGCATGGATCATTGAGGGAAAGACCCTGTCCCCCCTTTCCCACCCGGCTGGCAACGTCTCTCCGGTTGGCAACGGGGCACCACGGAGGAGTAAAGGAGGCAGTGGCAGGCCGAGAGGCTGCCGTGCGAAGGGCGAGAGGAGACGGTCTTTAATGAGCGGAGAAAACGGATACCGAGTGACAATGGGAGTAGTAAGTCTTGAGTTATTTGCCACCCTTAGCGGGCTTTCGGGGTTCCTGTTCTGGAATTTGGCGTAAGGTCTCAAGTCCTTATACAAATCTGCCTTTGATTGCTTTATTGAATGCCTCGGGCTGGTTGGCTTAGGGGGTCTCCAACTCAACAGCGTCCATCCCATCTCTGAATCTTGCTCTCTTTGGCGGATTTAAAAAAATCCCCCCCAAATATTTTAAAGTTTGTTAAGAGGAGCAATCTGGAATGATTTAGGGAGTCTTTGAGCCTGGGAAAGTTTTTTTGCCCCCTCCCTTCCTCTTCTGGTGTTCTTTCTCTTCTTCCATGGTAGGAGAACAGAGTGAGGAAGAGGCTAAAGAAAAAAGTCTTATTTCTTTGAGGAATTTTATATGGTCCCCCGCTGGGGAATTGTGATTTGGGAAGGGGCCCATTCATTTTTAAACAGAGCTCTCTCGCGAAAATCAAAAAAATTCTCGTGAAAAAAATTAACTTTTGGTAACTTAGCATAGGACTGTGAGCTTTTTTCTTTTAAAAATCCCCATGGATTAATTTGTTAATCACTTGATGGACATTTTTCTATGAGCAAATCCACAATTAGTGGTTTGTTGTTCTTTTTTGGGTGGGGGGAAGAATTATCATTCAGCACCAGAAGCAGAAACAGAAATTCACCATTTGTAGGCAAGAAAGAAAAATCTCTCCATTCCAAGGGCCTCGTGGTTTTTTTTCCCCTTTACTCCCAAGAAAGAGATGCCATTAAAGTGTTGCCAGTCCAAAAAAGGCCTTGTTGCTGCTTTCAATAAATCCTCCAGGATTGGGGGAGATGGGTGCTTTCAAAAGCCACTCATCACTCGTTGGCGAGCCAATGATTGCCATCTCCTAAAATGGCCTAAAAAATCCTCAGGTGGGGCACCCAGAGGACATCTCCCCCCATGTTGCTGGACCCAAAGCCCCGATAGCCCACCTGGGGAGACCAACCCCAACCGATCTGGAGCAAGCAAAGTTGGAGATCTTTGGCCTTGCCCTCTTCTCTCGCAGGTGTAAATTGATCTTAAGGGCTTTTCAAAAGCAGTGAAACAGAAGATCCGTGGGCTTTTTCACGGATGCGTTTCCTGCTTGGAAGACCAACCTTGCCCTTCTGGCTTGTTCTCTTTGAGGTGGTAGTGGGGTGGAAAGAAGTTCGTCATTCCTCAGGAGTCGTGATTTTCTTTTTTTTCTTTTTGTTTGGAGCTCGTCTGAATCACCCGTCAAAAAAGGGGGGAGCCGCCTTTCAGCATCATCCAAAGGAGTGGCAGCTTTGAAAAGCCAAACGCCTTTCGGTGCTAAGGGAATCATTTCTGCTCCCGGCCGGAAATTGGCCATAATAGGATAAAGGTCATCCCCGTAAACACTAGGCAGTCCTGAATTTAACGCCCGAATTTGACCCTGAAATTTCTGCTGCTAAGAGAGACATTTGTCCTGTTTTACGCACCGTTCCTGGCTACAGTTGTACAATGAATCATTGACATTGCTCAGTTAGTAACCCGGTTGATAAGTGAATCTGGCTTTCCCGCTGACTCGGCTGTGGCTACAGTGTCCCAGTGTCACTGATGAGCAAAGTCAGTGTTGTCCGCTTAACAACAGTGTTAACTAACTTCGCAACCGCTATGATTCACAAGGGTGGAGAGAAAAAAATGGGGCAGACTCCACTTGACAGGTCTCGCTTAGCGGGAGACACGTTGGGTTCGATTGTGGTCATAAGTTGAGGGTGGCCTGGTAACTGGCCAGTGGACCAGTTCCCCGACCCCAGGACACCGCCACAGTCCCAAACCCATCATAAGTATGAGCCGGTTGGCAAAGGCAGTCGAATTTTAATATCGCATGACTGTGGGGATTTCATGGTTGCAAGTGTGGGGAAACGGTCCTACGTCACTTTTATCAGTATCTTTGTGACTTCAAACAGTCACTAAATGAATGGTTGTTAAGTGGGAGGGCAACCTGTGCTTTAGCAACTCTGGGAGGAGTTTCCCGTCGTTTTCCAAATAGCATGAATCACGAAATGGAGTTAAGAGAGGAATTTATAGTGTAATAAACCGGCTTTTATAACGTAATAATTCGGCGTGCGATCTCAGGCCTTTTTAACAAGCCAGTTTTCCAGAAGCATGCTTCACATCCAGGCAGTCCTCAGCTTGCAGCAGTTGGTTTAGTGGCCATTCTAAGTTACAACAGCACCAAACAAAGTGACTTAGTTTTTCACACTTTCACAACCGTAGCAGCTTCCCCAGGGTCACGGGATCAAAATTTCAGAGGCTTGGCAACTGACTCATATTTATGACGGTCTCAGTGTCACCGTCAAGCAAAGTCAGTGTTCACTTCACAACTGGGTTGCTAACTTAACAGCCGCTGTGATTTCGCAAGGGTGGCAAGAAAAGAGGATAGAATCTGCTTAATACATGTCTTGCTTAGCACAATTGTGGTCGTAGGTTGAGGACAGCCAGGGAGGTCAGCCAGTGGTCCGCGACCATCGCTGATCCTTCTTCTTCCTTCTTGGTTTTAGCCATTCCCCCTTTGCTGGATGAGCCCATAGGCAAGAGAAATCACATTATCGCACCGTGCACGAACACAGTTTCCGCCTTGCTACCACCTGTTCCAGCCCTCCGCTTTGCAATAAAACAGCCTACCTTTTCCAGCCATTTTGGTGTTGCATTTGCTGTCAGTGTAACCCCTGATGTGTTTTCCTTTACTTAAGACCTGTGGCTTTGCACTCTACCATTTTTTTTAAAATGATCTTTTAACTCGATAGTTTATTTAGCTCTTCGTATATTCCAACATTAGGGGCCTTGCGATAAAAAAAAAAAAACCTGGCCTTTTTTTTTCCTTTCAACTTCTAAAAAAACAACAACCCTGAAGAGTTTGTTTCGGGGTGGGTTGCGCAGAGTGTGTGTGTTAGCAAAATATTGACGTTTGACCAACCTCTGCAAAGAGAAAATAGAAGAGAATAACTGAGTTGGAAGGGACCTTGGAGGTCATCGAGTCCAACATGCTGCTTAGGCAGGAAACCCTACACCACTTCAGACAAAGGGTTATCCTGCTATGTATCACACAAACTTACTTATTTATTAGCTGACTCTAACCAACCCTGAATACTTTCCATACAGGTTGTCCACAATTTACAAGCACAACTGAGTCCAAAATTTATGTTATTAGGTGAGAAATTTATTAAAATGAGTTTAGCCCCATTCTATGACTTTTCTTACCACCACTGACCCACATTTATGATGGTTGCCGTGTCCAAAGAATCCCCTTTTGCGACTTTCTGACAATCAAAGCCAACAGGGAAGACAGATTCACTTAACGACTGGGTCGCTAACTGAACAACTGGAGCGATTCACTTAACAAACGTGGCGAAAGAAGTCTTAAAATGGGACAAACTTCCCTTAACACGTTTCTCACTTAGTAACAGAAATCTTGGACTCGATTGTGGTGACAAGCGGAGGATTACCTGCACAGGGCTTCCTGCTTAAGCAAGGGGTTGGACTAGAAGACCTCCAAGGTCCCTTCCAACTCTTAAGCTTCTGTTTCTCTCATTTGGTGAGCCGGAAGAGCTGGAAAGAGAAAGAAAAGCTGCATTGTATGAACATCTGGAAACGAGCTATGTTGCTCCCATCTTACAGCCTATACAGGTACTTGATGGCTCAAGGTTTTTCCCAGAGATAATGGATTTCATCTTTTATTCATTGATAAAGCATTTGTGCTTGGGCAAGAAACATTTTTTAAAATGTATTATCGTAGAAGTAATTCTTAAGGGAAAAGTTGTACTGTCTCTCTCTCAAAGTAGCAAAGCTTGCATTAGGCTTTCGTAGTTATTCAGGAAGTGTGTTCCAAATCCAGAGATGGAAAACAGGTAGTCCTCGACTTATGACCACCATTGAGCCCACCCAAATTTCTGTTGCTAAGTGAGACATTTGCTAAGTGAGTTTTGCCCCCATTTTCTTGCCGCCTTTTGTTAAGTCAGCCACAGTTATGCTAGTAACCATTGTTCAGTGAATCTGGGCTTCCCCATAGACATGGCTTGGTCAGAAGGTCACAAAAAGGGGATTTACGTGACCCCGGGACTCTGCAGCCATCATAAATAGGAGTCACTCGTCCAAGCCTCTGGATTTTGATCAGGTGATCGTGGGGGAGGGTGCAGTGGCCGCAAGTGTGAAAAATTGGTCATAAGTCACTCTTTTTCAAGTGCCATCGTAACTTTGAATGGTCGCTAAATAAACTGTTGTAAGTCGAGGACTACGTGTACCTATGGGTATGCATGGATGGATAGAATGTGTTAAGAAAGGCTGTTGCCCTCATGTCATCCTGCTAGCCATTCTCAGCCCTCTCAGGATGTTGGGAAAAATTGAGATTCAGTGGGCCCTTTGGCCTGGTTAGGATATTTTATAGTGGTTTTGTTAGATATTGAAAGGGCTGTGATGGCAGGGGCTGAGCAAAAAATTTACATATTCCAAAAAGGGGATTTCAACTAAACATTGGGGCAGGTGGGACCCTTTGTGATGGGATAAAATGATACAGAACCGAAGACCTATTCTATTCTATTTCTATTATTTCTATTTCTATTCTATTCTTCATTCCTCTATTCTATTCTATTCTATTCTATTCTATTCTATTCTATTCTATTCTATTCTATTCCTTATTCCATTCCTCTCCTCTCCTTTCCTTTCCTCTCTTCTCCCTTCTCTGTTCTGTTCTCTTCTCTTCTCTTCTATTATTTTACAGAATAACAGAACAAGATTAGATTTAGATTTAGATTAGATTAGATTAGATTAGATTAACAGAGTTGGAAGGGATCTTGTAGGTCATCTAGTCCAACCCCCCCACCCAAGCAAGAAACCCTATAGTATCATTTCCAACCAATGGAAATCCAATGAAATTCTATTCTACTCGATATTTTATTTTACATTCTGTTCTATTATTTTACAGAATAACAGAATAACATTCTATTCTGTATTCTGTTCTCTGTTCTGCTCTCTTCTGTTCTAGTCTATATTCTCTGTTCTATTCTATTATTTTACAGAATAACATTCTCTTCTCTTCTGTATTCTATCCTATCCTATCCTATTCATCCCTAAATAATCCCCAAAATAAAAATATCCTGGCTGTTCCTAGTTTAACAGTGTTTGTGCAGGATGTGTTCATGCACTGTACGACCAGGAAACTGGTCAGAAAACTGCAGTATAGTTTGGGGTTTTTTTATATAATGCTTTTTTTTCTTTTTACACTGGTTGCTCTCTTGAAATACCAACTGTCAGATCTGTGGTGCTGCCTTGAGCTGTTTCATCTGTGATCCCCTCCTCCCCCCTGTCCCCCCCTGTCAAATAATCCTTTGTTAGACCTGCTTGGTGGGGTGTTAACGAAGTGCCATCTCCTCTGGAAAAGAGCAGGCCAACAGTCGCAGCCAGGGGTCGAGTGCAGTCGAAGTCATAAAATATGATTTATGCTGGCCGTCTAATTAGCAGGGCTGCCCGCCCACCTTCCAGAACTGATTCCCGTTGACTTTAATCAATCAGCTCATTAACCCTGAGAAACACGAGGCTCCTTCCCTGAATAGCAGTGTGGGGAGGGGGTGGGGTCCAAAGCCCATTTATTTTTATTTTTTTTGGGGGGGGGAAACCACATGGCACTCCTAATTGCCTGGTGGACAATTGCTGGGGAACATAGAATAGAATAAGAAAGAATAGAACAGAACAGAACAAGGAATAGACGAGACGAGACTAGAATAGAATAGAATAGATAGGAATAGAATGGAATAGAATGGAATAGAATAGAACAGGACAGAACAGAACAGAATAGAATAGAATTATTTTATTGGCTAAGTGTGACTGGACACCCAAGGAATTTGTCTTGGTGCAAATGCTCTCAGTGTACATACAAGAAAAGAGACATTCGTCAAGAGTCAAGAATCATCAGGTACAACACTTAATAATAGTCCTAGGGTACAAATAGGCAATCAAATCATACCAGGAAACAGTCAATACAAATCGTAAGGTTACAAGCGACAAAGTTACAGTCACAAGTGGGAGGGGATGGGTGATAAGGAGTGATGAGAAGAGTAATAGTCATGGTAGTGCAGACATTGTCAGAGCTGAACAGTGTTAAGGGAATTATTTGTTTTGCAGAGTTATGGCATTTGGGGAAAACACGCATTGTGTCGAATTGTTCTGGTGTGCAGGGCTTTATAGTGTCGTTTTGAGGGTGGGAGTTGAAGCAGTTTATGTCCAGGGTGTGAAGGGTCTGTAAATATTTTCACAGCCCCTTTTTTGACTCTCCTGCAGTATGCAGGTCCTCCATGGAAGGCAGGTTGGTAGTAATTGTCTCAGCAATGGTTTGAAGAAGAGCTGACAATGGATTTTTGGCGTGGAGTAGGTCTAAAGTAAGGCTCCTAAACCTGAGGGGCTGCCCCAAAGAAGAGGAGGGGATCAAGCTGTTCTTCAAAGCACCAGAAGGCAGGAGAAGAAGCAATGGAGGGAAACTAATCAAGGAGAGAAGCAATCTAAAAATAAGGAGGGATTTCCTGACTGTGAGAACAATTAATCAGTGGAACGGCTTGCCTCCAGAAATCATGGTGCTCCACCACTGGAGGTTTTAAGAAGATATTGGGCAGCCATTTGTCTGGAATGGGTTCGGGTCTCCTGCTTGAGCAGGGGGTTGGACTTGATGATTTCCATGGTCCTTTCCAGAATAACTCTCTCATTCTGTATTCTTGCCTTCAAAGATACCAAAAAATCCCCTTCCAGCTCTAGGATTATGTTCTATCCTTGAGGGCCAAAACTGGTGGCAGTGGAAAAATAATGGGGTTTTTTTACAGAGAGAGGGAGGGAGAGAGAGAGGGAGAGGGAGAGGGAGGGAGGTTGACAGGTTAGAAAAGCCTGAAGGTTATTTGGCTCATGCTCAAGGCTGCCCAGTCTCTTGCAATGGTGGTAGTGGTTTGGTTGCTATCTCTTGTCTTAATGGAAACCCTAAACACTCCTTCAGACAAACGGTTATTATCCAATCTCTTCTTAAAAACTTCCAATGTTGGAGCAGTTTACAACTTCCGGAGGCAAAGTTAACTTAACCAGTTGCAGGGATTCACTTTGCAACCAGGCAAGCCAGGTGGTCAAACAGGGCGAAACTGGGATTTATTTTATCAATGGTTAGGCAAAAAAATATGGAAATGAAATATTAGAGAATTTTATAATACAAGGATAACAGAATTATACAGAACGTAAGATAAAAATGTTACGACTATTGGATGGACTTCGGATGATGCAATGAATTGTTATAATATAAATTATCTTAAAATCTTGAATATCTCGTATAAAATGATGGAATAATAGTTTAGTCAAATAAATTATTAACACTGATAATTATACATATATATTAGATATATGTGTATAATTAAGAATATGAGAATTTATACAAACTGTAAGTGAGGACTATGGAGAGGATGCACAAAAGATTTGTAACCAACCGACACACTGTATGTATGTAACTGGAAGACGGTTTTAGGTTTTGTTTGTGTATGTTTGCCTAAAAATAAAAATTCTTTTAAAAAAACGGGGCAAAACTTTAACCACTGTCTGGCTTAGCAGCAGAAAGGCCAGGCTCAGTTGTGGTCATAAGTCGAGGACTGTCTGTATGGCAGGCAGATCGGAGTTGCATAAAAAAGAATTCATCTCAATTCTTTCTCTGTTTCTCTCTCTCTTTCCCTTTCATCTTTTCAGCCGGCCTTGGGACACCCAGACTCCAAGCCCAGCGCCAAGTCCAACATGCTGAGAGGCCGCATCCCTGCAACCTCCGCTGACGAGCAACCCCACATCGGGAACTATCGCCTGCTGAAGACTATCGGCAAGGGCAATTTTGCCAAAGTCAAGTTGGCGCGTCATGTTTTGACGGGGAAAGAGGTGAGGGCATCTCCGGGGGGAAGCCAGAAAGAAGCGACAGGCCTAACTTGCTCGTTGGGAGGTTTGGGCCCGTGGCAACCCTCCGTGGGTGTGTTCAGACATTGCCCGTCAGAAGGTCACAAAAGCGGATCACGTGTCCTCGAGACACAGCAATGGTCATAAGTGTGGACCAGTTGCCAAGCATCCGAATTTTGATCACATGACCACGGGGATGCTTCAAAGGTCATAACTGTGAATAATGGTCCTAAGTCACTTTTTTCAGTGTCATTGTAACTTTGAACGGACACTAAATGAATTTTAGGATTATCTATATTTGTTGCCTATTTCACCGTGGGGTTATGCTAAGCCACATGAATGACTGAATGAATGGATGGATGGATGGATGTGGATGGATGGATGATAGAGATGATAGCGAGAGAGATGAGAGAAAGATACGATGGATGGATGGATGGATGGGTGATAGAGATGATAGCGAGAAAGATGAGAGAGATATGATGGATGGATGGATGGATGGATGGATGGATGGATGGATGGATGGATGATAGAGAGAGAGATGAGAAAGATATGATGGATGGATGGATGGATGGATGATAGAGATGATAGAGATGATAGACAGATGGAGGGACAGATGGATGGATGGATAGATGATAGATAGTTACGTAGATGATTGGTAGATAGATGTATAGAAAGAAAGAAAGAAAGAAAGAAAGAAAGAAAGAAAGAAAGAAAGAAAGAAAGAAAGAAAGAAAGAAAGAAAGAAAGAAAGAAAGAA
>BLBF01000081.1:6536642-6557134 GCA_015471245.1 Laticauda colubrina
ATAATAATAATAATAATAATAATAATAATAATAATAATAATAATAATATAGGAAATACTCTAAGTGCTCTGAGGGTCATTTGGAAAAATTCTTTCTTAGTGAGCACCTGGAAGCCAAGAGGAACATACGTGCCAAATTTCAAGTTTGTAGGCTTTATGGCTCAGGAGATTTTGTGATGATGCCTGAGTGGTATTTCATTTTTATATAGATATCTAGATTGTAGCAGAGATGATATCTTAGCCCTTTTTCCACCAGTGCTAAAGGTGTGAGAAGGAACAGCTTCCCGTTTGGTTTAGTTGTTGGTAATGGTTTGTTTTCTGATGAAGAGGGATAGGGGTTTGCAGGTAGCCCTCGACTTAATGACCACAATGGAGCCCAAAGTTTACATCGCTAAGCAAGACATTCGTTAAGTGAGTTTTGGCACAGCTGTTAAGTGAATCAGTGCAGTTGTTCAGCGAGTCACACAGTTGTTAAGTGAATTTGGCTTCCCCCCGTTGACTTCACTCGTTGGAAGGTCGCAAAAGGGGATCATGTGACAATCCTCCCCCCAGGGAAAATGTCATGACCGTCATAAATACGAGTCAGTGGCCAAGTGTCTGAATTTGGACCACGGGGACACTGCAACGGTCACAGGTGTGAAAATTGGTCCCCAAGTCCCTTTTTTTTCCTTCCAGTGCCATTGTAACATTGAACGGTCACTAAACAAACTGTCATAAGTGGAGGACTGCCTGTGCTTGGGGAAGCGCCTGACTAGGTTGGTTGTCTTGCACAAACATAACCAGTAGGTGGAGTTCACAGAACACACACTCAGCCTGGGCAGTGAAAGACTCCTGGCTGTGGCCATCGAGTGGGTGGGTGATGTTTAGTTTAGTTGACTTTATTGTCATTGTCCCTCATACAATGAAATTAAATTCCATCTTCAGTGTCCAATTTATGACTATGGAAATAAAACACAAACCCACATCCTTCACATGCTATACATTGAATGGAAAACCCCTGATGTTGCATTAATGTTGCACTATACAGCAGAATTCAGAAGAGTTCCTGCCCTGGGATAGAAGCTGTTTTTCAGCCTATTTGTCCTTCTTTATATTATCCTGTATTGTCCTCTAGATGATAATAGTTCAAATAAAAGGGTTCCCAGGATGAGATGGATCTTTGAGGATGTTTTGAACTTTCTTAAGGCAGCGGGAGCTATGAAGCTCTTCCAAGGAGGGGAGAGGACAACCACTGAACAAATGTCTTGCTTAAGAACTGAAATGTTTTAGTTAGGTTTATTGTCATTGCCCCTCATACAATGAAATTAAATGCCATCTTCAGTGTCCAATTTATGACTATGGAAATAAAACACAAACCCACATCCTTCACATTCTATACAATTGAATTGAAAACCCCTGATATTGCATTCATATTGCACTCTACAGCAGAATTCAGTAAAGTTACTGCCCTGGGATAGAAGCTGTTTTTCAGCCTATTTGTCCTTGTTTTTATTATTATCCTGTACCGCCTGCCAGATGGTAATAGTTCAAATAAAAGGGTTCCCAGGATGAGATGGATCTTTGAGGATGTTTTGAACTTTCTTAAGGCAGCGGGAGCTGCCTTAAGAGGGGAGAGGGCAACCAATGGTCCTCTGGGCAATGACCTTAACCCTCTGGAGTGCAGTTGTATCAGCTACTATCTATTAATCTTGGCTCATCTTTCTGGGGCTTCCAAAAGCCAGGCTGTTTGGTGAATGGTGGTCCCATGTATTGTGTGAACGTGGTGAGTTAATGCAGTAAACCCTGTGTGTGTGTGCGAAGTACTGACCTCAGGGCCCCTTTTGGCAGTCACGTGGCACGGCTCATTCAAAATTCAACAACAGATGTCCGGATCATGACTTGCCCAAAGGTTGGCTGTTCTTCGCCTGCCGGATATTCTCAAGATTGTTGCGTGGCAGTTAATCAAAGCTGCTTTTGGAGAAGCACGGGATTAATCTTGAGCACTCTGTTCCACTGTTGCCGTGGCCTTTGATGGGCTCCTCTGTGCAAAATTTATCCTCTCTTCTCCTTCCCTTCTCCAAACTTCCTTTCCTTTCCTTCTTCTATCATTCTTTCCTTCTTTTCCTTTCTATCTCCTTTCCTTCTTTGCTTTCTCTTTTATATTTCTTTCGTTCCTTTCTACCTCCTTCTCTTCCCTTCCCTTTCCTTTCCTTCTGTCTTTCTTTCCTTCTTTTCTATCTTCTTTCCTTTCCTTCTATCTTCCTTTCTTTCTCCTTTTATATCCTTCTTTCCTTTCTATCTCCTTTCCTTTCCTCCATCTTTTTTCCCTTCCTTCCATCTTTCTTCTCCCTTCCCTTGCTTCTCCATCACTGGAAGTTTTCAAGAAGAGGCTGGACATCTCCTTGCCTGAAATGGTATAGCCTCTCCTACTCGTTCTGAGGGTTGGTCTAGATGACCTCCAAGATCTTTTTCAATTCTGCTGTTCTATGTTCTACATTCCCTTCCCTCTCCTCTCCCCCAGATTCACTTAACAATCATCTTACTAAATTAACAGCTACAGTGATTCATTTAACAACAGTGGCAAGAATTGTAAAATGGGGCAAAACTCACTTAACAACTGCATAAATGTTAGGCTCAGTTGTAGTTGCAAGTCAAGGACTGCTTGTTAATGGTTACAGAGTTGTGGGCCAGAAGCCAAGAGCTCTTCCATCACTGGATTCATTGCTCATTTCAGCAGAGTGCATTGATCTTTGCACAATGCGTTGTTCAATCAACAAGTCCATCACGATCTTGCAAAATTTAATTTCATAATTTGTGGTTGTTGGGGGGGGGGGAGAAATGGGCACCAGTTTCTCCCTTTGTTACAGGGGCGATCAATCACTGCCATGAATAGCTGCTGATTTCAGGATCAGAAAAGGCCTCTTCACACTTCAAAAAGGCAGAAAATGAGCTGGGGGGAGGTGATTCAACAAATGTCTTCAGCGAAAGCAACAGGAATCCTGGCTCTCTTGCTGGCGTTCTTGCCTTTTTGAAAGCATGGCTTTAAAAACACGGTGATTGGGGCCCAGCTGTTGTGATTCATCAACAATGGCTTATTGTTAACTCTGGGCAAACCTAGCCAGTTGTGGTTTAACAGAACAATATAACAGAGTTGGAAAGGATGAACGGTTGCAGGAACTGGGCCTGGCTAGACTAGTGAAGAGCAGGACCAGGGGAGACAGGAGAGCAGCCTTCCAATATTTGAGAGGAGGAAGGGGGTCAAGCTATTTTTCAAAGCACCTGAAGGCCAGACAAGGAATAATGGATGGAAACTGATCAAAGAGAGATTCAACCTGGAAATAAGGAGAAACTTTCTGACAGGGAGAACAATCAACTCATGGAACAGAAGTTGCCTTTGGAAGCTGTGGGAGCTTCATCCCTGGAGGCTTTCAAGAAGAGACTGGGCTGGGGGTTGGCCTAGATGACCTAGAAGGTCCCTTCCAACTCAGTTAATCTCTTAGTCCAGCACTCTACTCGGGCAAGAAACCCTGTACCAGTTCAGACAAATGGTTGTCCAATCTCTTCTTTAAAACTTCCAGTGTTGAAGGACCTACAACTTCTGGAAGGAGGCTGTTTTCGCTGTCAGGAAATTTCTTTCCTTAATTCCAGGTTGCTCCTCTCCTTGATTAGTTTCCTTCAGGATCTTTGGAGAATAGGCTGGTCCCCTCTTGTCTTTGGGGTAGCCCCTGAAATATTGAAACCCTGCTATCATGTCTCCCCTAGTCCTTCTTTTCATTGAACAAAACATACCCAGTTCCTGCAACCATTCTTCGTATGCTGTAGCCTCCAGTCCCCTAATCCTCTTGATTGCTCTTCTCTGCACTCTTTTCTAGACTCTCAACATCTTTTTCACATCGTGGCGACCAAAGCTGGTTTATTCTGGCTTAGCCTAATGTGTTAAACAACCATGGTGACTTTTTGGGAGCATCTCCCGTTTTCTGAGCATTTTGACTTGCCAAACCGTTTCTCACCACCACTATTATTGTCGGGTTTACTCTTTAATTTTCTGAAAGCCATCCTGGCTGGTTCCGTGAAGGCCCCATTCATTTTCCTCTCATTTGCCACCCCCTTTTGTCTGGCTTCAAGGGCCCAAATGGCTTCCCAGTGTGAAGAGGTAATTTCCCAAGCCTTTTATTATTATTTTTCCTTAAGCTTTCCCAACAGGGAGGCTGTTTTATACCAGCTGCTTGCTGACCACGAGGCATCAGTTCTGCCACTCCAGGGTAAAGAGTGTTCACATGGATTTGAAAACAGGAAGGAGGGGGGAGCAGTTTTCAGACAAGCAGCTTTCCCAAGGGTAGGTGGGTGGACACACATTAGCAAATATGCCCCCATTTTTTCTGGAAAATGGGAGGGAGGGAGGAGAATGCAAGGCAGAAAACCTCCTTTGGAAACGTTGGCGCATCTTGCCTATTGTTTACCAGAGCTGGTTTTCTGCTCAAGCACACTGGTGTGTCTCTTTCTCCTCCTCCCTCGGGCATACAGGCAGTCCTCAACTTACGACCACAGTTGAGCTTAAATTTTACATTTCTAAGCCGGACAGTTGTCAAATGTGTTTTGTCCCATTTTACAGAACTTTCTGGCCACAGTGGGCCTGCAATACTGGATTCTAACCATTGGGAGGGAGGGAAGGAAAGGACGGAGGGCAACAGTACTTAGACTTATATCTTGCTTCACAGCCCTCTAAGCAATTTACAGAGTCAACCTCGTGCCCCCCCAAAATCTGGCTCCTCATTTTACCCACCTTGGAAGGACGGACGGCTGAGTCAACCTTGAGCCAGTCAGGATCAAATTGCTGGCAGTGGGACTGAAATTCTGGATTCTAACCACTGGGAGGGAAGGAAGGAAGGAAGGAAGGAAGGAAGGAAGGAAGGAAGGAAGGAAGGGACAGAGGGAGGGAGGGCAATGGTACTTAGACTTATATATCACTACACAGTGCTTTAGAACCCTCTCGAAGCAATTTACAGAATCAGCCTCTTACCCCCAACAATCTGGCTCCTCATTTTACCCACCACAGAAGGTTGAGTCAACCTTAACCTAAAGGGAGCTTCCCACCACCACTTCCAGTGGTGGCATTTCCACTTTTCAAAGAAAAAAAGGCTCCAGCTTTGGAAAAAACACTGATTCTTACTTTAATATCCTTCTAACAGAAAGATGAGTTGTGTGTGTGCTTTAAACAAAAAAAAAAAAACAGAACAAAACAGAAGACCTTCTAAGCCATCCACCCTCCATGTCCGAATGACGGGCCCCATAAAATGATTGGTGGACTTCAACTCCCAGAATTCCTGAGCCCAGTGTAGGAGTTTGAAGTCCACAAGTTCATAAAAGGGACCGTTGTTCCCCCCCCATACTCTATGTGGTTCTAAACATCTGCCTCTTCCTCCCCCCCCCCGGCAGCAAATCATGAAAGACCGCTGGATGAATGTGGGTCACGAGGATGACGAATTGAAGCCTTACGTGGAACCTCTGCCAGATTACAAGGACCCTCGGCGGACAGGTAACAACATTAGGAGAAGGGTGATGGGTTATGCCAGGCCAGGGGTGCCAAACTCAAGGACGACAGGCCAAATTCGGGGTTGCGTTGAGCTGGCCATGCCCACCTTTGCAAGGTCAAACACAAACCTGATGTCAACTCATAAAATATTTCTCTGGTCTTTTAGAGTTGCCAACAGAAAGGGAGGGGGGAGCAATGCGGCAGCTTGCAAAACCAAAACTGCATTCCATCAATGTTTTCAAAGACAGTAACTAGGTGACTGAAGTTTTCTGCCTTGCAAAATTCTAATTGGAGAGCATGATTGATGACTCTTGGCTAGGGAGGTGTCCCATTGGAGAATATGAATTACGATACACCCAGGGGGTGGGTGGGGGAAACCAGGGTGAAGGGTGATAATAAATGATGTGCCACAGAGTTGGCTACACCCAGGCAGCCCCGGACATGTGAACTCCCAATAAATCCTTTTGAAGTTTTGGAAGTTCGGCTCGAGATTCGTGATTGAATTGGGGGTAGGTGCTGGAATCCTATCACCTGATGCAACCCTCAATGAAATGGAGTTTGGCACCCCTGGGTTTTAGGCAATCCTCATTTGATGGGTGTCCCTACAAAGACAACCCTGTGAGGTAGATTGGGCTGAGAGCGAATGATTGCTAGGTGGGACTTTCCACCTTCTGAGTAGCTGGGGGAGGGGTTGCAACTTTCCTGCAAGATGGTTTTGACTCTCCTCCTCCTCCTCTCCCCTGCCCGCTTCTCCTCCTTCACCCTCCAGAGCTCATGATTTCTATGGGCTACACCCGGGAAGAAATTCAAGAATCCTTAGTGAGCCAGAAGTACAATGAAGTGATGGCGACGTACCTGCTGCTAGGTTACAAAAACTCAGAGGTAAGTGCGATTGGAGGGAGGGGAGGTGGTTGCCCATATGCATCTAGCTTTTGAAGGGCAACCTGCAGGGGCAATTTGCACACACACACACACACACACACACACACACACACACAAGCAAGCAGGCTGGTTAGTCATGTTTCTTTTCTCCTGTTGAAGTCAGCTCTTCCGTTTATGTTGAGACTTTGGAAAGGGTGCAGAGAAGAGCAACAAAGATGATTAGGGGCGGGAGGTTAAAACATACGAAGAACAGTTGTAGGAATTGGGTATGTCCAGTTTCATAAAAAAGAGGACCAGGGGTGATAGAGTAGAGTAGAGTGAATAGAATAGAATAGGGAATAGAATAGAATAGAATAGAATAGAATAGAATAGAATAGAATAGAATAGAATAGAATAGGGAATAAAATAGGGAATAGAATAGGGAATAGAATGGAATAGAATGGAATAGAATAGAATAGAATAGAATAGAATAAGGAATAGAATAGGGAATAGAATAGGGAATAGAATAGGGAATAGAATAGAATAAGGAATAGAATAGAGAATAGAATAGAACAGAACAGGGAATAGAATAGAATAGAGTAGAATAAGGAATAGAATAGAATATGGAATAGAATAGAATAGAATAAGGAATAGAATAGAACAGAATAGTGAATAGAATAGAATATGAAATAGAATAGAATAGAATATGGAATAGAACGGAACAGAACAGAACAGAACAGAATAGAATAGAATAGAATAGAATTCTTTATTGGCCAAGTGTGATTGGACACACAAGGAATTTGTCTTTGATGCATAAGCTCTCAGTGTACATAAAAGAAAAGATACACTCATCAAGAATCATCAGGTACAACACTTAATTAATAGTCATAGGGTACAATATCCCGAAAGGATAGCAGTCTTGCAGTATTTGAGGGGCTGCCCCAAAGAAGAGGAGGGTCAACTTATTCTCCAAAGCCCCAGAAGGCAGGAGAAGAAGCAACGGATGGAAACTAGTCAAGGAGAGAGAAGCGACCTGGGATTGAGAAACTTCCTGACATGTGGACAATTAACCAGAGGAACAGCTTGCCTCCAATTGTTGTGGCTGCTCCAACACTGCAGGATTTTAAGAAGAATCACAACATCCGTTTGTCTGAAAGGGTTTCCTGCTTGAGCAGAGGGCTGGACTAGAAGGCCTCCCAGGTCCCTTCCAAATATTCTGTTAATTCTGCTGAATGTCTTAAGTAGAAGCTTCCAACTTACTCTGTGCATGTGGCAACCTGGTACCAACGCCTGCCTCCAGCTGGCAGCAGCCTCCACCCACCCCTGGGCTTGTTGGCTGCTGCTCGTTCTCAGGGATAGAATTTTGCAGCTGCCATGATTAAACGTGTGATTGACAGGTGGCGCGCCGCTGAATGCCATGAGGAGCAACCCTGGATCTCTTTTCGTCATATCGTTGAAGATCACTGGATAAGAGGATTTTATTCTTTATTTCTTAGCAGCCTTCTGGTCCTCATGCATCTTCTAAGAAAGTTTTCCTTGCAGTTTGTGTTTTCCACACAGCAAGTCTCAAATGCCCCTTTGTTCATAAATCCTCTCCCTGGAAATTAAAAAAAAAAAAAGCAATGGAGAACAGGCAGGGTTAAAATGCCTTTTTGGATGGAAGTAGTGTAAAAGAGAGAGGGAGGAAGGAAAGGGAAGGAAGGAAGGAAGATGGAAATGAGAGGAATGAAGGAGATGAGGTGGATAGAAAGGGAAAGAAGGAAGGAAGGAAGGAGATGAGGTGTGGATAGAAGAGGAAGGAAGGAAAGAGATAGATGAGATGAGGTGTGGATGGAAGGAAGGAAAGAGATAGGGAAGCTGGAATAAAGGAAGGAAGGCAAACTTCAATGAAAGTTTTGAAAAGAAGATAAAAACAAATAGAAACTCATGGAAGGCAAGAAGAAATAAAACAAAAAGTGAAGAAAGAAAGAAGAAAAGAGATGGGAAGAAGAAACTTTTAATTTCCTTTGCAGCAAACGCAGTTGCAAAAGATGCCTCGGTTCCAAAAGAAAGCCGCTCCTTTTTCGTGAATCCAGTTTTCTGTTCCATGCTCCGGCAGTCCCAGCATAAACTTCTCTTTTCCTCCATGCAAAGAAAAACATCTTTGCTTCTTTTGGGGGGGGAACTCTGCCTGCGAGGGCTTGCGTGAGGAGCCGCCTCTGAGGGCTGGAGCCTTTTCTGACATCCCGCCCCCTCCTTTCCCTGCTCCTCCAGCTCGACAACGACAGCAGTACCCTCAAGCCTCGCCCCCAGCCGGAGCTTGCCAACAGCATGGTCCCCTCCCCTTCGCACAAGGTACAACGCAGCGTCTCCGCCAACCCCAAGCAACGCCGCTTAAGTGACCAGGGTGAGTTTCTTCCGTTCCAGGGGTCCCCCTCGTTCTGGGCCAAGCAGGGAGGCTGTCCTGCACTAGAGGGGTGGATTTATTTATGATCCCACCTTTTATCGTGGTTTTTTTATAAGTAACTCAAGGTGTCGAAGATTCCTTCCTTCTCTTATTTTTCCTACAACGACAACCCTGTGAGGTGGGTTGGGCTGAGAGAGAGAGAGAGAGAGAATGATTGCCCCCAAGTCACCCAGCCAGCTTTCGTGCCTAAGGTGGGACTAGAACTCACCACCTCCTGGTGATTGTCCCAGAGTTACCCAGCTGCCTTTCATGCCTAAGGTGGGACTAGAACTCACCGTCTCCTGGTGATTGGCCCAAAGTCATCCACCTGGCTTTCACATCTAAGGCGGGACTGGAAGTCACTGTCTCCTGGTGATTGGCCCAAAGTTACCCAGTTGGCTTTCATGCCTAAGGTGGGACTAGAATTCACTGTCTCCCAGTATTATAGATAGCCGGTTTCGGTGTTGTGGTAAAGGGGGTGGCTTAGAAATCATAGACAGTGAGTTCTAGTCCCGCCCTAGGCATGAAAGCTGGATGGGTGATTTTGGACCAATTACTAGGAGGTGGTGAGTTCCAGTCCTGCCTTAGCCATGAAAGGTGTCTTTGGACCAATCACCAGGAGACAGACTGACCGGGTGACTTTGGGCCAGTCCCTCTCTCTCAGCCCAACCCCCACCTCACAGAGTTGTTGTGATGCAAAAAATGGGGGGTGAGGTCGCCACCTTGGGTTCACCAAATACATGTGGGTGGGTGTGCAATCGTGTGTGTGTGTGTGTGTGTGTGTGTGTGTGTGGGTGTGTATAAATCAATAAAAAGGCAGGGCGAAAAATCTAACAACAACAAAGAATAGTAATTTCCTTTGCCCTTTTGGAGTTTTCAATGTAAATCGCCTAGAATCTTTTCCATTTGGCCACCCTAAAGAGTTCATCATCGCCATCGGGGGGGGGGGGGGGGGGGGGGGGGTTTCACCTTTGGGGGGGGGGGGTCTTATTTTGCCCCTAAAGGACGGCCCTCCTCCCTCCCTCCCTCCCTCCTCCTTGCATCTCCCTGGCCCTCACTGTTCTCCTTTTCCTCTGCCCGCAGTACCCAACATCCCGACGTCCACGTCTTACTCCAAGAAAACGCAGGCAGCCAACGCTGAGAACAAGAGGCCTGAAGAGGAGAGGGAGTCTGGGCGTAGTAAGGCTGGAAGCACCGTCAAAGTGCCCGCCAGCCCCCTGCCCAGCCTGGAGAGGAAAAAAAGCACCCCTATGCCCTCCACGGTCAGTGCCTGAAGAACCCCCTCCCCACCTGTGGGCTTTTGGGGGGGGGGAGTAGCTCCATTGCTGATCTATAACCGTGGCTGCTCGGGAATTTACTATCCAGGTAGTCCTTGACCTATGGCCTTAATGGAATCCTCTTAAGACATGACTGCCATAAGTCGAGGCAGTCACGTGACCAAGCTGAGCTTAGGACCTGTTTTGTTGTGGGGTCACAATGTGGACAGCACGTTGATCATAAAGCGAGCCTGTTGGTTCGTACAGATGTTTTTAGCTTAAAAAGTACGGAAAGTGTCAAAAAATAATCGTATCAGTTGAACAGTCAGTAGCCAAGTTCTCCAAAAAATAGTTATTTAATTGGTGGTGGGGATATCCTTGCCTAGGACCGGGTTATAAATACCGGTTTTTTTGAAGGGGAAAGTCTGTTGTAACTTCAGATGATCGCTAAGCAAGTCGTCATAAGTCAAGGACTGCCTTTATTGCTGTACCCGTATAAATGCTACATTACAGGTAGTCCTTGACTTAACAGCCACAATTGAGGCCCAACATCTGTGTGGCTCGGTGAAATAATTTGGGAAGTAGCTTTTTGCCTCCTTTTACGATTTTTCTTGCTCCTGTTGCTAAGTGAATTGGGGCAGCTGCTAAATTACTAAGCACGGTCGTGAAGCTAATCTGGCTTCCCCGTGGACAGAAGGTCACAGAAGGAGATCACATTGCAACCGTCATAAATATGTGTCAGTGCCCAAGCATTTGAATTTTGATCATATGTGTGGGGGAATGCTACAACGGTCATTAAGTGTGAAAAACGGTCACAAGTCCCTTTTTTCAGTGCCATTGTAACTTTGAACAGTCACTCAATGCAGTGTTGTAAGTTGAGGACCACCTTAGAGGCTTTTTTTTTTTTTCTGGATGGGAAACGTTGGAAATCTGCTGCCGGCATGCCCACTCTGGCCGGCGGCCATTCCTCACGTGGCGTCTCTCCTCATTTGCAGAACAGCGTTCTCTCAACCAGCACAAATCGGAGTCGCAATTCCCCCATGCTGGACCGCGCCAGCTTGGGCCAGAACTCGATACAGAACGGCAAAGATAGGTAAGGAGGAAGAGGAGGAGGAGGTGGGAACTCGGCCCTGACCACCCCAGAGGTTGCCCCTACCCAGGAATAAAAGCATTTCCATTTTAAACCAGGAACAAAAGTGTTTCTATTTAAACCAGGGTTTAAAAGTCTTTCCATTTTAAACCAGGAACAAAAGTGTTTCTGTTTAAACCAGGGTTTAAAAGTGTTTCCATTTTAAACCAGGAACAAAAGTGTTTCTACTTAAACCAGGGTTTAAAAGTGTTTCCATTTTAAACCAGGGTTTTCTACCCTTAAGCACTTTTTAAAGATTTGTAGACTTGGATATTGAGTTAAAATTTGCTTTTTTTAATCTTTTTTTTATTTATACTTTTTTTCCCCTTTAATATATAAAAACTCCTGCCTTGAGCAAGAGGCTGCACTGGATGACCTCCAAGGTCCCTTCCAAATTTTATTATTCTGTTATTTCTGTTACCCAAGTGCTTCGTCAACAGTGGTCTGAGTCCATTTCCTTTTACAAATTAATAATAATTGTGCTAGTAATAATAGTAACAGTAATCCTAGTAAAAGTTTTTTCATTCTTATTTAAAGTGATATAGTTTCCCCCCTTCCCCTTTCCTGCCCCAAAGCACTGCAAGCCCTTTTCAAAATTGCTTGGATCTAAATCAGAGGTCTCCAATCTTGGCCAACTTTAAGACTTGTAGACTTCAACTCCCAAAGTTCTCCCAGTCACCATATTGGAGTGGCAAAGCTTTGGATGACCACTAGAGGACAGCATAGAGATGTGAATCTCCTTGATGCCATCTAGTGGTCATTTTCAGTGAATTGGATTCAGTGAGTGAGATTCCGAAAATTCCCATGACTGGCTAACAATTCTGGAAATAGAAGTCCACAAGTCTTAAAGTTGGCCAAGTTTGGGGATCCCGGATCTAAATCGAGCCCGTTTAAATGTCCCATCCGTGGCCTGAACCCAGCCACCCCCTTCCGAGCAGGAATGACCCTTGTGGAAGTGGTCCCCTCTTGGGGGTGCAGAAGAGTTGCTAAAAAGACCCACACCTTTCCCCCCCCCACCCGCCACCATGGATACTATCCCTGGACGGATAAGGCGAGAGGGGGGACCTCCTCTTATGTCCATTTGGTGAGAGAGGGGGGGTGTTTCCTTTACTTCCTCTGCAGGCTGCCCCTCTTCCCTGAATTCCCGTCCAAAAGTCCTTTCCCACGGGTCTCCTCCGAATACTTTTTCCTGAGCTAGCAACTCTTGTCCCTTCATTCCTGTGACCTGCACACATTCACACACACACATATATTTTCATGCCTTCCCCCCCCTCCCCCTTTGGACCCAACCCCCTGGTCTTCCTTCAAAGCCTCAAACAGTCATGTATCCATCCCCTCCATCGCCCTTGCTCCCCCCACCCCATCCCATTTGCCTCATTTCCTGTTGCATCTAGTGGGGTTGCTTGACTCATATACATATATACTGGGTTGTGTATTGTATATTTGCTTTCCCCCCTCCCTCCCCCCTGGAATGACTTCCTGGCAGCTCTATCTGTGGCATCGGGGGGGGGGGGGGTTTGATTGTGGGGACCACCTCTCCCCACCCCCACCCCTTTTAGCTGATGAAGAGATGGATAGGATGAGAAGGAAGGAGGGGGGGAAGAAAAGAAGAATGGGATTGGTAGGAAAAAAGGGAAGAAAGGAAAGGAAGATAGAAGGAGGAAAAGAAAGGAAGATAGAAGGAAAGGTAGATAGAAAGAAAGGAAAAGAAGATAGAAGAAGGAAGGGGTCGGGAAAGGAAGATAGGAAGGGAAAAGATAGAAGTAGCAAAGGAAGATAGAAGAAGGAAAGGAAATTAGAAGGAGGAAGGGGAGGGGAAAGGAAGATAGAAGAAGGAAAGGAAAGGAAGATAGAAGGAAAGGAAAAGATAGAAGAAAGAAAGAAAAGGAAAATAGAAGAAGGAAAGGAAGATGGAAGGAAAGGAAAGGAAGATAGAAGAAAGAAAGGAAAGGAAAATAGAAGAAGGAAAAGAAAGGAAGATAGAAGAAGGAAAAGAAAGGAAGATAGAAGGAAAGGAAGATAGAAGAAGGAAAGGAAAAGAAAGGAAAGACATAGCCCCGACAATTACTAGCTGCAGATGGGCAACATCACTGGATAGTCTGGCATGGTTGGTGGGGCCTGCTGCAGATTTCATCTTCCAACCCGCTTCTTCACCCCTTTTCCCCCTCCTCTCATTCTCCCCTGCCCTTTCCCCCCCCCCCCCCCCCCCCCCCGTTTTCTCTCCTTGATTTGGACTTTGGCTTCTCCCTGGCTTGATTTTATTTTTTCTCCCCCTCCCCCCCAGCCTAACCACTCCGGGCTCCAGGGCCTCCACCGCCTCCACTTCCGCAGCCGTGAGCTCCGCGCGCCCGCGACAGCACCAGAAATCCATGTCTGCCTCGGTGCACCCCTCCAAGCCCATGCTGCCCCCCACCGACAATCACTACGAGGCCCAGCGACCTAGGCAAGTGGGCAGCTGTGGGCGCCTGGGGGTCTTTCCTTCCCTCCTTCTTTCCTTCCCTCCTCTCCTGCTTCCCACCCTCCAGGTCTCTCCAGCTGCCCCCCTTGGTTTCATTGTTCTGCGTCCCCTCCTGGCCCCAGAACCATAACCCTCGTAAAGGGGGAGGGCTGCCTAGAGGGGATCGGGGCAGAAGAGATTGGGGGGTTCTGTCCTGAGACCTGGGAACTCATCTTGTTGGGTGGGTTCCTCCCTAATTTTTAGGCAGGTGTCCTCAAACTTGGCCAACTTTAAGATTTGTGGATGTTCTCCCAGTCACCATATTGGAGTGGCAAAGCTTTGAATAACCACTAGAGGGCAGCAAAGAGATGTGCATCTCTTTGCTGCCCTCTAGTGGACATTTCAGCAAGTTGGATTCCCAGAATTCCCATGACTGGCTGGAGAATTCTGGGACTTGAACTCCACAAGTCCTAAAAATTGGCCAAGTTTGGAGACCTCTGGCCAAAAGGCTGGAAGAGGCTTTCATGGCATCCTTCCTCAACATGCCCTCCACCTCTTCATGGTCCTGGGTCCCCGGGTTCCAATTGGCTTATGATCCTGACTTATTTGGGACCCACCGGCCAGGACGATGTTGGTGATTCCTACTGGGTTTGCTTTCCCCTCTCCATGCCCGGGACAAGGGGAATCAATTTTGTAGGTAGTCCTCTACTTGCTAAGGCAAGTGGGACCATAACACCTTCCATCACCAAGCAGTGGAGTCATTAAGTGAAACATCGGTTGACCACTCCTGATTTCACACTCTTTTGGGTCTCGTTAGTTAAGTCAATCCAGCTTCCCCATTGTCAGGGTGGAAGCCTCCTGTCAACTCAAAAATATTTCTCTGGTCTTTTAGAGTTGCCAGCAGAAAGGGAGTGGGGGAAGCAGTGCATTCCTTAAATGCTTCAGATAATTGCTAGGCAGCCGAAGCTGTTGGCGTGCAAGATTATTACTGGAGAGCATGATTGATGACTCTTGGCTATAGATGTGTTCCATTGGAGAATATACATCCAGGGGGTGGGAGGAAGACCAGGGTCAAGGGGGAAATGAATGATGTGTCTCAAGAGTCAGCTGCACCCAGGTAGCACCGGCATTGTTCAATCCTGACAAATAATTTCTTTTTTAACTCTGAGAGATGCGGCTAGGGACTCAAGATTTGAATGGGGGTGAATTGTCGGAACCCTGACATCTCCTCCATCTTCATCCTTGGGGGAGAAACCCCTGAGATACCATCTAAAAATGGCTTGTCAGGCCTGACCCAATGGATCGGCTCTCTGCTCACCCCCTCCCCAGGAACCCCAAACCAGCATTCGTGGGTAGGACGTGGCTTCTCTCTCCCTTCGCAACCCACACCTCCCAAGTCAGCGGAGGGTCTCTCTGTCTGTCCTCCCCTGATTGACCTCCTCCTCCTCCTCTTTCCCCACAGCACGGCCCCCCAGCGGGCTCCTGTGGCCTCCCCCTCCGCCCACAACATCAGCAGCGCCCTCCCCGAACGCACCAACTTCCCACGAGGCATCCAGAGCCGCAGCACTTTCCACGCCGGGCAGCTCCGGCCGGTCCGGGACCAGCAGAACCTCTCTTACGGACTGACCCCCGCCTCACCTTCTGGCAACAGCCAAGGCCGGAGAGGGGCTTCCGGCAGCCTCTTCAGCAAGTTCACCTCCAAGTTTGTGCGCAGGTGAGCCAGGGAAGGGCGGGAGCAGTGCATCCAGGGTGGCGTGACTGCATGGAGGGGGGGGAGGGCAGGGTGAGAGTGAGATGGGACAGACACACCCTGTTTCTGCTCCCCTATCAGAAACATCCCTGCTGTTCTTGGGGGCTCCGAGGGGCGCATGCTGGCTGATTCTTTGTGTGTGTTGGACCCCGCTTCCCCTCCCTCTCTCCCTTCCCTCCCACAGATCCCCACCACGATGTCACAGTGCCCACAGTCCGCCGTCTCCTGCGGTGGCAGAGTGGTTAGAGTACAATACTGCAGGTGACTTCTGCTGACTGCTGGCTGCCTACAATTTGGCAGTTTGAGTCTCACCAGGTTCAAGGTGGACTCAGCCTTCCTTCCTTCCGAGGTTGGTCCAATGAGGACCCCAACTGTTGGGGACAAGAGGCTGACTCTAAACCGCTTAGAGAGGGCTGTGAAGCACTATAAAGCAGTGTATCAGTATAAGAGCCTTGGTGGTGCATTGGTTAGAGTGCAGTACTACAAGCTACTCCTACTGCAATTTGGCAGATCGAATCCCACCAAACTCAAGGTTGACTCAGCCTTCCGCCCTTCCAGGGTGGGCAAAATGAAGACACAGATATGCTGACTCTTGCTTTGAGAGGGCTGTAAAAGCACAATAAAGTGGTATATAATAGTGCTCTTGCTATAAGGGCTATTGCTATGGGTCCACATTCAAATCTCACACACACTCCAGGTGGTGCCAAGAATCCAAAGCTGCCACCTGCTCTTTTAAGGGGGGGAGGTGAGCTCACCCAGCTTTCAGATGCCCCCCCCCAGGGCTCCACGGGGATGGGGTACAACCTCTCCCGAGCAAAATCCAGAAAGGGGGCCCTCAGCAGGCAAGTCAACCCCATCCCTAAGGGAGTCTGGGATGCAAGAACAGCCTAGAAATCTCCCCTTCCCCCAAAAGAGGAGACTTTCTTTGGAGTAACACTGCTGGGGAATGACAAGCTATCATTCAGGGTGGCTTAGCCAGCATTGTCACTGCAAAGCCCAGGATGGAGTGGGCGGGATGGCTCCTGATCACAGGACCCCTGTAGAACTAAGACTAACAGAGTTGGAAGGAAGGGGACGCGATGGCTCAGGGGCTAAGATGCTGAGCTTGTCGATCAGAAAGGTCAGCAATTCGGCGGTTCGAATTCCTAGCGCCACGTAATGGAGTGAGCTCCCGTTCCTTGTCCCAGCTTCTGCCAACCTAGCAGTTTGAAAACATGTAAAAAACCTTGGTTTCTCAACCTTGGCCCCTTTTAGGATGGGGGGACTTCAACTTCCAGAATTCTCCTTCTGCCTTCTGCTCTGTTCTGCTGGTTCTGATCTCTGCTGTGCCGGCTGGGGAAATCTGGGAGTTGAGGTCCACCCATCTTAAAAGTATCCAAGGTTGAGAAACACCAAAAGGGCCTATTTAGTCTTGGAAAAAAGACCTGAAATCAATTGAAACAGACAAGTCTGCAAGCCCAAACCACAAACTCGTGTGTGTGTGTGTGTGTGTGTGTGTGTGTGTGTATGTGCGAGAGGCAGTTTTGTAAACCTTCCTCCTTCTTCGCAAGGCCCCAAGAGGAGGGGAGGGAGTCTGGGAAGGGGGGGAATGACCCACCTCTGTGCAGTCCAGCGCCTCCTGTCCCCAGCCCCCCCTTTTCTTATGCTGTGTATTTTACCCTCCTTCCTGCCCACCCTCTCAACTCACCCCATCCTTCTGTGGGTCCTTCCCTGGGCAGCCTCTAGCCAGAGGGGGCTATGGGGCGGGAGAGAGCAGGGGTGACCCCAGCCACCCTGGGTTCCCCCCACTTCCTCTCGCCTTCCAAAAGAGGTGACCAGGGATTTTGGGGAGCCCCACCCACCCAAGACAAATCCCAGTTTGAGACACAGGGAGGCTGCTCATCTTTCTTCATTGGACGGAAGGAATGAAAAATGGGGGGAAGGTGTTCACATCAGCCTCCCTTTCCTCAAAGACACCCCCAGAACAAATCTGGGGAGGAGAGGGAAGAGGGGGGGCACCGGCCTATTCCGGGACCCATGGCTTGTTCATTTCACACTTTCACGCTTGCTCATCCACCCACCACTGTGTTTTTTTCCTCCCCCCTCCCTTTTTTACCCCCTCCCCTTCTAGAAATCTATCTTTCAGGTTTGCCAGAAGGTAGGCGTTCGTCACACTGGAATTTGTTCTTTTCCCTCCTCTTCCTCCTCCTTCCTCTCATGCAACACTCACCTCCTCCCTACCAGCTTCTCTCGCTCTCTCTTTCTCTCGTTCTCTCTTTCTCTCGCTCTGTCTGTACCCCCAACCCATGATGGCCAAGGGTGGCTGTGTGTGAACGCAGAGGGCACCCTTAAAGGGACAGTTTGGTCGTGGTGGTGGTCTTATTAGCTTTTGGCCTGAAGGAAGGGAAGCCCACCGGGATGTGGGGGAGGGGCTGTTTCCACTCGGTCCCATCTGGGTCGCCAATAAGTTGTCTGGCGTGGGATTAACCGCACGAGAAGGCTGTCTCTTTAAAGGTGATTCTCCAACTTTGTGGTTTTTGCCTTGGCTGGGCCTCTGCTCTTTCTAACCAGATTCTTCCCCCCACCCCTCCTTCCCCTCTCCTGCCACACACTAATCCCTCTTCTCCCTGCATGGTGGCGGTTAGGAGGAGCTGGGCTATATCCCTCTGCTCTGCTGCTGGACGCTGCCTTGAAAGTTCAGGCTTAGCTTGTGGGAGGTGGGTGAACAGGGATTCAGCCCGTCCAGAAGAACTTCATGGTCCTCCTCAGGGATGAAAATGGAGGCCCTGGGGAGTAGGGGGTTTGCACCCCTAAGGGGAAGATGCTAGCTGTGGTGCAGGTTGCAGTGATCTCTTTTCAAGGGGAAAACAGTGAGATCACAAAGGTAAATTTACAAGAGCCACTTTGGCCTGGTGGTTAAGTTGCTGGGCGCCTGAGAGTTCTCGTCCTGCCTTATACCCAGCCAGGTGGCTTTGAGCCAGTTCCTCCCTCTCTCTCTCTCTCAGCCCTCATGGGGTTGTTGTTGGGGATAAAATAGGAGGAGGGAAGGATTAGGTATGTTCACCCCCTAAACAGTAAGGAAACTGGGATCAAAATAAAGAGAGAAAACTGGCTTTGGGCTGTATAGCTAGTCCTTGACGTACAGCCACAACTGAGCCCAAGGTTTCTGCTGCTAAGTGAGATATTATGTTCAATGTGTTTTTGCCCCATTTAACGACCTCGCTTGCCACTGTTGTTATGTGAATCACCACCATTGTTAAGTTAATCAGAGGGTTCTTAAGTGAATTTGGCTTCACTCACTGACTTTGCTTGTCAAAAGGTCGAAAAAGGGAATCATGTGAACCCCCTCCCCCCCGAATTCTGCAACCATCATAAATATGAACCAGTGCCAAACGGTCACTAAACGAACTGTTGTAAGTTGGGGAATTGTCTGTGTAGCGTGCCACAGACAAGCTGGGTCTCATGCTGTAGTTCCCATACATTTCCTCTCTCAAACTGGGAGGAAGTTGTGCTGTCAGTTTTCAGCGGTCACTTCGATAGTGTCGTGTGTGCGAGAGCTGCGAGATGCCAGGCTTAAGTAAATGGAATCAAGCCTTCATCCACTCACATTAACTCCGGTTTAAACGGAAAATAAGCAGAACTGTGTTGTTTTTTTGCTTCAGTAACATCTGCTTCCTGCCAGCCCTTTGCACTGGAAGGAAGGAAGGAAGGAAGGAAGGAAGGAAGGAAGGAAGGAAGGAAGAAGGGAGGAAAGGAAGACGGAGGGAAGGAAGAAAAGAAAGAAAAAGGAAGGAAGGGATAAAGGGGAAGGGAGAGAAGGAAGAAAAGAAAGAAGAAAAAGAAAAAAGGGAAGAAAGAAAGAAAGGAAGGAAGGGATAAAGGGGGAGGGAGAGAGAAAGAAAAGGAGAAGAAAAAGAAAAAAGAAAGGGAAAAGAAGAGAGGGAAGGAAGGAAGAAAGGGAAGGAATAAAAGAGAGAAAGGAAGGAAGGGATAAAGGGAGGGAGAGACGGAAGAAAAGAAAGAAGAAGAAGAAGAAAAAAGAGAAAGGGAAAGAAGGAAGAGAGAGGAAAGGAAGGAAGAAAGAAAGAGGGGAGGAAGAAAAGAAAGAGAAAGAAAGATCCTTTTTTATTCAACCTTCAACTTTCCAACCTGGCACAGCAACAGTGTTGACCTACTAAATTGACCCAGAGTCCTTCTCTTGGAGCAGAGCTGAGCAGAAGAGAGAATATGTCTGTGTGAATTCCAACCCCCCCCACTCCCCCCCCCAAAGAGGGGAGGGGTATGACAAGATAGCCCGCCCCCTTCTCAACCTGCAGCCCTCTGCTGAGAGAAACAGAGTCTCAGGGGCTCTTGAGTTGCCTTGCTTTGCCTTTTGCGCAGGGAGGGTGCGATGCTCGCGCACGAGAGCGCCTCCTGAAAGCGATTGGCAGAGGGAAAGAGCACCCTTTCGAGGCGCATGGGCCCAGAAGAGTTAGCAGCACCCCAGCACACTGGGCCACGGTTGTCCCAAAAAGGAGCTTTTTGCAAAAGGCAGCTGGACTTTCTTGGGCTTTAAAAGCGTTTTGCTTCTCATCCAAGAAGCTCTTTCTGTCCTTCTTGGATGAAGGAAGGAAGAGAAAGGAAGAAAGATGGACAGAAGGGAAAAGAAACAGGAACAGAAGGAAGGAAAGGAAAGAGAGAAAACAAAAAAAGAGAAGGAAGGGAAAAAAAAGATTAGGAAGAGAAGGAAGGAAAAAGGAAAGAAGGAAGCAAAAAGGAAGAAAGGAAGGAAGGAAAATGGAAAGAAGAAAAAGGAAAGGAAAGGAAGGAAGGAAGGAAGGAAGAAAAAACATTAGGAAGAGAAGGAAGGATGGAAAAAGGGAAGGAAGCAAAGGGAAGGAAGAGAAAAGAAGGAAAATGGAAAGAAGGAAAAGAAAAAAAAGAAAAGGAAAGAAGGGAAGGAAGGAAGGAAAAAAAGATTAGGAAGAGAAGAAAGGAAGGAAAAAGGAAAGAAGGAAACAAAAAAGGTTGGAAGAGAAAGGAAGGAAAATAGAAAGAAGGAAAAGAAAAAGGAAGGAAAGGAAAGAGAAAACAAAGAAAGTGAAAAAAGGAAAAAAAGAAAGATTAGGAGGAGAGGGAAGGAAAGAAAAAGGAAAGAAGGAAAC
>BLBF01000081.1:6557144-6568238 GCA_015471245.1 Laticauda colubrina
GAAAGATTAGGAGGAGAGGGAAGGAAAGAAAAA
Organism: Laticauda colubrina; assembly: GCA_015471245.1. Lineage (NCBI taxonomy): Eukaryota > Metazoa > Chordata > Lepidosauria > Squamata > Elapidae > Laticauda > Laticauda colubrina. The sequence continues at coordinate 6,557,178 of BLBF01000081.1, forward strand.
GGAAAGAAGGAAACGGAAGAGAAAGGAAGGAAAATGGAAAGAAGGAAAAGAAAAAGGAAGAAAAGGAAGGAAGGAAAAAAAGACCAGGAAGAGAAGGAAGGAAGGAAACGAAAAGGAAGCAAAAAGGAAGAAAAATGGAAAGAAGGAAAAGAAAAAGGAAGGAAAGGAAAGAGAAAACAAAAAAGAAGGGAAGGGAGGAAAAGAAAGAAAGAAAAATCAGGAGGAGAGGAAAGGAAAGGAAAAGGAAAGAAGGAAACAAAAAAGGAAGGAAGAGAAAAGGAAGATGGCAATAAAGAAAAGGAAGAGAAGGAAGGAAAGAGAGAGAGAGAAAAGGAAGGCCTCTGAGTCATGCTGGGTTTGGGGGAGCGTTCCCCAAAACTGGCAGGGTTACGCGGCTCAGCCTGTTCCCGCCTCCTCTTTCCTTCCTCGCTTTTGTCCGCGGCTTCTGCTCTCTGGGAATGGAAAGAGACGGTGCTTGCACCCAGCCAAACGAACCCAAGGCTGACCCTGTAGCTTTCCCCGTGTCGTGTCCCCCGCCCCCCCCCCCCCCCCCCCCCCCCCCCACGAGGCTGCCTTGGCTGATCCCAGCATGCAAGGGCTGCCCGCTCTGCCTGGGGGCCCCACCACACCTTAGACCCCCCCCCCCCCCTTTTGAAACCCCCCAACCCCCCCCCCCCCCCCCCCCCCCCCATGGCTTGGGCGAAAACAAAAACCAGGGGCAGGAAGTGCTAACTGGAGGGTGCTGATGGCTTGTCTCCTGCTCTGTTTTTTGAGGAACCCGCATGAGCCCGAAAGCAAAGACCGCGTGGAGACCCTCAGGTGAGACGCAGCCAGGGCTGGGCGGGGCTTCCCACCCTGGGTCCACTCGGTCTGTTTCTCGAGCAGGGCCAGGCTGCTCCTTGGCACCTACCTCCATTCTTACACCTCTTCCTTGCCCTCACCTCTTTCTCCCTCTTTTCCTCCTCTTCCTCCCCCCTCCCCTTTAGCCTAGCATTGATGGTGTTACCTAGTTTGGTAATAAAATGTCTGCAAGAAAATAACTACACTTGGAGAGCACCTCAGAGTCTTCCTCCTCCTCCGCCAGTCTAGCACTGATAATATTACCTTGTTGGGTAATTAAATGTCTGCAAGAAAAGAACCACGCTCAGAGAAACCCAGGACACCACGGTCATCCTCCTCTTCCTCCTCCCACCTCCTCTAGCACTGATGATGTTACCCAGTTTGGTAATAAAACATCTGCCAGAAAATAACCACTCTTGGAGAACACTAAGGACCTTGCAGTCCTCCTCCTCTTTCTCCTCCTCCAAACCCCCACCTCTAGTCTAGCACTGATGATGTTACCTAGTTGGGTCACGAAATGTCTGCAAGAAAACAACTCTGCTTAGAGAGCACCAAGGACCCCACAGTTGTTCCTCCTCCTCTTCTAATTCTTTTTCTTTTCATCTCTCCTCCCCCCCCCACCAGCTCTTCTGGGTCACGTTCTGGTCACGGATCGGACTGGGGCAGCACACCAGTGCCCTTCGGAGGGTTGGGGAGGGAGAAGAATTCCTCTTCCCTCCTCACCCTTTTCCCTTTCTCGTCTCCCCCCCTCCCCCTGGCAGGCCTCACATGTTGGGCAGCGGCGGCGGCGGGGGTGAGAAAGACCGGGACGAGAACCGGGACGCCAAGCCGCGGTCACTGCGCTTCACCTGGAGCATGAAGACGACCAGCTCCATGGAGCCCAATGAGATGATGAAGGAGATCCGGAAGGTGCTGGATGCGAACAGTTGCCAGTGCGAGCTGCAGGAAAAGTACATGCTGCTGTGCATGCACGGCTCTCCGGGCCACGAGGCCTTCGTGCAGTGGGAGATGGAAGTCTGCAAACTGCCCCGCCTCTCGCTCAACGGCGTCCGCTTCAAGCGGATATCGGGCACTTCCATGGCCTTCAAGAACATTGCCTCCAAAATCGCCAACGAACTCAAGCTTTAACGGGCCAACCCCCCCGGGAGAAAAAGAGGGGAGGGGAGGGCCTGCGCCTGGCCCGCACATGCGACGGAGGGGGAGGTGGGAGTGTCAGGAAGAAAGACAGCCGCGGCTTCCCAAAAGGGGGCCCCGGGTGCCGGGCCGTACAGGCAAAGGGGGCGGAGGGGGGGCAGGGCGAAAAGAGGGGGGAGAAGCTGGGGGGGGTATTTCCCCCCACACACACCTCTCCATCTCCCCCCCTTTCCCACTGATGGATCTCCATGGAGACAGGGTGCGTGGGATTGTGGTTGGCAGCCACCTAGCTGGTCTCCGTGGCAACAGAAACGGGAGGGTACCCAAGGGCTGTCTGTCTGGATGAGGGAAAGCATCCCTTTTGGTCTCCGTGGCGACCATGGTACTTTTTCTTCCTCTTTTTTTTTAAAAAAAAAATTTTTTTTACCCTTCTTCCTCTCCTCCCCTTTCCCCCCTCCCTTCACCGCCCCCCTCCCCCCAGTTTCCTTCTTGGACACAAGACAGGGTTTGCCCTGTTACCAAACTGCAACTGAAAAAAACAAAAGCAGGGAGTCAGTCTCCCCGCACCCACCCCTGGGAATTGGGTTGGGGGGGAGGGTCCTTTTAGAGCGGCAGCTGGCAGGAGACAGTCAGGGATGGTAAAGGGGGGGGAACCCTTCGCTAGGAAAAAAAAACGGGGGACCGAGGGTCTCGCTGGGCATGTTGGCGCAGGACGGTGTGTCCGTCTGCCAACGATGGGAGTCAAATGCCTCCTTGCTGCCCAGCCAAGGTGTTTCTCTCCCCACCCACCCACCAAGCTTGGTCCCTGCAGATGACACAACTCCCCCCCCCCCCCATACACACACACCAACAAGAGATCCACACTCCTCCCAAGGATCTTTTCTTTTTTTTGCTCTTCCTTGCTAATTGGGGGTTGAACGGAGGGGGGGTTGTCGAGATGGCACAGCAAACCTGATCCATCCCTCCTTTGTCCCCCCCCACTTTCCATGTTCCCCCCTCCCCTTTGTACAGGCATGGTGGTAGAGGGTCACTCCCTGGGCTGGTTAGCACCCTGTTTACAGACACAGCTTCTAACAGCAGGGGACGTACCCCCACACCCACCTGTCCTGAATGCTGCATAACTCCACTCTGGGGGCTTAGCCTTCCCTTCCCCTGGCATGCCCAAACATGGGACACACACACACACACACACCAGAAGCTGGCTGTGGAACAGGCCTGCTTGGGGGGGGGGGGGGGGGAGGCAGCACAGCCAGGGGTGTTTACACACACAGACACACACGCATGATCCCAAATTCCTTAGGGATGTTCGGGATGGGTTGAAGAGCTTCAGGCCCCGTGACAGGTACGCTGCTGCCCTTGGCTTTCTGGAGAGAGACGGGTGGGGAGGAGTGACCCATGGCTTCTGTTCCTTTCAATCCCCTTCCCCAAAATTTATTTCCCTTTCCAAAGCACAAGAGCAAAAGAAGAAAAAGAGGAAAAGAAAAAAGACTGGGGCCTGGGTTGCAGCCCCTTGCCTTCCCTTTGGCTTGGCACTCCCTCTGGGTTTCTTTCGTTGTCACATTTCCCCACTCCACCCCCGCCCCTCTCTTGAGAATGTATTTTTGGTCCTGGGGAGCGGGCTCTGCATCCCCTTCACTCACACACACACACACACACATGTACACGCCTGGTTTGTATATAACTGTACTGATACCTCGGTTTTTGTGAGTGGTTATTTTTTTGGGGGGGATGGGTTGTTTTAATTTCTCATCACAACATTGCCTTTTTTAAAAAAAGAAAGATCATGTCCTTTTGGGGAGGGGGAGGTCATCTCTTCCCCTCCCATCCTTCCCTTCTCTTGCTTTCTTTCTTTCTTCCTTTCTCTCTCTCTCAAGGATGCTGCCGTTTGATGTAGTTTTACAGGTTCTAGATTAAAACTTTCCAGAAAGCACCTCTCTAGCGTCAGATTCCTATTTTTGGTTCCATGTTTGCTCCCATCCCACTTGAGGTTCCCATCCCAGCTTGACACAAGGGATAGAGGTTTGGGCAGCCCAGCCCACTCAATCCCCCATCCCCAAGACTTGGGGACCAGCAATCTTTCATGTGGGGGGGAGGGGAGAGGGGAAGCACACTCCTTCCTGCTCCAGCCGGAGAACCTGTCACATCTCTGGGAAGACTGGCCGGTTTCTTATTAAAGCCAAAGAAATTTTAAAAAGAACCACATGCTCCAAGCCTGTTTTTCCAAAATGATGGGGAGGGGGGAAAGTGGGGGAGGGATGCTCTTCCTTGGAAAACATCCCAAGCTCCAAAATGATGGGGGGGGGGGGAAGAGGATGCATCTGGGGGTTATCCACTCCCTCCCCCCACTTTCCAATCAAGCACCATCCTGAAAACTTCTACCAAAATATCTTTTATTGAAAATGCCACAAGGACTCTTAAAAAGACGTGAGCGCTGAGCTGTCGGGGAAGGGGTGGGGTGGGGGGGTTGCTAGGTTCGAAGAAAGTTTTTTTGAAGCCAGGGGGGACGGGGGGGACACGTAAATGGTCCTGTTCCTTCCTCTTAAGGCGATCGACAGCTGGCCCTCGGATGCTTGCAGACTGCTTCCAGGAGGAGAACAGATGAGTAAGTACAGAGCAGATCTGAGCTTTGCGTCATGCGTGTAGAAATTCCAAGTTCTCCAGCATGGGGATATCTGGTTCGGGAGCAGTCGGCTTCTTCCCCCCCATCCCCAAAATTGGGAGATGGGCCCCCTCCCCGGCTTTTCTCCCCTCCCACTCAAAACATCATCATCCCCTTCTTTCCAAGCAGGGGAAATGTATTCTGTCCAGTCCTATTCCAAAGCTACATCTTCTATTGTTTTCTCTTTAACCCGCCAAGCCCCCTGCCCCAATGCCAACATCACCCCATCCAGGGCCGCCAGCTTTCCAAACTATAAGAGAAGGGAGGGCAGGAGTGGAAAGCCCCCTCCTCTTTCTCCTGCCCTCCCCCCAGTTCATCCCCACTGCCTCCAATCCATGTTCCCTGCCGAACCCCACCCACCAGGGCTGCAGCGAGGCTGGCGCAGGGGGTCCCCGCTTCAGAGGGACCCCAAGGAGGGCAGAGGGGGCGGCTCGCCTGTCCCACTGAGCAGCGTTGGGGGGTGCTGGGCTCCCCGCTGTGTGGCCTGGCGAGACCCTGCGGGCCGGATGAGCGGAGGCGGCAGCTGGTTGACCGAAAGTCTGGGCTGCAGAAAGCGGCCTTGCTGTAGGGGTGGCGGCTGGCGGTGCAGCATGGGTGCGGTTGGCAGGGTGGGCCTCAGCAAAGGGGGAGGCTGGGAGAGTGCCACAGGGGGAGGCCGGGGGGAGGCGGGGAGAGAGGGAAGCGCGGGAGGAGGCTGGGGCAACTGGGTTGGAGGCGGCTGCACAGATCGCGATACAGCGGTGATCTGGACCTGGAAGGACAAAAGGAACGACGTCAGCGCCATGCCGGGTACCCCAAAAGTGCCCGGCATCCCCCCTAAAGCCTTTCCCCTCCCCCCTCCCCCTGACCTCATCCTCTTCCTCGCTGCTGCTCTTCTGCTCCTGGTGGGGAGAGCTGCCATGGGCGGGATCCGGACTCAGGCCTTCCTGCTCCGCCTCCCACTCCTGCAGCACCTCCTCCAAGTTAAATCGCCGGCGATAGCTGACGAAGAAGGTTTTCACCTGCGCCACCGTCTTGTTGCTGATCACTTCGGCGATGGCTTGGAAGTCTTTGCCGTATTTCCGGATGGCTGCCGCGGGAAGGGGTGGGGAGGGGGAGAAAAGCCAAGGTTGAACAAGACGCCTTGTGTGGCGCCACATGGCCAGCAAGAACGTGGCACCCCGTCTCTTGCGTCGAAGCCATCAGAACTTGGGATGAAGGCTCCCTGGTGCCCCCAGGGGGAAACTGCTTATTTCTCCTACTGGGGGGGGGGTCTCCCTCCCATTCCGCATGGTGGCCTAGAGTAGGGGTCGCCAACCTTTTGGACCTCAGGGACCACCAATCTCATAATTTTAAATCCCAGGGACCACTTAACAGTTCTGTAGTTGTGGCCTAATTTGTGGTTGGCTTGGTGGTCATGTGACTGGCTGGGCCTGGCTTGTATGTAAATATTATAAATATGTAAATATTGAATTTTTATAAAAAAGAGCAACTTTTACCCAAAATTAGGCAGATTGAGTTGCCCACAGAATCATCCAGTGATCTATCTATCTGCCATCGGCTAGCTCAGTCTGTTGCATAAAATCTACTTGCCTTGAGTCTGCACTGAATAGAACCTTCAGTCCTAAAGGAGGTTCGGCTGTGCTTAAAAGCAGAGCCAAAGATCTAAAGACTAGCTAGAAAGCAAGAAATCCAACCATTGCCTGCTTCCCAGCTAATCTAAATCTCCCGGCGCAGCAGAACAGATGATGGTTGGAAAAAGTAAAAATAGCAATTTAGCAGGCAAGTTTGCCAGGTAAGGAGTCAGTGGGCAGGGAGGATTTCCGCGGGCCATGTGGGCGGCGCAGCCTTGTGTTCCCACGCAGCCTGGATTAATTGCTTTGTGGGGGGTGCTCTGCGGGTGAGATTTAACTGCAGCCCACCTTCTGATGCAAGTGGGGGAAACTCACCTTGCACTGCCAGCAGCTGCTCATCGGTCGTCCAGCGGGAGTTGAACTTGATGTTAGTCTGCAAAATTTATCGGTTTGAATTGAATCTCGGGGGGGATGACGACACCCTTTTTGACTCTCCTTGACCCCCCGCAGAACACTTTGGAATCCCAAAACCAGGAAGGTACTGCCCCCTCCCCCAAAATCCTTCAGGGGGTCCTCCTGCTGCTCTCTCCAAATATTGCCCCCAATTCAGTTACACAAACACTAGGGAATGAACTGAATTCCTACAGATTCTACATTTATTTCTGCATCCGCTTTTATTGTTTTTATCAGTAACTGAAAGCAGTGAACGTGTCTAATGCTCCTTCCTCCTCTCCCTACAACAGCCCTGCAAGGTGGGTTGAATATTAGGGTATTGGCCTCAAGTCTCCCAGCTGGCTTTCATGCCAAAGGCAGGACTAGAACTCAACTCTCCTGATTGGCTCCAAGTTCCCAGTTGTCTTTCACGTCTTAAGACGGGACTAGAACTCACTGCCTCCTGGTGATTGTCCCAAAGTTTCCCAGTCATCTTTCACACCTAAGGCGGGACTTGAACTCACTGCCTCCTGGTGATTGGCCCAAAGTCTCCCAGTCAGTTTTTACACCTAAGGCAGGACTAGAACTAGAGTTTCCAGGTGATTGGCTCAACGTCTCCCAGTCAAAGGCGGGACTAGAATTCCCCCACCTAGTTCCTAGCCTGGAGCCTCGGCCAGGCTGGACCAAAATGGCTCCCTCACTCTTCAATAAATTCAAACAACGTTTCCCCTGTTGCCCTACCGCCTATTTTGGGGAGCACGAGGTTGGACCTCTCTCCTGTCACCCTTGCCCTGAATGAATTGGGGCGCTCACGTTCTTCCCTCCCTGGGGCTCCCTGCACTGGCAACACAGGTGAGCGCTCACCTCAGTTGGACGCAGTTTGTGTATCCCCTCGCCAAGCGCCTGCTTCATGCTGCTGTTGATCTGTTTGATGCTCTGCACCTAGCGCAGAAGGGATTGGGAGTCTCAGAATGGGGGGGGGGTGTTTCCAGTTGGGGGGGGCGAACCCCTTCCCCCCACCCCCACAAGCTTCAAGGATGGAAGAGGAGACCCCAAAGGAGCTGGAGATGAAACCTAGAAGTAGGGCAAAATTTCCTGACAGAACAATTAACCCGTGGAACTCCTTGCCTCCAGAAGTTGTGAATGCTCCAACACTGGAAGTTTTTAAAAAGATGTTGGGATAACCATTGTCTGAAGTGGTGCAGGGTTTTCTGCCTAGGCAGTGGGTTGGACTAGAAGACCTCCAAGGTCCCTTCCAACTCTGTGATTCCATTCTGTTCTGTTGTATTATCTGCTTCCGATTCTATTCTATATTTTATTCTCTACTTATTCTCTTCTAATTTCTAATTCTATTCTATATTCTAATCTCTATTTATTCTGTTCTAATTTCTAGTTCTAATTTTATTCTATATTTTATTCTCTACTTATTCTATTCTAATTCTATGTTCTAATCTTTACTTATTCTGTTCTAATTTCTAATTCTATTCTAATTTTGTTCTATATTTTATTCTCTACTTATTCTATTCTAATTTCTAATTCTATGTTCTAATCTTTACTTATTCTATTCTAATTTCTAATTCTATTCTAATTTTATTCTATTCTATATTGTATTCTCTACTTTATTCTACTTTCTAATTCTGTTCTATATTCTCTACTTCTTATTCTATTCTAATTTCTAATTCTATTCTAATTTTATTTCATTCTATTTTCTGTTCCTATTTCTATTCTCTTCCCCACTTCAAATGGAAGAAAGTCCACACTTAAACTCAGCTTCTATCCTGCGCCCCTGTGACTTTAGCAAGCCTCACCTGCCAAAGACACCTTTTAAAAAATAAGGAACCCCATTCAATTTTTTTAAAAAAAATATACAAGATTTTGGATTGGAACTGGGTACCTGGCGTTTGAGCGAAACCAGCTGGGAGTCCAGGTGGCGCAAGGTGAGCAGGGCCACGTCAGGGCTGGTGGAAAGTCCCGTGATACCTTCTTGGCTCAGATACATGCCCTTCGGGGGACGCCGGCGAGCACGGAGAGGATGATGCCGATATTGGGGCAGCTGCACCTCCTTCTTCATGGGCCCAGGTTTGCTGCTGGGGGGCTTCGGATAACTAGGCTGGAAGGGGGGGGGCAAGGGATGAAATAGGAGGTTGTGCCCTTCTGGGAATCCCCCTCAGACCATGCCTTGCTGTGGGGAAGTCAACTTCCATGCGCTTCTTGAACAGCTCCCAAAACCCGGGTCACCCCATCGCCATGTCGTAGGACGAGGATGCCAGGCAGAGCTTCTCTTTCCCAGAACACCTCTGGCTCTTGATCCGGTACTGGTAGTCCTCGATTTGGCCACCCAAATTCCATGGCTGAGTGAGACCGTTGCGAAGTGAGTTTCGCTCCGTTTTACAACCCTTCTCACTGCAGCGGTTTGTTGTCGTTAAGTGAGCAACCCAGTTGTTAAGTGAATCTGGCTTCCCCCATCGATGATCGGGAGGTCGCAAAAGGGAGACGCTGCGACCGTCATAAAAGACGAGTCGTCTGCCACGCGTCTGAATTTTGATCCAGTGAGACGGCAGGAGATGCTGCGAGGCTGGTGAAAAACAGCCATTTTTCTCCCATGCCATTGTACCTTCTGACCGTTGTTAAACGGAAGGTTATAAGTCGAGGAGTACCTGTAGTTAGCACCCTGTTGGACTCCGTCTGCACGAGGGAGCCTTCCTGGTCCCTTACCTCCTTTTTGGGATCCATGGTATCAAATTCCCCTTCACTGGCCTGCCGGGGATCTTCTAATTCATCGTTGCTGTGAGGAAGAAAATGTGGCACCTTGGAGTGGACTCTTTCCCAGCCACCCCAAACCTACCTATCCTAGATCCTGTTTCCACCTAATCGGGGGTTTAATCCTAGCTTGTTCCCAGCTTCCAGATGCAAAGTCCCATAAAAACACATCTCTGTGGTTGGCCTGTTTCTTCATCTGTGTCTTCCCCTCTCATTCACTCACTCACACAGACTTTCTCTCACTTTCTCTTCTCACATGCTTACTCTTACTCTTTTTCACTTTTTCTACCCTTTCTCTCTCTCTCTCACTCTTTCTTTCTCTCTTCTCTCCCTCACTCTTTCTCATCTCTCACACGCAGACACCTTTTCTCTTTCTCTTTTTCTCCCCTTTCTCTCACATTTTTCTCACTCTCACTTTGTTTTGACACACTCACTCTTTCTCTTTCTCGCTCTCTTTTTCTACCCTCTCCCTCTTTCTCACACTCTTTCTCTTCTCTCCCTCTCTCACATACACACGCTTTTTCTCTCACTTTCTCATCTCCCTCTTCTCACACACTCGCTTCCACTCTTCCTTTCTCTCTCTATTTCTCTACCCCTCTCTCATTCTTTCTCCCTCATTCTCTCCTTTCTCACACACACTTTTTCTCTTTTTCTCCCTTTTCTCTCTCTCTCACACACACACTTTTTCTTTTTTTTCCCTCTCTCACACACACATACACAGCCCTGAAGAGCTACAGGAGACCTTTTTTGTGGGTGGGGGTGGTGACATAACTACCTACCAAGCTCTCCCGATTGCCCCAAAACAAGCGCATTCCTTCCTTACGCCCTGTGGCAGACAGATCCCTTTAGTGGATTACCTGTCATCCTTTTCTTTCCTGCTGAGCAATTTGCGGGCTTGGCGATCCATCACACTTGTCCGACTTCTGGTCTTCTTCCAGGAGTAGTAATATTTCACCAGGCTGGGAATTAACTTGTCAGGAAGCTACACAAGATGGATGGATGGAGAGAGAGAGAGAGACAGAAAAGTTGGTGCGTCAGTTGTTATGAAGTGATGATCACCCAGTCAGGCTTCTCCTGAGAGGTTTTATGGTCAAGAAATCCAGTCTCTTAAGCGTTTGTGTAATGATCCACCCTCAGTGTAAGGGCTGATGGGATCCACACTTTGGCCAACCTTGGGGGTTTGGCTTCACACACAATGCAATTGAAATTATTTCAGTTGCCAAGCGTCTGAATTTTGATCACATGACCACGGGGAGGCTGCAATGGTCATTAACTGTGAAAAATGATCATAAGTCCCTTTTTTCAGTGCCGTTGTAACTTCAAATGGTCACTAAGTGAACTATTGTAAGTCAAGGACTACCTGCAACTGAAAACATCTCATTCGTTCATCCATTTTCACTAATTTTTTTTCTTTTTTCTTAGAATCAAGTTATATCAATCAACTTCATTGGCTATTATGTCAAGTTAAGTCAATCAACTTCATTGGCTATCATTATGTCAAGTAATACCAATCAACTTTATTGGCTATTATGTCAAGTTATGTTCATCAACTTCATTGGCTATAGTTATGTCAACCAGCTTCATTTGCTATAGTTATATCAAGTTATGTCAATCAACTTCATTGGCTATCATGTCAAGTTATGTCAATCAACTTCATTGGCTATCATGTCAATCAACTTCATT
>BLBF01000081.1:6592516-6613887 GCA_015471245.1 Laticauda colubrina
TTATTTTATTTTATTTTATTTTATTTTATTTTATTTTATTTTATTTTCCACAACTGGCTGGCACAGGAACTCTTTCATTCATATTATTAATCAATACTGTATTAATATTAACCAAGATTAAAATGTCATATTTTTGTTGTTGTTGCTCCAGCCAATCAGCGGCTAAGAAATTCAATTTTCCCCACCCCTGTCGCCCGCGGAACTCGAGTTAAAGGGCGGAGTTTAGGGAAAAGGGCGGAGCGAGTACAAGAACGTGAGTGCGCACGCGCACCCTTCTCCTCTACCTGTTTTGTGTCCGCGCTTTCCCGCTCTTTTCGCCTTCCTTTTCCCCCCCACTATTCTCCCGCCTATTATTTCCTCCTCCGCGCACGCATCCGAGAAGAGGCGCGTCCTGCCCTTCCGCCCTCTCCATTTGCCCTTTCTCCTCGCTGCGCAAGCGCAGGGAGGGGGCCTCGCGCAGCGCGTCAGGGGTTCTTTAGGCCGCGCTTTGCCTTTCCTCGCCGGGTTTTTTTTGGGGGGAGGGGGGTGTTTGCGCAGGCGCAGTACCTTATCTCCGCCCTTTCGGGTCACATCATTGGGGAGGCTGTGGGGGGTTCTCGGTCGCCATCACCATGGGGGTAAGGGGGGGTTGAGTGAGGGAGGGGGCAGAGTTGGAATCGGAGGGGGGGTCGAGAGGAACCGCGAGGGGGATCACGTTTGAGGAGGGGGCCACGAAGGGGGGAGCTGAATGTAACGATGGGGGACTTGGGGGATTATGGTTGGGGGAGAATGTGAGGTAATGGGATGAAAAGCCTGGCCTGAGGGGTGAGAAAGGATAGGGGGGCAGGCTATAAATTGGGGAGCGGGCTGGGGGGGAGATACAAACGAGAGAAAAACTGGGTGTGGGGGGGGTTTGTCAGGATCAAGATGAGGAAGAAATGGGTGTCTTTTTATGGGTGTCATTTATTCAGCTGCTCACCTCAGAGAGTTTCGATATATCTCCCTTAGGGGTGAAAATGGGGGTTGGCGGGGCTTATATTTTAAATATTCAGCAGAGTTTGGGAGGGGGAAAAAACCGTTTGTAAAGTCCTTGGAGTGACTTTTCCCTCCTGGCCTCCCAAGAGGGTGCTAGACTACAGTTCCCATCCTCCACAGCCAAAGGGGGGGCATCTTACACAGTTGAGGGGTGGGTTTGGGGTGACAATATTGGACGGATGGACAATCAGATGATTGATAGATAGGCAGAGATACAGACAAAGACAGACAGGCATAGACAGACATAGATAAATATGACACAATAAACAGATAAATATATGGAAGATGGATGTAGACAGACAGATATCGACAGACGTAGATAAATAGTTGATAGATATCAAGGCAAAGCATATGCTTGATATTCCTATAATATATATATCTAATACAATACAATACTACAATATAATGTACACACATAATGTCAAGGCAAAGAATATGCTTAATACTCTTATACTACAATATAATTCACATGCACACATATATATGTAAAAGAAGAAACACATCCTGTTTATATAATTATATTTATATAATTATATTATTACTATACATAATTTTAAATTCCGGAGATTGCAGGATGTCTATTTCTTCTTTTATAGGCGTATTGGGCACATTCTCTGCCTTGACTTGTTGGTGAAATTAATAGAAGCAGAGTAAAGATAAAACATATATGGACTTCACATATATATGTGCATATAGTGTGTGTGCAGGTTATGTATGTGAAGTACATATTTGTTTTATTTTTACATTGCCCTTACTAACTTTACAAAGGGGTGGGGAACCCAACCCAAAGTCACCCAGCTGGCTTTCATTCCTCAGGTGGGGATAGAACTCACTCTGTCCTGGTTTCTACCCTGGTGCCTTAACCACTAAACCAAACTCTCTTTGTAAAACTTGGAATCTAACTAATTAAAGTGGGGGTAAATAAGAAAAAGGCTCGGAGGTAGGAAAAAAAGAATTTAACGGCATCCATAAAATAAAACGTGTTGTGCTCAAACTGCTAAACCTCTTTTTGTGCCTTATGGGAATGGCGTGTTTCATGCTAGTTACAGGTTCCCCCAATGTTAGGATACGAGCTGTGCCACCCCTATTATAGCCTACCCTGATTCATTGTACAAACCAGTTAGAACGTGAGAGATATATTAATGAAAAGTTCAGGAAGAGTCACAGAGGTGGCCAGTACAGGTAGTTCTTGACTTACAACCATTTTGTTTGTTGACCATTCAAAGTTAGAACAACACTAAAAAAATTGACTCATGGCCGTTTTTTCAAAATGATCAAAAGTCAAACGTTTGGCAACTGGCATGTCATTATGTCTGTTGCAGTGTCCCAGGGTCATGGGATCCCTTTTTGCAACCTTCTGACAAACAAAGTCAATGCAGAATCCATATTCACTTAACATCCATGTGACTATAACTACTGCAGTGATTCACTTAACAACTGTCAAGAAAGGTTGTAAAGTGTGAAGTTCACTTGGAACTGTCTTGCTTAGCAACAGAAATTTTGGGGCTCAATTGTCGTAAACGGAGGACTACCTGTGTCATGGATGAAGCCTTAATAGATGGGGAACTGTTCAGTTCTGTTTGTGTGTTGTGTCTTAGCATTTCAACCCTCCTGGTTGCAGAGGAAGTCCAGTAAAGGGAAGGAGAAGAAGCAGAAACGGTTGGAGGAACGGGCAGCCATGGATGCTGTCTGTGCCAAGGTTGATGCAGCAAATAAAGTGAGTTTTTCTCCTTTATTCCACATCTTTATTATTATTTTACCCTGCAAAGTATGCTTTCCAGTTTTCAACGCCCTTGCGGCTATAAATAAAACACCTTGTATAAAAGCAAATTAATACAGTTAAAATCTGGGGAACGGTGCAATGCAGTCGTGTCCAACCTTGGGCACTTTAAGACTTGTGGGCTTCAACTCCCAGCATTCCCATTTGGTGGGAGAATTCTGGGAGTTGAAGTCCACAAGTCTTAAAATTTGCCAAAGTTGGACACCCTTGATGTAATGGTGAGAAAAGCAACTTGACTTCCGATTCCACTCACCACCCCTTACTTACTGAATGGCTTTACCACAATAATTGCATAATTTAGAAATGTGTGACGCGGGGAAAATAAGAAAACTTTCCTGTGCAGGCATTACTTATTGGGAGTAGAATTTCCATTGCTAAGCAAGGCAGCTATTAAGTGAGCCCTGCCTGATGTGATGACCTTCAGTGATATTATTTTTATAATATAGGTAGTTGTCAACTTAAGACCATTGATTCAGCGACTGTTCAGAGTTACAACGGTGCTGAAAGAAGGGAGTTACAAGTGGTCCTGAAAGTTTCTGAGAAGCAGTTTGGAGTAAGGAAGGAAAATCTTAGGGAAGTCCTGGGGTTTAAGGTGTTCTTTGAATCCAGCTGTTGCCTTGTAGTTTATGGTTGCCTGCTGGTATCATCAACCTGTCCAGACCTAATTCTGGACTCCTGGGGATTGAAGTATTATTTTTTAAACAGTGTTTTGAAGATGGGAAAAGACAGATCTGTGAGTTTATTTCTTGCCTGACATGAAGGAATTGGTGAGATTAAAGTCTTGTCCTCTAGGACAGTCCTGGTGTTTAAGAGAAGAAATGGATTAAAGCCACTTGGACGATATGATTGTTAGTAGATGCTGGTCAGAATAAAGATATAAATAAACTTTTTAATTTCAACAGAAGAAAATGCAAGCAGAAGAAAGGAAGTTCCCACCCCACCCCTCAAAATAACCTCTAAATTTAGTGTCTGGTCTATTCATGAACAAGATGCTTTCCTATCACATCGAAGTTAAGACAGTTTAGCTGATCAATTCCTGCAGAAAATGGGATCAGCTGAAGGTAGTCTACCTGCATCAGGCAGTCCTCAACTTATGGCCATTCATTTAGCGACCATTTGAACTTGAGACGTCACTGAAATAAGTGACTTACTACTGATCTAGCCTCCCTTCAGTGACATGGTCAGAATTCAGGATCTTGGTAACTGGCGTGGATTTAGGACGGTTGCCACGTCCCAGAGTCACACGATCCCCATTTGGTGATCTTCCCAGATGACTTTTCACGAAGTGAACCTTGATAATATAACAAGGGCAGGCATTTTATTGTCTTGATCTTGATCCTTAATGTTCCAAAGCAAAAGGTTAGAAAGTTGTGCTTTTAATAGAGCAACCTTTGGAAGGGACCTTGGAGGTCTTCTAGTCCAACCCCCCGCCCAAGTAGGAGACCTCATGCCATTCTGGATAAATGGCTGTCCAGTCTCTTCTTGAAAACTTCCAGTGTTGGAGCTCCCACGACTTCCAAAGGCAATTTATTTCCGATAAATTGTTCTCACCGTCAGGAAATTTCTCCTTATTTCTAGGCTGGATCTCTCCTTGATTAGTTTTCCATCCATTGTTTCTTGTTTTGCCTTCAGGTGTTTTGGCGGACAGGTGGACCCCCTCTTCTTTGGGGCAGCCCCTCAGAGATAGAGCATTGCCTCAGTGTTTTGACATCAACACTGTAGTTTGTCTAATGACTTCCTTTCTTTGTACAGCTGGGAGACCCCTTGGAAGCTTTTCCTGTGTTCAAGAAATACGACAGAAATGGGTGAGTGAAAGGTCCCTGTCCTTTTTTGGGGAGGAGAGATTCGAATTCAGGCCTCTCCCTCTGCAATAAAATAATGGCAAAGCCTCACTCTTGTCCTGCTTGGCATTTCCGATCTCACAATCCCCAGATTTAATTGCATTTCCACAAGTAATCCTAATCACATATTGTTCTTTCTTGCTTTTGCTCTCTCTTTATTACAGGCTGAATGTCTCCATCGAGTGCAAACGCGTCTCCAGTTTGGAACCGGCTACTCTCGACTGGGCGTTTGAGCTGACCAAAACAAACATGCAGACCTTGTAAGTCCATAAGGCAGGGGTGGGATTCTACCAGTTCACCCCTATTCGCCAGAATGGGTTGTTAACATTCTAAGCAAGTTCAGAGAACCGGTTGTTAGAAGAAATTACTGGGCTAATCCTGTAAGGAAGGCAGGAAGGAAACATTCTGGTGTTGCTTACAGAAACTGCCTCTCCGTTAATCCTTATTACATTTTTGGCAGGACTAGGCTTCCTGTCTCAGGAATGTCTCTGAGTTTTTTTCCCCTTCTTTGCTGGTACTTTGCTTGTGTGGAGTGAGCATTCAAAGTTACAATGGCACTGAAAAAATTGACTTATGACCATTTTTCACACTTATGACTGTTGCAGCATCTCCACAGGGATGAGAGGCCAGGCGGGGAGATGCATGCCTCGATGTGAGTGATATTGAGTTGACCACGCCCAGCCAATAACATGACATGTCCACCCAGTCACATGACCAAGCCACGCCCACCACCTAAGCCATGCCCACAGAACCAGTTGTTAAAAAATTTGAATCCCACACCTACCATTAGGGTACCCAGGGATAATGGGAGGCTGGTGGGCAGCCATTACCAGCAGTTGTGGTATGAGCAAAAAGGTAGTTCAATCTCATACTTCTAGTTCAAGAGCCAAAATATTTGGTTGGTAAGAAAAGAGAAAAAAATGCTCAAAAGTACAAGGTAGACCTTGGCTTAACAGCAGCTTGTTTAATGACCGTTCTACATTACTACAGCACTGGAAAAGTGACTTACAAGTGACTTAAAACGCTTATGACCATTACACCATCCCCATGGTCATGTGATTTATATTCGGATGCTTGGCAACTGACTCATATTTACGATGGTTGCAGTGTCCCAAGGTCACGTGATCCCTTTTTGTGACCTGACAAGCAAAGTCAAGAAGGGAAGCCAGATTCACTTAGCAACCGTGTTCCTAACTTCACAACTGCAGGGATTCATTTAACAATTGTGGCAAGAAAGGCCATAAAATGGGGTAAAATTCACTTCACAACTGTCTCACTTCACAACAGAAAGGTTGGGCTCCATTGTGGTTATAAGTTGAGGACGACCTGTGCAAGGATCCATGGTATGTCATTTTTCAGTGTTGTAACTTCGAACCATCAGTGAACAAATGGTTGTCAGTCAAGGATTACCTGTAGTGTCCAAGGAGTAGAGGCACTTCTGAAAATGATCACTACACAAGGATTCCCAGCTCCCCTGAATTGAAGGTGGTTGATCTCTTCCTGAAGGACATTCTCGTTTATCTTTTTTTCTATCCTCCTTCAAAGGTATGAGCAGAGCGAGTGGGGTTGGAAAGACCGGGAAAAACGGGATGAAATGACCGTCGACCGGGCTTGGTACTTAATCGCTTTGGAAAACGGCTCCCTTCCTGTGGCATTCTCACACTTCCGCTTTGACGTCGAATATGGAGAGGAGGTTCTCTATTGGTAGGGCTTCCCCCTTGGGATTTCAGCTACTGGATTGCGGGCTTCATCAGGCTGGAAGGTCCGAGGGAATGGAATGGAAAATATGAGACGGGATGAAATAGAATAGAATGGAATAAGGATTAATAGAATGGGGTGGAATGGAATAGAAAATATGGAATGAAATGGGAAAGGAATGGAATAAGAATTAATAGAATAAGAGTTGATAGAATAAAAATTAATAGAATAGAATAAGAATTAATGGAATGGAATGGAATGGAATGGAATGGAATGGAATGGAATGGAATGGAAAGTACGGAATAGAACATGTGGAAAGGAATGGCATGGAATAGAATGCAGAAAAAATGCAGAGTAGAGTAGAATATAACAATAGCACTTAGACTTATATACTGCTTCACAGTGCTTTTATAGCCCCTCTCTAAGCAGTGTTCAGAGTCAGTCTGTTGCCTTAACAATCTGGGTCCTCATTTTAATGACCTCGGAGGGATGGAAGGTTGAGTCAACCTTGAGCCTGTTAGGATCGAACTCCAGGCTATGGGCAGAGTTGGCCTGCAATATTGCATTCTAACCACTGCGCCACCAAGGCTCTATGATGGAAAGGAGAATTTGTGCCTGCAAAACACAACAAACCAAAAATCTGTGCTGTATGCCAACTGTGCCTCTAACGTGACCCCTAAGTGTGTTTCACATAACCCCCATATTTGGCACTTCATCAGTTATTTTCATCTCTATTTGGGTCTTCTTGTTTCAAGCTTATCAGTCACTGGATCCCCAAGCAAGCTTTCAATATTTATTTAGTTATTTAAATAGTTGCAAGCACTGATTTCAAATTAAAACAAATGTTTTATTTTATTTTTATTTTTATTTTTTGCTTGATTGAAAGAAGTTCCGTTCTCCTAAATAGGGGCAAAGTCTTTGGAAGTTGTTTCCAAATTTGGCATTTTGTACTTAAATGGTAATAACAAAGATCTTAGATGGCACTGCTGGGAAGTTGATATTTGCTTACTTATTTCTCTTTTTTGGTCTAGCTATGAAATACAGCTGGAAAGCAAAGCAAGAAGGAAAGGCCTTGGCAAGTTTCTAATTCAGATCCTGCAGCTTGTGGCAAATAGGTAAGGTTGTGCTTGCCCATAGTTTCTACAAATTACTCCAGTCTCCCTGCGGATTTTACTTTGCTAGTAGTTGCTGATTGTAAAAAGCCAGCGCTGTCCAAAGACATTCCGTGGTGATGTGGCCATCATGATGTCTTTGAGTGCTGTGATCTTCCTGCCAAAGTGGTACCTATTTGCATTTGCATGCTTTCAGCCTGCTAGGTTGGCAGGAGCTGAAGCTAAGATGGAAACTCGCCCCGTCACAATATATCTCTTAATTTATTCTTTCCTAAACTAACACGATTGATGTACTGATAAGGAAATACAACACTGCATTTTTTACAACCCTGCAATCATAAGGAGTAGAGCCACAATCCACAAGCAAAACCAGGCACACACATGTCAAATATAAGAGAACACAAGATGGATGCAACCTTTAACAGCTTCATTACTGGTTCCTTCAAAATGCTTGGATTTTAAAACACGATTTTGACTTCTACTTAAGCAATTAGTATTGGATTAGATTTGTTAAGATTTGCAGTGCTATGGGAATTATAATTCAGCGGCAATAACGCTTCACGTGCCACATGGAAAGAGAATAGGATCATTCTTGGATAAATACATTGAAGTGTGTTTAATTTCTCCTTTTGTATAGAACTAGAAATTAATCCAAAAGATGAAGCTTCTTCATCCAAAAGTATAGCTAGGAACTATACTGCCTTTTTTTTTTGCTTTTCCTTCCCGTTTTTCTCTCATCCTCTTCTGATTTTGGCTCTCCCTGACTTTTCTTAGCACACAGATGAAGAAGGTCATGTTAACAGTCTTCAAACATAACCACGGAGCCAATCAGTTCTTCAGAGAAGCTTTACAGTAAGTAAAAGATTTCATTTAATTGTTATCTTTTTCCAAGGCAGAAAGAACAAGGGGGTTGCTGGATAATTGGGGTTTAAAAAAACCCACATTTTTCGCGCATCGCCTCCTTGCTTAGATCAAAGCGTTCACCCTGTTAAAATTATTTTGACCAACACCAAACTGTTTCTAACATCTACTGATAAAACACCAGCTGGAAGGTCTATGTCTGGGCCTGCTTTAAAAAAAAAAAAAAAATTGTCGTGACCCTTTAGATTTGAAATAGACGATACCTCGCCGAGCATGTCTGGCTGCTGTGGGGAAGACTGCTCCTACGAAATCCTCAGCCGGAGGACCAAATTTGGTGAGAGCCAGCAGGCTCACCTGGGCACTCCGTGTGGGGGCTGCTGCCATTGAGGTGCTCCTTCGCGCCCTCCGAAATAACCCATCACCCGCCCTCCAACGTCAGCGTGCCTTCCTCGTGGCTTCTCTTGACTGTCCCCTGGCCTCTCAAAATTCTTGCTGCATCCTCAAGTCAAGAAAGACTGAACTCCTGGGTTACATCCCGCATCCTGGGAACAGAGATGTTCCTCCCTATCGGAGATCCTTTAAATCAAAGCCGAGACATACTTTTAGGCCTGTTCTTGCTTCCCTGCAGCCTTGAACTGAAGGTGGGAATCTTGCAAGGGGTTTGTCTTTTCCCTTCTTTTTCTTTTTCCATGGAAAATTGATGGGGTTCCTGCCTAAAGGTGTTGACAAGAATAGCGAGTCCGTTGTCTGCGGATGAAGGATAGACTTTGGGGGTGGCATATCAAGGCAACTTGAGATGGTTCTGTGTTCCTTCTGGGGCTGTTTCCCACTTTTGCGTTTGAATAATTTGCAACACTGGGTTGATAGTTTTGTTGGAGAACCCACAGCAGGTTTTTAAAAGAACATACTTCCTCTAAATCCATTACTGGGAAGATCTTCTTTAGGTGTGTACATATCAAAGCAACTCTGAGCTTTATAGGAGGAGGAGGGATCCACACAGATTTTTAGAATGGGATCCTAAGTATAACATGGTGCCTCTGGTTATACTTCCCTCCTTGTGTGTTGGAGGGCAATATCCGGATTACTCCACGCAGCCTGCTCTTGGTCAGTCCCCAAGTCTGACTAAATAAAATTGCATGATTTCTTCTGAGCCAGCTGTGCTAGAAACAACTTGGAGCGGTTTTGTTGTCTGAAAGTTCCCAGTAGAAGCAGTTGTGCAAGAACAAATCATTCTAGTTCACTAGGAGTGTGTCCTTACTGTTTAGGAGATCCTCTAGTCCGTTGGTTTCGGAACTAAAAACTCAGCATACACGATGATCCCATAAATATATATTGGTTTAATCAACATCTTGATTTTCTCTTTAGACTTCTCCACTGATGGATTTCTCTCCCCCTCCCGTCCCAAAAAAGGGGGAAAGGTGATTGAGCATGTTGAGTGTGGCATGCAAAATACTTTACATTTTGAAGCTGAAATGATACTTTTGTATATCTAGTGGGTGTTGCCTCTTTTTTATTTTTTTTGCATTTTGGGATAATTTTGTTTCACAGAACAAATTTCAAAATAACTACTCTTATAAAACCAGCAACTTTTGCTGGAATAAAAGGGAACAACCTGTTGTTTTTTTTTAAATGAAAAGGGTTAACTGGAATGGGGGAAGTTTGTGTGTTTTTCAAAATAAAACATTCTGTTTGATCTCCAGTGGGTTGTTCCTTTGTGCATTCTGTGGCTCTTTTTTAAAGAGTGCTGTGGTGCTCTGTTTTCGCTAAACATTATAGTTTCTCTCCCATCTGAATACTTTTCTGTGTACCACTTTAAAAAGCCAAGTGAAAAACTACCAATTCTGTTCTTTGGTTCAGGTGTTTTCATTCCTTCTTGTTCTATTGGATGCTGACTCTCATCCTCCCAAGGCCTGTTAAAAAAACGGGTATTTGAGTTTGCAAGTGAGATGCAAGCAGAAAAAAAAAAAGGAAGCAATCCCTTTGTATGTCGAAAATAAGCTTTTGATGTGGTGACTCTAAGCCTTTTCTTTCTGAATTCTGGGAGTTGAAGTCCACACATAATGCTCACAGGGGAATTCTGGGAGTTGGAAGTCCAGACCCCTTCCAAGTAGTCGCGGTTGAGAGACATTGGCTTAGCAGATGCAGTTGTGGAGAGCAGGGCCCCAGTTGAATCAATAGTTTACATCCAAAGATGGTTTAATTGCTAGCAGGATGGCCCAGAAAGCATGGCTGCTCTTGCCACCTGAGACCTGCCAGAATAAGCTAAAAATAGAAACGTTGAGCTAAGGAGAGGTTGACAAGCAGCCAGCATATTATTTTTGCCTGGCAATTGGGTAAGCCAGCCAGATGATTACATAATGACTCGCTGTGTGTGGTAGGAGTCCAGAAAATTGGGCTAATTGCACAAACAATGGTTAGTTGCACTGGGGGCAGATGTATCATGCAAACACAGCTGCAGTTTTATCTTCTGCACTGGCAGCTTCCTTTGTCTGGAAGCTGAAATGTATCTGCCAGAGATCCCACCTTGCAGCTTAGCTGACAAAAAGAAAGGCTAGCTTCTTGGCACCTCTAAGGCTTGGCCAGTCTTGCTCCCTGCCAGTAATTGGACTCAACATTTCACCATCTTGTTCCCTGCCCCTGGCTGTCAAAAACAATCTTTAAAAAAAAAAACACAGTCCCTGAATACTTTTATTAATTACCTTGTCTCATTCCAGCAGGGAGCGAACAGCCTTCCTAGAGATAATACTTGATAATAAATGGCTATAAGCAATAAAAGCCAAAGATAAGGATCAGTTAAGAACCTTGCAGAAATAAATGTTGGTTCTTATCTGATTATCTGAGAGTATTCTGTTGAGACTTCCATTCAAAGACACACACACACTGAACAAGCCAGGTTATCTGAGAAGGCTTGGCAGAGGAGCATTTATAGGTCTGATAGCTTATTCTCTGCCACCCACAGGTTAAGAACGATGTTCAATCAATTTAATTGAATGACTACTGTAAACTAGTGGGCTTCCTCCAATTTGTGGCCTATTGGTTAAAGCACCAGGCTACAAAGCTAGTCCCACCTTAGACAGGAAAGCCAGCTGGATGACTTTGGGCTAGTCAGCAGGAGACGGTGAGTTCTAGTTCCGCCTTAGGCATGAAAGCCGGCTGGTGACTTACAGGGCTGCTTGGAGGGGGGTAAAAAGTAGGAACATTGTGAAGTTTGCCATTGTTGAGTTACTTGTAAAAATAATAAAGGCAGAATATAAATTATATATAGGGGCTCAGAGACTAAGACACTGAGCTTGTTGATCAGAAAGGTCAACAGGTTGGCAGTTCGAATCCCAAGTGCCGCGTAATGGAGCGAGCTCCTGTTCCTTGTCCCAGCTTCTGCCAACCTAGCAGTTTGAAAGCATGTAAAAAATACAAGTAGAAAAATAGAGACCCCTTTGGTCACAGCGTTCTGTGCTCCTTCGGTGTTTAGTCCTGCCGGCCACATGACCACGGAGATGTCTTCAGACAGCGCTGGCTCTTCGGCTTTGTAACGGAGATGAGCAGCGCCCCCTAGAGCCAGAAATGACTAGCAGGGATGTAAGAGGGGAACCTTTACCTTTATAAATTATATAGACTCTTCCAAAGTTCCCATCGAGGGTGGCTGTCTCCACCAGCAAGGAAATAAAACGAATGGGTCGTTTCATGCACTGATGGTTTTTTGCATCTTGTCACCAACTCCAAGGTGTTCTGCTAGATAGAAAGTCAACCCCATCCTCTTCTGGTTGAAGCTTGCCTAACAGCAAGACAACCCACCACCCTTGCTTGCCTTCCTTTCTCTTTCAAAAGTGCCGGTTTCTTTAGCAGTCGACGCAACTTGTGATAATTTTTTTGGCAGTCTCCAAGGAGCAAGCTAACCTTTCTGCTCCTGGCATGCCTTAGGCTGGTGTATTCCTCATAATTGCGGTCCCAGCTGGCAAGGATTCCCTCCCTTGTCACTTGGATAAGTGACAGTCTCCTTTTTGGAAGCAAAGCCAAACAGGATGTTGTCTTTCATATATACTCTTGGCTGCCTTTGAAAGACGTCAGGAGGGAGAGATGCTGGCTGAATGGAGAGGGGAAACTACAGTGGAAATGGATTGGAAAACCTGTTCAGGTGGTCCTTGACTTACGGCCGTCAGTTTTGGAGGCCATATTCCAAACACTGACAATGGCCACAATTGTGCCCAACATTTCCATGGCTAAGCAAAAGAGTTATTAAGTGAGTTCATCCCGTTTTACAACCTTGGCGTGGTTGTTAAGGGAATCACTGCAGTTGTGACCTTAGTGACATGGTTGTTAAGTGAGTCTGGCTTCTGTATTGACTGCATTGACCACACAAAGGGTGATCAATGACCTCAGGAGTCTGCTGCCATCATAACTACAAGTTAGTTGCCCAGCATCTGAGTTTGGATCAGGTGACCACGGGGATACTGCAATGGGTTGTAAGAGTGAAAAGTGGTCACGTCACTTTTTCCAATGCCATTGTACTTCAAACGGTCACTAAATGAACGGTTGAAAGTCAAAAGCGACCTGTATGTGCCTTTTCCAACAGCCATGCTTCTAGTGATGCCTAGATATGTGAGCTGCCTTTATTTTTTGAGGAGTGTTCAAGTCTACAATAAAATCTCTGGATTGGCAAGGTGTTCATAAATTAATATAGTTTGCTTAAATGTGTTAACAAATCTAAGCAAACTTAATGGTTCTTATAGACTGAATGTACAGTGCGGTATTGATCGGGTTTATTTTAATGATGGTTTTGTGGCTAAACGATATTTGGTTAGTTATCACAGTGTGGTATAAACCATGTTTTCAAACCTTTATGGTTAGATAGACATATGAGATTAAGCCAGAAATAAACTGCAGTCTGGTTTTAGCATGCTTTTATAGATAGAGATCACTTTTTTTTTGCTTTTTACAGGTTGAAAAAAGGCTATAGAAAAATTGTATTGATTTTTGTTTTGAAATAGGTTGTCTTGAGTTTTCCTAAGGACAAGTCCCTGAATTTTACTTTCCTGGATGTTCAAATAATTTGAATAATTATTATAACATTGAATAATTCCTTTGATGTTAATAAAAGCCTTGAAATGTTATTTCCATGTTTCTTTAATTTTTGCTTATTTTCACCAAAGTGTTGCTTGAAATGGATTGTAAACAATTTTATACACAAAATTTGCAAAAGGAAGGGATACGTTGACAATCTGAACAAATGTTTCCTAATTATAAATAATTCTGCAATAGTTTTGTCTAACCCTTTGTGTAATCTGATAGAAAAAACCCACACATTTTGGAGTGCTTCCATTTAGCTGTGAATAAGCAAATTTAATGAGTGTTAATTATAGCGCTGATCTGTAGTAGAACCAATTAACATAGATCTCAATGTTGCTGAAATTATATTTGCTTTTAAAAAAAAAACAAAACACTTTAAGGGTCCAGTGCAGCAAAAGCAGCTTTCATCTGGGCTAAATTGAGCAATTGAAATATTGTGAAGATTTCCCACATGTTGCATGTGGCAGGGCAAATATTTCGGAAAGAGGCAAAGGGTTATGATATGTTGGACTTGCCTTAAAAATACTGTAGTCACACATGAAGAATGCTAAAGTGATCAGTCGATATTCAGCAGCAGGGCTAATGGCTCATGCCAAAGGAGACTGTTCACTCCCTTGCTTTTTTGCACCTTTGGCAAACAACATTGTGGCCTGCAAACTACAGTGGTAAGGAACCATGTACTGTAATTAGAACCAATTTGGTCTAGCAGTGCAAGCACCAGACTAGAAACCAGGAAACGGAGAGCGCTAGTCTTGCCTTAAGCGAGGCATGAAAACCAGCTGGGTTCCTTTGGGTCAGTCCTACCCTCTCAGCCCAGCCCACTTCACAGGATTGTTGTGGGGAAAATAGAAGGAGGGCGGCAGAACATTAGGTATCTTTGCTGCCTTGGGTTATTGATAAAAAAGCAAAAGAAAAATCAGGATTTTAAAAAAGAAATCCTAAAACCTAAATTGTAGTGTAGTAAGCTGTACCAAAAAGTCAGAACAGTGTTTCTCAACAAGTTGAAGATGTTTGAAATGTCAGGAACTGAGGAATGCAATTTGGAAAATAGCATTTTACACACACACACACAGTTTCCATCCCATATGGTTTGAGGACCTCATTGAATAACAGGGTTGGAAGGGATCTTGCAGGTCTGTGCAACCCTCTCTGCTCAAGGCCTACAGACACTCAAACGTTTATTTATATATTTATTAAATCTGCTTACCGCCCATCTCACATGGCGACTCTAGGCGGCTTTAACCATGATAAAAAGCCAACAATACAAAAAAGCGTATTTAATAACACGACACCATGGAAATAACAATGATCCACTATAACTAAAAGATGGAAATGGAGGGAGGTGGGATCTGTTATTAATCTGTTGTCTGCAGCAATTTGGAGGGTTGGTTTTAATCAAAAAGCCCCTTTGGACTGGAGGGTTGGTGCAGTGAGGGCTGCTTTAAAATATCTCTCCATTCATCCATCTTCCTATCTCCATCCATCTTTCTAGCTTTATTTCTATCCATCCATCTTTTTATCTGGATCTACCTACCTATCAATCATCTCTCTACCTACCTGTCTCTCTTCTATATATCCAGCCATCATCCAGCTACAATCTAACCGAATCTTATCAATCATCTATTTCCCCCCCCCCCCCCACCCCCCCCCCCCCCCCCCCCCCCCCCGCCCGGATCTCCTGCAGCGGCTTTTCCCCTTTTGCAAAATCAGCCTTGGAATCCCTTGGATGGGGAATGGAGCACGTGGGGGGCGTGGCGTGGCCAGGAAGTGACGTCAACTGCCGGAGCGCACATGCGGCCTGTGTTGTGATGGCCTCACAAGCGCCGGCATGGCGACCCCTCCTTCCCGCATTGTGGGGAGGGCGAGGTGAGGGGTGGGAGAGTCACGGTGGGAGGAGCGGGAGAGCCCTTCCCTCCCTCCCTCCCCCAGCGCTTCATTATGTTGCCGAGGGGGCGGCGGTTGCCATGGAAAGAGAAGGCGGCCTAAGCGCTTCCGGGGCGGCGCCCGCCTCCGACCCGGAAGCGCCTCCTCCCTGCAGGGTTGCCAGCGCGAAGATGGCGGCGGAGGAGCCTCAACAACAGCCGGAGCCCGTTGGAGGGGACACGGACGGTGAGGGCGGGGTGATCTGCTGGTCTTCGGATAGAGTGGAGGGCGCGTCGGGCGTTGTGAATTGGGGCAAAGGCCCCTTCCGGCTGGGAGGCCACATTAGTCGGGTGGCTTCTTCCGGAGGGCCCCCCCCCCCTCAGCAAGAGCGCTGCCCCCCCCTCTTCCCCCCCCCCCCCGCCCGTTCAGCTCGGTCTCCTTGGCAACGGCGCGCTCGGCCCGGGAGGGGCTCCGGCTGCCCTCGGTCTCCTTGGAAACCGCCACCTTTCCCCCTCCTGCCGCTCCTCCTACCCCCAAAGGCCGTCTCCGTCGCCATGGAAACGCCCCGCCCGGCACACCTGGCGAGGAAGGGGCTCGTGCCGGCGCCCGGCCGGGATGACTGCGGAGCCCATCCGCCCCAGCCCTGGGGATGATGGGCGCTGAGGAAGGCCGGGGTGGTGGTGGGGGCTTGTGTAGGAGCCCCGGAGCCCCGCGGGGGGAATGATGGAGGCGTCGCCTTCCCGGCTGCACCCTGGTCGAGGTACTGTACTTATGGTGTTCCCTCGTCGGGTCACGAGACGTCTGCAGGGAAAGTCCCCGCCCAAGTTCAGACAGCCCCAAGGCCACCATAGGCCCCTTCCTCCTCCTCCATTCCCTGGTGATGTTACCTCGTCCGGTAATGAAACGTCTGCATGGAAACGAGCCAGCTCAGAGAGCCCCAAGGACCCACCCAAGAAAACCCTGAGTGCAAATATTCCCTTCCGTCCACTTTATATACAAGTGGATAAACTGAGAGCAAAGCCCACTCCCTTCTAGCACTGATGATGTTCCCTAGTTGGGTCACGAGACGTCTGCAAGGAAACCACCAAACTCAATAGAGCACCAAGGCCACCATAGTCTCCTTCCTCTTTCCCCCCACCCTCCAGCAAATCTCTATCCCTTCTAGCACTGATGATGTTACCTAGTCTGTTAATGAAACATCTGCATGGAAACGAGCCCCGAGGATCCTTCAACCCAACCCTGAGCTACAAATATTCTTTTATCAGTACTCATAGTTGTACATTGTAGAAAAACTAACAGGTAAAAGCACTACAATGTAGTGGGATAATACCCGAAGGAAGCTGAACTGCATTCATGTAAGTACCCGCAAAAACTTAAAAAAACAAACTAACAGGTAATCATATCTATTCATCGATAAACAAGCCAGCTCAGAAGGAATCCTCATTTCAAACCTGTGCTGCAAATATTATCTTTTATAGGCTTAACCTTGGCTGGGCGGCGGCGGGGGGGGGTGTTGCATCTGGTTTAAGTGGGTTTCTCCAGCCCAGCCCTTTTCTTATAGGGCGAGTCAACAGAATAACAGTTGGAAGGGAAGTGGAGGTCTTCTAGTCCAGTGGTCGCCAACCAGTGGGCCGGGACCACTAGCAGTCCATGGGAAAATGTTGGTGGTCCGCAGAGAAATGGCACCCCCAAAGCACCCCCAAAGCAATTAATCCAGGCTGTGCAGGAATACAAGGCTACGCTGCCCACATGGCCCGTGGGAACACAAGGCTTGCATCGCTTGTATTGCAAACAACATGAGGTAGTGAGGGGAGGGGGAAAAGTGCGGAGGGAGGGGAACTTGCCCCACACACCCCACACACCTGGCTTGGCCACCCAGCTGTTTCTTTCTTCTGCTTTTGGCTGCACACAAGGAAAGCAGCAAAGGTCTTTCTTTCCCTCCCCCAAACTCCACCATAAATGAGTCTTTGGCACCCTGCAAGGCTTCCTGCTTCAAGAGGCTGAGCCGGCAAAGACTCATTTCCGGCGGAGTTTGCGGAGAGAAAGAAAGACTTCTGCTGCTTTTCTTGCATGAAGCCAAAAGTCTCTCCCTCTCTATCCCCTGAGAATGAAGCTGGAGACGGTATCCTGCGATCCCAAACAAAGAATGATTGATCGGTTGGAAAATGGGATAGGGAATTTTCCTGCAGACTTTTTGAGGGGATTTTCCCAGGGTCTCTGCTGCTTTCTGCAGAGACCCTGGGAAAACGTCAGCAATCCATGTCAGTCAAAATTCATACTAGTG
The DNA here is from genome assembly GCA_015471245.1 of Laticauda colubrina. Taxonomy (NCBI): domain Eukaryota; kingdom Metazoa; phylum Chordata; class Lepidosauria; order Squamata; family Elapidae; genus Laticauda; species Laticauda colubrina. The sequence continues at coordinate 6,610,034 of BLBF01000081.1, forward strand.
GTCCGGTCCACGGGACTTAAAATTATGACTTTGATGATCCATGAGGTCCAAAAGGTTGGCGACCCCTGTTCTAGGCCAACCCTGTGCTGGATCAGAAGACCTTATACCATTTCAGACAAATGGTTGTCCAATCTCTTCTGGAAAACCTTTAGTGATGGAGACCTCACAACTCCAGGAATCTGGGAATGTGGGAAACGTGCATGAAAATCCCTTTATTTGCATTTACAGCTTGAGTTTGCTCTTTCTAATCTTGGTTTGTTCCTTTTGAGGCTTGGCATAATTCTCCCTTGCTCTTTACCCCCAAATATTAGGAGATAAAATTTAGCCCCCTTCTTCAAGTTTGCTCCCTTGAAATAATTTGCAAACTAGATGTTTTTTTCTTCTGATTCTAAGCTCCCCCCCCCCCCCGGGGTGCTCATCCATTACTTTATATATTGCATGAATCAGTCTTATGTGGGAACTTTCCTTGTCTTAACAGGTTCTGTGTTTGGTGTACCGCTTTATGCCGTGATCTGCTTTTTAAATTTTGAACAAATGAAGGAGTGTGTTTTGTGGACAGTGTATTTTGAGCTGAAGTCTCAGTGTGGAAAACAATGGCTGTGGGTTAATACAGTCAGGTTTATTTCAGGTTCTAGGCACTCTGATTAAATCAGGATTTGTTTTATTTGCTCAGGTATAGCATGTTACCTGAATAGAGCCAGAGGATTGGCACGTTGTGTGAAAACAACCAGGAATACCCTTTCCTTTTTATCCATCTTATCTGTTTTCTCCTCATATTCCTAACACTTCAAATTATGACACACACCCCCGACACTGGTTTTCGTTAAAGTGTTTTTTCAAAAATGCAATTTTTTTCATTCAAAGCGTGTAAAACTGATCCCTTTTGTCTCTGAGTTGTTGGGCTGCAAGCAACATAATGTTGCCTTATAAGACTGTGTAGTAGAATAATAGAAATAAGCTTGGAGTGAAGCTGAACTTTATTGTATTTGTAACATCCTGGCCAAAATGTGGCAGGCAACTCTTTCACTGTTTTTACAATTGATGCATGCAGTACATACTGTAGTTTCTTTCTCTCTTTACCATGAATGCATGATTAAGCCAGTCACGATTAAACCAGCTCCACATTTTTAATATTTATAAAAGGCATTCTGTGAAAACCTTGAGTGAAGGTTTAGTGTGGACACGAATACGGTTCTAACTGTACTAGGTAGAAAATTGTGACTTGAAATATAAGAGGAATAAATGGTTAAAAAGCATGAAATAATACAAAATAACAGAGTTGGAAGGGACCTAGGAGTTGGAAGGGACCTAATCCAATCCCCTGCTATACTATAATTAATAATGTAATGGGTGAAATAAAAGTAGGCAACAATATAATCTGAATGACAGTGATTTAAGTCTTGTGTGGAGTTGATGAATGCGTGTTAGTGAAGCAGGCATTGATGTAATTACAAATGAAAGTGTTGGTATAAACAGATGAATTAATGTCACTGATTAGGGACGCTGGGAAAAAAATTGTACAATGTTCTGAATGATTGTGATCCAGGGAAAATTATCAAGTAAAATTAATGAGTGGATGGGAAGAAATAAATGGGTGGGTAGACTGGCTCTTTATTACATCTATGGATAAAATGTGTAAGAAATTGTGGTCTGAGAATAGCGCCGATTGGGATATGAACGTTGCCTTATTGGCTGATTTTCAGGAAGATTGTGAAATGGAAGAAGAAATGTGGAACTGAAAATCAATGTAACAAAGAAACAAGGTCGTTGCATCTGAAGGGGAAAATGGAGTGAACAATTGCACACTCTACGTAATTGGTGAAAAGCTAGAGGAAATAAATTTGGGTGCTTTGGACGTTTTAGGGATGAGAAATAGAGAAATTTTCAAAGATTGTTTATGATAGTTTGCTGTCCAGAGTTAGTGGCGGCTATACCAATTGAATGAATGAATGGAAAAGCTGAGAGAGAAAACTAGTGGTTATTACTGTTTATTATAAGAAGATGAATGCAGAGTTTCCCAACCTTAGCAACTTTAAGACGCCTGGGCTTAAAGACATGCTGGCTGTGGAATTCTGGGGGTTGAAGTCCATACAACTTAAAGTCACCAGGTTGGGAAATCCCCTCTTTAGTGTTTGTTGAAGGGTGCAGTGTGTGTTTTTGGCTGACTTTCTTTCCAGAAATCAGAGTTTATATATGTCAGGAGAAACATGCAGAGCAGTTGAACACAAGGAAGGCACTAAGGAAAACTTGCATTAAAATAAAGAAAGGGGTCAGGAATTGACGGATATTAAATATTTGTGGGGTGGAATAAAAGCAAGCAAGCTGCTGGTGGTTTGGCCATATAGAGAGAATATGGATTGTGAAACAGAAATATATAGGCTGTGTGAATGTACTGCAGGGAGGGATATTCAGCAAGGTATGTTCATTTGGAATGCATGAGATCCCCAAAAGGAGAGAGACGATAAAGTACAAATGGCAATTTATTCACAAAGGGGAGAAGACAATATCTGGTAAGGGCAGAAAAGTGTTGAGGAGTACGGGGGGGGGGGGGGGGGAATGTAGCTAATTTAAACTTGATCCTCTCTTTCTTTTATTTCAGACTTTCAGTTCCTCTTCTTTACTACCATGTACAGGTTTTTCTGTGCTTTGCATAAAGTTACTTAGCCCCAGAGTGGGACGAGTATGTATTCGATTAAAGTTTTGTGTATCAGCTGCCTGAGCTGGCAGCTGCTGCCTGATAATTTGCCAATTTAGTTATTAAAAAGTAAAGTCTGCTGTGAGTCCAGCTCAAATCTAGATGACCTCATGTTGTTTTTCTTGGCAGTAGGATAGAAGTGGTCTGCCACTAGTTCTTTTTTTCCCTCTCTCTCTCTTTCTCTCTCATTTAAGGACTAATCGGAGCCCAGACAAGGTCAGACGGTCCCATCTGCATTGTGTTTTTAAGTGATCGAATCAATAGAAATTAAGTAATTTTCTGCAAATGTCCATGTTAGGGAAAGCTCTCTGCCTGCTCTTAAACTGGCTTTAACAGAAAGAAGCATAGGACTCCATGTTGCATGGCTGGCTGGCTGCTTTTTGTTGCTGTTTGTCTGGAACAGACCTGATTTCCTCCAGAATGGATTGTAAAAAGATGGAGGTAATCATCCTGAAGGCGCCATTGACAAATACAAACTATAGGGAGTCCTCGACTTAATGGCCACAATTGAGCTCAACATTTCTGCTGTTGAGTGAGGCATTTGGTAAGGGAGTTTTGCTCCATTTTACAGCCTTTCTTGCCTCGGTTGTTAAGTGAATCACTGCAGTTGATAAGCTGTTAAGTGAATCTGGCTTCCCCATTGTCAGAGAGTCACCAAAGGGGAATTGCACAACCCTGGGACACGGCAACTGTCATAAATATGAGTCTAGTTGCCGAAGTATCTGAATTTTGTTCACGTGACTCTGGGGATGCTGCAAAGGTCGTAACTCTGTGGAAAACGGTCATAAGTCATTTTCTTTTCAGTGCCGTCATGACTTTGAATGGTCACTAAACAAACTATTGCAAGTCAAGGACTGCCTGTATTTTTGCTTCCTAAGGTCTCCAAATCATTTCCTTCGATTAGCAGCGAGGCCCATTTCTCAGACAGATGAGAAGCAAAACGTCTTCAAGGAAAAACCTTTTTGTCTTTGTGAAAAATCACCTAGGGGGGACATTTTCCATTCACTTACGTATTTTCTCTGTTTTCTCTGTCCTACTTTGCTCAGGAATAGATCGGGCATTCCCTTAATGGAGCCTGGCATGTTCCTCCTGTCCTTGGGGAATAATGACTATTATTATTATTATTATTATTATTATTATTATTATTATTATTATTATT
>BLBF01000081.1:6635144-6662775 GCA_015471245.1 Laticauda colubrina
GAAGGAAGGAAGGAAGGAAGGAAGGAAGGAAGGAAGGAAGGAAGGAAAAAGGAGAGAGAAGGAAGAGGAGGGAAGGCAGGAAGGAAGGAAGAAAAGAAAATTCAAGGGAGGAAGGGAAGGAAGGACAATGGGGAGGAGGGAAGGAAAGGAAAAAAGAGGGAGGGAAGGAAGGAAGGAAGGAAGGAGAAGAAAAGGTAAGAAGGGAAGGAAGACAGACAGACAGACAAGCTGGTCTGATTCACTCTCTGCTCTCCAGCCATCACAGAGCCCCAATTGATCAGGGGAAGAGTCCATTATAAGCTCATTCGCAGTCCATCTGCTAATCCATAAAACAATATTTTACCAGTTGCGTTCCGAGGGGAGTCGATAGAGCCTGGAGGAGTCGGGAGACGGTGGTTTTGTTTTAGAGCAGGCGAACCGTCCGCGTTGGCTTAACCCCCGCCATTAGAGAGAGAGAAAGGAAGGGGATCCCGGTTGAATTCTGGGGATCGATCAGAAGGGTTTCACGAAGAAAGCCAGGCAGAGCAGATGGGGGGTCGAACTCACATTTGAACCCGGGGCTCTTCGGACATCCGAACCAATGACAGTTGCAGTATCCCAGGGTCATGTGATTGTCATATGCGACCTTCCCAGGCAGCTTCTGACAAGCCAAGTCAACGAGAGAATCCAGATGTGCTTAACAGCTACGAGGTTCGCTTAATGACTTTTATCAACAGTGACAAAATTAAAGTTGTAAAATGGTCAAACCTCACTTAACAGCTGCCCTGCTTAGCAATGGAAATTTGGGGCTCAATTGCAAGTGTAAGCCGAGCATTTAAGGACTTGAGTAAATGTTTCTATTTCAGCATTCGATTAAGTCCCATTTAAATCAGTAAACCTTTCTACTTAAACAAGTTTAAGTAATATTTAACACTTAAATAATATTAAATAATATTTTATGTTTAAATGAACATTTATTTCATTCCGCCTTGACTCCCTGTGGCTGGGGCTTTCCTCCAAATCATAGGTTATGGGGCCCAATAAAACCAACTAGGCAAACAAAAATAGAGTGATGACAACCAGGATGATGAGGGGGCTGGAGGCTAAAACATACGAAGAACGGTTGCAGGAACTGGGCTTGGCTAGTCTAGGGAAGAGAAGGACCAGGGGAGACTTGATAGCAGTCTTCCAGTATTTGAGGGGCTGCCCCAGAGAGGAGGAAAGGGGTCAAGCTATTTTCTAAAGCATCTGAAGACCAGACAAGGAGTAATGGATGGAAACTCATCCAGGAGAAATTCAACCTGGAAATAAGGAGAAACTTTCTGACAGGAAGAACAATCAATCCATGGAACAGAAGTTGCCTTTGGAGGTTGTGGGAGCTTCATCCCTGGAGGCTTTCAAGAAGAGGACGGGAGTGCCATTGGTCAGAAATGGCGTAGGGTCTCCTGCTTGGGCGGGGGGTTGGACTAGATGACCTACAAGGTCCCTTCCGACTCTGATTAAATGATTTTAAATGATGGGCAAGAGGTTAGAGAGGGATTTTCTTGACAGGTCTGCTTCCTCAAGATCAAATATATATATATGTGTGTGTGTGTGTGTGTCTGTGTATGTATAGATATAGATGTATGTATGTATGTATGTATGTATGTATGTATGCTGTTCAGCTTCCTTCGGGTATTATCCCACGTCATTGTGGTTGTGCTTTCAAAGTAGTAGCAACTTTTTGGCAGAATCTCATCTGCCATCATCAGGCTTCTGTATTAAGTTCGTCTGTGGGTCAGGCTATGAAACGTTGCTACAACTTTAAAAGCACAACTACAACAACGTGGGATAATACCCGAAGGAAGCTGAACAGCATACATGTAAGTACCCGCGAAAACTAAAAAAAACAAATATATATATGGAAATTATTATTATTATTATTATTATTATTATTATTATTATTATTATTATTTTGCTATCTGAATAATGCCACGCATAAAGATTCTTACGGAATATTTTTATCCCCAATTGCATCAAAATTGCCTCCATTTGCGGAGGAGGGAAACATCGCCCTGTGAATATTTTATTTTAAAAGCCTGCTGGAAAACCCATATGTGTCTGGTTGCGTGCATTTTGTCTGCGGTACATGAGGTGGTTGTTGTTGTTTTTACGCGCTGTTTTCCTAATGCATGCATTTTCTGAAAGTGGTGCTTCCTGACAACATGGTGCATTGTGTTTTCCCTCCAAACAACAAGAAGCATGGCACAACACAAACCCATCCCCAAGTGAGCTAAGCACAAAGCCAGTTTGCTGGAGGTTTCGTCTTCCACAGTTTCCTCCCCATGACAAAACTGGAAATACTATTCACCAATTCTTTGGGAAGGATTTGCTGAGGATCATAATTCCTTCGTGCCGAGGCTGCGAGGAGAAAGGTGCCCTTGTCACACAAGACTCTAACACAGAGAGACACAATGTGCTGTTGCATTAATATTGTGCATGGCTCGGCCCTATTATATGCACCGGCAGCCAAAACCCTTGGAGAGTGTTGCATTTTGGTTATTTTAAACCATTTTTTGTAGTTTCAGAAGGGAAGAGCAAGCAAAAAGAAAGAAAGAAAGAAAGAAAGAAAGAAAGAAAGAAAGAAAGAAAGAAAGAAAGAAAGAAAGAAAGAAAGAAAGAAAATAAAACCAGGGTGCTTTGCGATGGGAAACCGAGCATGACGGCTACCCTGCTGTTGGAGCATGTCTGCATTAATGCCAGGGTTGGGCTGGAGCAAGGGGCAAAGGGGTGAGGCGAAGGGAGGAAGAGGAGAGGAGGGTTAGGACCACAGTTCCCTGCTTCGCAATGCAACCAGGGGATTAACAGGGGGAGAAGCAAAGTGCCCCAAGATTGCAGAATGAGGGCATGTGGTTTGATTTTTCTGGCCTTCTGCAAAGCGACAATCCTTTTGGTACCCCTGTTGTCCTGTGTCTCCAAGGACCTGGCACAGAAGATGGACAGCTTCTGTTTTCCTTCTCCCTCTCCCTCTCCTCCTATTTCTCCTCCTCTTTCTCCTTCTCCCTGTCTCTCTCCTTCTCCCTCTTTCTCTTTCTCCTTCTCCCTCTTCTCTTTCTCCTCATATTTCTCCTTCTCCCTCTTCTCCTATTTCTCATTCTCTTTCTCCCTCTCCCCCTCCTTTTTCTGCCTCTCCTCCTTTTCCTCCTTCTCCTCCTTCTCCTTCTTTTCCTCCTTCTCCTCCTTCTCCTTCTATCCCACCATCCTTGTTCAGCTGCTGAAGCTGCTTCTTCCCAGTTGATGGCTCAAAACAGGCCTCAAGGCCCTTAATTTTTTTTTTAATAAGATGGCCAAGGAGCCACGATCTGGAAGTCTCTCCCCATTTCCTCAAGCATCTATTATGCACGCATTTCACTTTTTTTTTTAACTTTATTTTATGAGGCCTATAAAAGTGAGGAGAAGAATACAAAACCTGGTGGTAAACTGGATGCACTTGCTGAAAAAGGGGGAAAATGATTTATAAGCTTGTTGCATAGAACGTTGAAATTTATTGCCGGGGTTCAGGAAGCTATGTGTCGCACAAGCAGCAAAACGGCTGAGGAAAGCATAGAGTTGTAGGTGCAGGGAGGCAGAGCAGGGAAGAAGGAAAGAAAAAGAAACAAAGAGAGACAGAAAAAGAAGAGAGGGAAGGAAGGAAGGAAGGAAAAGAAAAAAGAAAGAAAGAAAGAAAGAAAAGAAAGAAAGAAAGAAAGAAAGAAAGAAAGAAAGAAAGAAAGAGAGGGAGGGAGGAGGAGAGGCAGGAGGAGGAAGGGAAGGAGGAGGAGGCTGAGCGGAAGAAGGAGAGGAGGAGGGTGAGGAGGAGGAGGAGGAGGAGGAGGGATGGAGGAAATGGAGAAGGAAAAAGAGAGGAAGAGGAGGAAGATGGAAGAAAAGGAGAGGAAGATGAAAAAAGAGGAGGTGGTGGTAGAAGAAGACGAGCAAGGAGGAAGAGGAGGAAGCTGCTTCAGAGAGCTGGCCTTGGGGGATGAGAAGGTCTTTGCAGAAAAGAAGAGACCCATAGGATTATTTCCTGATCTTGATCCGTGACAGGACAAACCGACCCGAAGTCTAAAATGTCAGCCATGACAGAAGCATCCTAAAAAGGAGATTCAATCTGAGGGAATCTAATCAACAAATTGGGGCGGGGGGGGGGGGAATCCCCTTGAGCCCCAGGCTTTCAAAGGACTCTTTGGGAGGAAAAAGTTGGGGAGGAGGGAGAAAGAGGGAAAATCCCCAGCGGGAAGCAACAATACCTCCCCCACCACCACAATGTTTGTCACAGTTGCCTTCACACGTTTGGCTTTAGAAGCGACACTGTTGTTGTTACACCTGAGAAATTTTTTTTTTTTTTAATTTCATTTTTTGGTCTGTTTTGACAGAAGTGTTTTTAACTTCGAGAACCTTTCAGCTACGGCTCCAGGCTACAATTTCCGCCACCATCCCACTCCTCCTTCCTGAAAAGCAGCCGGATGGATAAAGCAAATGAGGGAGTATTAAGAATACTAAGTTGATGACGACGATGAAGAAGATCTAACAATGTTTGCCATGCAACGTAACCTGCTGGAGTAGATTCCCCCTCCCCCCCCGAATCTGCACAGCTTCTCAAGGGACACAGCCCTGGAATCGACTTTCATCAGGATCTCCTTTCAGGGTTTCTTAAACTTGGCAGCTTTTAAGTACGTGGACTTCAACTCCCAGAATCCCCCATCCCACGTGCTTTAAGGTGGGTTGATTCATTTAACAACTGAACTACTACCTGAACAACTGCAGTGATTCATTTTAACAACCGTGGCAAGAAAGGTCACCAAACAGGGACGAGCCTCACAACTGTCTCGCTTAAACGTCAGAAATGTTTGGCTCAATTGTGGTCGTAAGCAGAGGACTACCTGTAGTCGGCAAACGCCGGCGTCTTTCTCATGGGGCAATCCTGATGAAAGTTGGCTTCTCTCACTCTCTCTGGTGCCATTTTCCCCGGCTTTGTAAGGCTTAATTTGCAAATGACCTGTTTTGCTAGCTGAAACAGTTTTCCTGCGGTGAAAAAAACAGCCATTTTCTGGATCCCTCTCCGAAATAAGACCGTTCCCATTGGAAATCGCCAGAGGTGGGAAGCACAACCATCAATGCTGGCTTGGCATGCGGATCGACTTCTTTGTGGCTATGTGCCTTTGAGCAAAAGGCTTTTGAAGGAAGCTCTGTCCTTTCTGAGATGGGATTTGGAGACAGGGAGCATGGGAGAAGGGAGGGTGATTTCTTGTTGCTTCAAAAGGCCTCGTGCTGTTCCCGGCCTTGTTGAGAGGCAGAGTGGAAATGGCACCACAAGGAGATCCCTTTCTATGACTCGCCAGAGAGATGAGAGCCTATTTCAAAATGTTCTTTTCTAACAGCTTTTTCCCCCGCCTCTCGAAATTGCTAACGCCGGAGAAAACCCAAGAGCTATGCTCTCTATCCATTATTGAATTCTCTTGATATTCTAAACGTTGGGAAATTAGTAGGGTTTGAAGACTACATCGAAGCGTTGAATTAGCTCGGCATTAGTATCACATGGATACATCTATTTTTTTGTTGTTGTCTTTTTACATTTGAGTTCATTTGAATCACCCGCAAGGCATATATTTTTCTCCCCCTGCAACGTCTCTGGTGCATTCTCTCTTTTTTTTGTAATTTGCAACGTTTCTCCGATCATATTAAAACGCGCCCGCCCAGACACAAATCTCAAATCTGCTTGCGGTTTCCTTCTGAATTACGAGTCAGCAGAAGCAGGCCGTTTCAGAGGGCAAAGCTTGGGGAAATGAAAAAAGGAGGGGAAAAAAACACAATTGGAATGCAATTCACAAGCAAAACTTTCCCCCCTTCAACAAAAGTGAGTGTGTATATATGTGTGTGTGTAAGTGTGTGTGTGTGTGGCTTTGTACAAACACACACACAGCCTGTAGAGATTTTCACTTATCCAGGTTGTGGTTGTCCAAAAGGTGCTTTTTTTTTCAGGAGGCAACTGGACTTTTCTTGTTTTTCCTTTGAAGACGTTTTGCTTCACATCCAAGAAGCTTCTTCAGCTCTGACTGGATGATGGAGAATGGATGGATTTATACTCCTTGCAGACAGCTGGTCATTTGCATCCTTTTTAGAGAGTCATTGAGGCCACTTGGCCCCTCTCTCAATAGAGTGGGAGAGATACAACCTCATCTATCTCCAGTCTACAATAATGATCCTTTCTGCAGTTCCAAGAAGGCTCCACACCCATTTGCACCACTCAGGTGACCTTGAGGACTCAGATAAACCTCCAAGTGGCCTCAATGACCCTCTAAAAAGGATGCAATTGACCAGCTATCTGCAAGGAGTATAAATCCTTCCATTCCCCACCATCCAGTCAGAGCCGAAGAAGCTTCTTGGATGAGAAGCAAAATGTCTTTAAAAGAAAAAAACAAGAAAGTCCAGTGACCTCCTGAAAAAGCACCTTTGGGACACACACATCACATCCTTTTGCCATTGTCTGGACCCTGGACTCCAATTAAAGCTCAATGCCTTTGTTAGGTGCAGTTGGCTCCTATTGAGATATTGCAGGTAGTCCTCAAACCACAACTGAGCCCAAAATTTCCTGTGGCAAAGTGAGATGGTGGCGAGTTTTGCTCCGTTTTACAGCCTTGCTTTCCAACAGCTGTTAAGGGAGTGACTCCCATTGTAAAGTTAGCTACACAGTCGTTAAGTGAATCTGGATTTCCCGTTGACTTTGCTTGTTGGAAGGTTGCTATAGGGGAATCATGTGATCCCCGGGATGCTGCGACTGTCGTAAATTAGAGTCAGCTGCCAAGCGTCTGAATTTTGATGTCTGGACCATGGGAAGGCTGAAATGGTTGCGACTCGCAAGCACGAAAAACGGTTCTAAGTAACTTTTTCAGTGCCGTTGCAACTAGGAACAATCAGTAAATGAACTGTTGTGAAGGTTGCCTATACAGAATCACAGACACACACAAACACAGAGAGAGACACACACCCCAAAAAAAAAAAAAAAGCCATTGCACCCTGGAGTGTGTTTGCCAAACCTGTGACAAGTTAAACCAAATTGTCAATAAAAATGGCAGGCATTTGGTTCCGCTGAGGTTTACCTTTTTAAAGAATCCATTTGGCACAGGTAGGGGAGAAGGCGAAGTGATTGATGGGCAAATAGGAAGCAGGTAAATAATCCAACTTTTGTGTCTCGCCAAGCAACGGGACAGATTTCTCAAGACTTTGCGCCAACGTGAGGAACCCTGTTCTGAGTTTTTTGCTAAGACCTTCCCAATGTACCTTTTCCACCCAAAGAATGACAAACTCAGCATACAAAAAAAAAAAAAGAGCAAAAAACAGAGGGGGCTGTGATTTATTTTAGGGGCTTCTATGATACCAACCTGTCTCCCTGGACAATTTTGTGGAGTGGAAGGACCTTGAATTCCCCTTAAAAGTTTTCGCTTTTTGGACCTAAAACAGTTCTGCCCGCCCTCCCCTCGCGAGGAAACCTTGATGCCAAACAAATCAGAATTATGGGAGGGAGACCTCAATTATGCCCCCTGTCCTGCTTGGGTAAGAGATCTCAACTACAGATCATAAATAACCGTCAATAAATAGATTAGGTGGAGGTTGACATCATGTTCCGCATTGCACACAAAAGGAACCGGGCAGAGAGAAGAGAAGAAACGGGCTTCTTAGGAAAATTGGAGGTGGGAGGGGGGACATTATTACAGGAATTTTGCACAAGGGTGGGGTGAGATTTGATGCATTCAATATGGGGAATCTAATGCGCAAATACGGTACATTCCCAAAGGTTTCATGAACATACGCAGAGAGATTTGTGCTTCAATCGCGGGAAGAAAGACGGATCCGGGAGCAAAATGGTTGTCTGAATGCAGAATCGGAGATGGATAGGATCCTGGCCCTTCAGGATCATTTTTACCTCCAAAATCCCAATTAAAGAATTCCTGAGCCCAGCCAACAATGGGGACACTATGTTTCTCACCTTGCTGAATTGCTTATTCTGGTGTTTTTCTTTTTAAAATCATAGGCACAAAGTAAAGAGAGGACTATTTTTATTTATTGATTCTCTCTCTTTCACAAAAGCAGTCACAAAAAAACACGATCCCATCTTCTTACTCACTCTCCACCTTGACAATGGGCTGGGAACAAAATAATTTTCACCCCTCCACACCCACCCACTTAGCTAGACCAAGGTCTGCCAGCAGAAGCGCCCTGAGAATGAATTTCTAAAAACTGCGATGACCAAAACATGCCGTTCCAAGCAGAGACGCTCTCACACAACCTGGGGGCTACTGACTGCCACATGTCACCTGGCGTTGAAGGTGCCACACAACTTTCCTTGCTTCAACAATGCGAGCTTTTCGAGTTTCCATTGGCATCCAGCTGGGACTTGCTTTGGAGCGACAGATCAGGACACCTAAGCTGGGATGGGAGCATTGGGTGGCACATTTTTGCAGGTTGGGAAAAGCCTTGCCTGAGTCTATTCACTGCTGAACGTGGTTGGTTTATTTTTATGGCAAAACCCCACTTGTTAGCTTATCCCCCAATAAATTTCAGTCAGGGTTAGTTCAGGATAAGCCGCACTGTCAGTCCTGCCCCAACCTGATCCCTTAGAAAAGAAAGACCCTCGACTCCATTAGACTGAAGCAAAAGCTTCTTTTACGAAAGGAAGTTGGTTGCAGTAAAGTCAGGCTCAATCATTTTTGCCTCTCTGCAAAAATGATGCAGAAAAGGTTCTCTTCTTTTCCCCTCTGCTGTGACCAGTGTGTATTTCTCCAATCCGAGTTTGTTTTGAGAACGCTGAGATGTTTTGGGGGCAATTCACATTCTTTCTCAAGGCGCAGGGCCTTGGTGCCCACTGGAACAAACTGGTTCTGGGCGTCTCTGGTCTTAATCTCTTGTCATTCCCCTCTCCCTGTTTCCCTTCATGTACACACACAGTTATTGCTGATTTGTGTTAAAAAAAACAAAAAACCCTCACCCCTCCAGTTCTTGATACCAGGATGCTGGGATCTGTCAGACTTGACACACACCATGTCTGAATGGTAAACCTCGGTCCATGCCAAGCAAGACACAGAGGCCAAGGCGTGTGGCATCTCCTGGGGAGAGTCAATTTAAGGGTGGGGGGAGAGAAAGGGGGAGGCAGACCTCCGTATTGCAACAAGCAGCCCCCTGCCCCTCCCTTCGCCTGCTTTCGTCTCCCTCCCTCGCTCATTGCCGCTTAAGCCGGGCTTCCTATTCACGCTTCTTCTGAGGTCTCCACAAAATCAATTTCAAAGTGCAAATTGATTCCAAGCTTCCATACAAATCTTGTGTTAGGGCTGGGGGAGGGGGAGGGTTGCAGAGGGGAGGAAGGGAGGAGGAGGGGGGGGGGTCAGAAGGAGCCAGAGGAAATATTACAGGGGCAGCCTGGCTCGTGGCTAACCGAGAAATTGGAGGCTTTGCAAAGATGAAAAGCGAAGGATTGAAGCCACGACATGGGCAAAGAGATTGGATTGGGGGGAAAGGGTTGGACAGAGGCTCGTTTAATTTGCTTCCCCCCCCCAAAAAAATGAGACCCTTTAAGCAGAGATGATTAAAATAGCATGCGGGGGGGGGGGAGGTGTCCACCCAGGCTACCGTCTCCCATTTGAATCCTGCGTCCAGGTGGGGAGAGGATAGAAAAAATGACCTCCAAGGGCCCTTTGCAAATTAAGTCTCCCAGTGGTGGTGGTGGGGACATGCATTCCTACGGGGAGTCCTCAACCTAAGACAACAGAGCCCACCATTTCCATGGTTGGGTGAGTTTTGTCCTGTTGGACGACTTTCCTTAACACGGTTGTTAAGTGAAGCACTTCAGTTGTTAAATTAGTCACAAGATTGTCTAGTGAATCCAGCTTCCCCCCATTGACTTGGCTTGCCAAAGGGGATCATGTGACTCCGGGACCGTCATAAATGTGAGTCAGTGGCATCTGAGTTTGGATCACATCAGCACCACAGGGAAGCCGCAATGGTCGTTCAGCATGAAAAACGGTCACCAGTTACTTTTTTCAGTGCTGCCGTACTTTCGAACGGTCACGAAATGAACGGCTGGGAATTGAGGCCTTCCTGTATTCTGGCCGGTTCCACTTTCTCGGGTCCACTTTCAAATCTGCCTCCTCCTCCTCCTCCTTCTTCCTGCCACGCCAAGGGCCTCCTCGGCTCCAGAACCGGTTCCACCCTGCTGAGTTAGGGACTTGTTATCTCAGCTATGGTTTAATTAAAGCTTGTTTATCCCCAACCTCTGAGCAGCCCTTTGGGAGGCAGGGAGACTAATCTGGGATACTCTGGGGAAGCCGAGAGCCTACAAAACAACTCTGCGCTTTTTCACCCTTAGTTGTCTACTCAGTTTTCTTTCTTTTTTTTTCTTTCTTTTCTTTCCTTCCTTCCTTCCTTCTTTCTTTCCTTCCTTGTTTTCCTTCCACCCCTCCCTCCATCCCTCCCCCTTCCGTCCCTTCCTCTCCCCTTCCTTCCTTTGGTTTTCCTTTTCTCTTCCTTCCGTTTTCCTTCCCTTCTCTCCTTCCTTCCTTCCTTCCTTCCTTCCTTCCTTCCTTCCTTCCTTCCTTGTAGACTCAATCTGCTCACAGGTTGAGGACAGGATTTGACACATTTGGGGTGTGTGAAGGTTGTGTGTCTGGGATGTGTAGAATGTTTGGACACTAACAGACACAGACACACACACACACTCAGCTCCGCAAACTCTGGAGAGGGGCTAGAGATGATACAACAGTTTCGTAAACAGGGGCAACGTAAGGGAGGCTTCAACAGCTGGCTTTCCATTTCATCTGCTTCGACACCCAGCTCTCTCTGCTAATGCTTTTTTCTCTTGAGGGAAAAAGGGAGAAAGAGTCTCTTCCCTCCTTCGATGGCTTTTCTCGGGGGGGGGGGGGGGGGGGGGGGGGGGGGCTTTTCAAGCAAAGGCAGCTTAGAGGGACGCCCAGGGCAATCTGCTCCCAAATTGCCGTTTCAGCCTTCATTTCTCATATAAAAGCAACATCAAACTGGCTAAGTAATTGCAAAGAGGGCCCTGCCAGATTATTTGGCTCCAAATAATTGAACAGCTTCTTTATAAGTAGCTTCACCAGGGTTACTCCACCTTGGCTGTTTTAAGATGGGGGGCAGAAGGACCTCAACTGCTCAAATGCTTTGAGGCAGAAGGACCTCAACTCCCAGAGTCCCCACCCAGCATGTTTTAAGTCAGGTGGGCTTCAACTCCCAGCATCCCCCAGGCTATCATGCTTTGAGAGGGAAGGACTTCAACTCCCAGCATCCCCCAGCCAGCATGCTTAAAGAGCTAGTTGACTGTAGCTGATAGGGGAGAAAACTATGCATCCCTCTCACCAGCAGACTCAAGAGTTACCTTCGTGCAAAGAAGAGGGGTGTTCTCCAAAAACACCCTTCCAGCAGTATAAACGGACACACTCGCTCACACACACACACACACACACAAATACTCATTTACCCACCCCGCAATCCGTTTCTCCTTCATCGAGCAACTCTGAGAATGTCCTTGTCCTGCAGCAGCCTCCATTGGGAGTCAGTGACTTTAATAAAACCCCTTCAGCAAATCTGTTCCAGAGATATTTAGGTGCCTTGTAATATTCATGAAGGCGAGATTAAATATTGAGATTTATGCCAATTATATATATATATGTGTGTGTGTATATATATATGTTTTCTTAGGTTTTCGCGGGTACTTACATGTGTGCTGTTTAGCTTCCTTCGGGTATTATCCCACGTCATTGTAGTTCTGTTAAAGTTGTAGCAACGTTTCAGCAGAATCTCATCTGCCATCCTCAGGCTTCTGTATAGAGTTCATATGTGAGTCAGACTTTCACAGCCATTTCAGTTTTAAATTTGGGACTAGCTACTGCTGTGCCAGAATGTTTTTTTCTTCATCCTGATTGGTTGGGAGTCTTGGTCTGTTTTTATTGGTCTTGGAGTTTGCTGTGTTCTGCTTGATTGGTGTTTCTAATATCTTCTGTGTGTGTGTGTGTGTGTGTGTGTGTGTGTGTATATGTTTTTTTTAAGTTTTCGTGGGTACTTACATGAATGCAGTTCAGCTTCCTTCGGGTATTATCCCACATCATTGTAGTGCTTTTAAAGTTGTAGCAACGTTTCAGCAGAATCTCATCTGCCATCATCAGGCTTCTGTATTGAACTCAATACATACAAACTCAATGCAGAAGCCTGAGGATGGCAGATGAGATTCTGCTGAAACGTTGCTACAACTTTAACAGAACTACAATGACGTGGGATAATACCCGAAGGAAGCTGAACAGCACACATGTAAGTACCCGCGATAACTTAAAAAAACAAATATATATATATATATATATACACACACACACACACACACACATATACATATACATATATATATGTGCTGTTTAGCTTCCTTATATATATATGTATGTGTATATATATATATATGTTTCTTCCATATGTCTGTCTGTCTGTCTGTCTGTCTGTCTGTCTGTCTGTCTGTCTATCTATCTATCTATCTATCTATCTATCTATCTATCTATCTATCTATCTATCTAAGTTTTTTTAAGTTAGTCTAAATTTATATATGAACTCAATCCAGAAGCCTGATGATGGCCGATGAGATTCTGCCGAAACGTTGGTACAACTTTAAAAGCAGAACTACAATGACATGGAATAATACCCGAAGGAAGCTGAACAGCATACATACATACATATACATATACATATACATATACATATACATATACATATACATATACATATATAAACATATATATAAATATGTAAAAAATTTATATATGTGCTAAACAGCACATATATAAATATATATATATTATGTGTGTGCGATGAGGAGGATGTCAGTTTTATTAAACAGGCGCATGGATGTTTGACTCAGCTGTTGATAATGAGAGGGAGCGATGATAAATGGCTTCTGAAACCAGAGGACTCCTGTGCCATGTTAAGAGAGCCCATCTCTGGGCTTCATCCAGATTTTACAGGTAGTCCTTGACTTACAACTGTACATTTAGTGGCCGAAGTTACCATGGCATTGAGAAAAGTGCTCAATGCTCAACTGGGGGCTCAACTCTGGTTGTAAGCCAAGGACTGCCTGTATTATGGGATGGTGCACTGTCCGTGGTTCCCAATGAAGGCAAATCAGTCGAGAGGGACTTGCATTCTTTGCAGCCCCCAAGTTTTGTGGCCTACAGCAAGTGCAGGGAAAGCTTTGAGGCTAGGATTCAAGTTCTGACTTGCGGGAGCACTCACAAAATGGCTGCTGGGGTATCCAGGCAGGCGCGTAACATGGTTAGGAAGTGGGATTTGTTGAATTCCCCGTTCACAATCCGTGGAGGCTGTGAATCTCCTGTGAGCAGCCCTGAGGTTTAACTCCGGTAGATTAAGTGGGATTCTCTCTTCCCCAGTTGTGATTAACCCAGTTTGCGAAGGGATTAAGCTAAACTCTGAGGAGGAGCAACCTGGACCAAACCAGGCCCTGGGGGATTTGGGGTTTTCCTGAAAGGAGGAGCGGGAGGAAGAGAAGGGAGGGGAGGGGAGCCCGTCCTCCTTTGGTGCAATTCACGCTCCTGGTTGCAACAGGTGAAATGGGTGGGTTCAATACAATCTACTAGTTCCTAAGAAAACTCCAAGGCAGAGCACATAGAATAGAATAGAATAGAATAGAATAGAATAGAACAGAACAGAACAGAACAGAACAGAACAGAACAGAACAGAAATAATAGAAATAGAATAAGGCATAGAATAGAATAAGGTACAGAATAGAATAAGAAATAGAAATAGAAATTAACAATAGAATAGAATTAAATAGAAATGGAAATACAAATAGGAATGGAATGGAATAGAATTAAGAATAGAATAGAATTAAAAATAGAATTAATAGAAATAAGAATAGAACAGAATTAGGAACAGGAATAGAATAGGAGCTGGAAGGGACCTTGGAGGTCTTCTAGTCCATCCCCAGCCCAAGCAGGAGAACTTCTACCATTTCAGATTGAATGCCTGGATTCTGAATCTTTGGAATTGGACTGCAGGGCCTCCAAGCTGGAGCCCTCAGTGGCTGACCACCCCCTGCCCCATGTTCTACAGACAGCTAATCCTCAACATATGACCACAATGGATCCCAACATTTCTGCTGCCAAGCGAAACGTTTGCTTGGTGAGTTTTGCCCCATTTTACAAACCTTCGTTGCCACGGCTGTTAAAGTGACTCAGTGGGGGTCTTAAGCTAGTGACGTGGTCGTTAAATGAGTCTGGCTTTCCTTTTTGACTTTGCTTGTCAGAAGGTCACAGAAAGTGACCCCGGGCATAACTATGAACCAGTTGACCCTGTGGCCACGGGGCGGGGGAGGCTGCAACGGCCGTCAGTGCGAAAAAGGTATCCTTTTTTTCCAGCGCCATCATAACTTCAAACGGGCACTAAATGAACTTCTGTAAGTCGAGGACTGCCTGCATTTTGGAGCAGAGTGGGAGCCCAACTGAGTTAGAAAGCCAGCAGGGCCTTTTGCTTGTGGGGAAAACCCAGCAGAGACACAATCCCCACAATGGCCTTGGGGGCCCTGCGGTTTTACGTTGATGCATGAACGAGGATCCGGTGGTCCATCTCCCACCTTACACCTCCCCTCCGGCCATGCCGTCTGGGGCTGCTGGGACTTGTAGTCCAGAGCCACCTGGAAAGCTGTGTGTGTGTGTGTGTGTTTGTGTGTCTCAGGCAGAATCGACTGACCTACATTTAGCTCCCTGGTCCCACAGGGCTGGGTTGCATCACCTCTTTGTACTCCCTCCGTCTCTTGGCTCCTTTCTGAGAGGACACAGTCTGAGAGCCCCCACCTTAAGAGACCTGCAGCCCAGGAACAACCTCCTTGCACCTCCCCTGCCTCCCCCAGGCCTTGCAAACGGGGCGGGGGGAGGAACATTTTTCATGGCTCCAAAAAGGGGACAAACCTTGGGGAGTCGTCAGCGTGGACGGGGAAATTCATTTCACTGGTTTTGCAATGGAGGGAAATGCTCGGTCCTGCCTGCTCTCAGCATCCCCCTAAGCAGGCCTAAGAGCAGCCTGGAGACACCCCCTCCCCAATTGCACCCCCTTCTCCTTATAATTTCTCCTGGGGGGGGTGGGCGAGACCTCTCAGGTGCCCTGGAGGTAAAGCTGGAAGCTGCAAGGTTTCATCATCAGGGCTCCTCCTCCTCCTCTCTTTGCTAGGAGACCCGTAGGAGGAGAGAGAGAGCATAACAACACCTTCCTTGCAACACCTTTAAGAAGGATGAGAGGATTCAACTATTCCCAGCAGGGCCTGGTGGGCAGGGCATGTGTGTGTGGGGGGGTGGGGGGTAATGGGGGGATAGGCGGATTGGAAAGCCATTTCCAATATTTCTGTCTGACCCAGCAACCCAGAGGCAGCACCAATTCACTGAAGGGCTTATGAACCGACTGCAGGGTGTTGGAGAGAATGTGGCTGGTGGATCTGCTTTCCGCCCAGGCTGTCCAGCTTACCTTCACTGCAGAGGGAAAGGAGGGAAAGAGGAAGGCAGGAAGAAAGAAGGAAGGAAGGAAGAGGGAGGGAGGGAGGGAGGGAGAAGGGATGGGAAGAAGGGAAGGAAAGAAAAAGGGAAGGAGGGTGGGAAGGAAAAAAGAAAAGAAGGGAAGTGAGTGATGAAGGAAGGAAAGAAGGAAGGGTGAGGGATGGAGGAAGGGAGGAAGGAAGGAAGGAGAAGGGAAGGAGGGAGAGAAGAGGAAAGGAAGAGGAGTGAATGAGAGAGTGATTGATGAAGGAAGGAAAGGAAGGAAGGAAAGGA
This sequence comes from Laticauda colubrina, assembly GCA_015471245.1. Classification (NCBI taxonomy): domain Eukaryota; kingdom Metazoa; phylum Chordata; class Lepidosauria; order Squamata; family Elapidae; genus Laticauda; species Laticauda colubrina. The sequence continues at coordinate 6,650,963 of BLBF01000081.1, forward strand.
AGGGAGGGAGGGAGGGAGAAAAGCCACAAAGGAAAGGAAAGGAAGGAAGGAAGGAAGGAAATTTGTGGGAGGGAGGGGCTTCAACCTCAGTGGGAAACTAACTCAGCAGATCAGGCAATCCCAGCGTCCAGCTCTGACCATCTCTTTGCCAAAATCCCGATTCCCTTCCTGAATTTTCCCTCCCCTCCAAATGTCCTCCTTTCGGCTTTTCACGGGGGCTGAAGCTTGGCTTTTGCCCCTGAATTTTTCCAAAGCAAAAGGGAAGGAGTCGTGGGAGGCACATTGTCTTTCTCACATGCCAAGGGGCACGCATGAGCACTGAGGCCCTCCACGGCTCCCACTCCTTCCCATGCGCCAGAACTGGTGCCAGGCCAGGCCTCCAACGATCGATAAAGCTTCTTCTCTGGACACATTTCCCAACGAAAGAGCAGCTGCCTTTAAGTCAGAGGAAGAAAGATGGCAGAGAAAAAGAGCTGAGAGCCTTCGGCGCTTCGTATCCAGAGGTTAAAAAAACCCCCAGCAAAACTGTATTTATCGGCTGATTGATCTCGGTCTGGCTTGACCAAATTAATGTTCAAGACAGAAACACATTTTTTTATGTTTCCTGGGGGAAAAAACACACAATGGAGGAGCTGAGAGTTCCCCCAAAATGAAAAGCCACCTTTGGCCTGCAAAATAGGTCGCGTTCTGGTGACTCAGCCCTGATATATTTTATTTATCTGTTAAGTCTATGCATCGGCTGCCTCAGCCTGCCAAGCGACTCTGGGACTAGGAGGCTCACAATTCAATGGTTATTTCTGCCCTTTGATTAAGAAAGATTTATCCCAGATTGTCATTTCCCAAAGATGACCCACTGTGCGTGGCTCAAAGAAGTGGAAAAACTATATATATGTATATATCAAACCCCCTACGCATGCACACATAATCCCCCCCCCCCCCTCCACCCATGCCACCCCCTCTCCTTCACTGTGCCTTTCAGCTGATTTTCAGCCTCCCAAAGGCTTGAGGAAGGCTTCTGAAGGCTTCTGCAGGATTTGCAGGCCAAAAACTAGCCCCGTTTTGTCATTTCCTGTTTTTCTGAAAATACCAGAAATGACAAAACAGGGCTAGTTTTTGGCCTGCAGAAGCCTGCAGAAGCCTTCCTCAAGCCTTTGGGAGGCCAAAAAAGACCTCAAACCGGTGAAAAAGCAGTTGTGAGGCACACAGATGCCCTGAGGTAAGTTTGTCTGCAGTTCATGTGCCAGCACAAATGGCTTTACGTGCCGGTAGCACGCATGCACGCATTCCCTAAACCGGTTATTATGCCGGTCAGATCCCACCCCTGATACAGGGAGTCTTCAATTTACAACAGTTGGTTGAGTGACAATTCAAAGTTATAATGCCACTGGCGGGAAAAAAAGACTTCTGATCATTTTTTCACATTTACAATCATTGCAGCAATCCCTAGGGTTGTGTGACCACAATTGTCATGTGATCAAAATCCAGACCCTTGTCATGTGACCACAATACAATTCAGACCCTTGTCATGTGACCACAATTCAGACCTTTGTCATGTGGCCACAATTGGGATATTAGGCAAATGACTCGTACTTACGAGGGTGGCAGTGCCCTGGGGGTTCACATGATTCCCTTTTTGCAACCTTCCGGCAAGTGAAGTCCATGGGGGGAAGCAAGATTCGCTTCACGACCGTGTGACTCATTTCACAACTGTGGTGATTCACTTAAAGGCCATGGCATGAAAAATCGTAAAATGGGGGGCAAAACTCACTTTTCAACTGTTTCACTCAGCAACGGGAATTTGGGGCTCAACCGTGGTCATACGTTGAGGATTACGTCTGTTGAATGTGTCCTTCTCCATGGCTTGCGCTTCCACTTTAGTCATAAGTTGAGAAAACTACCTGCATTTGAATGTGTCTTTCCCAAAGGTTCAGGGCTCCCCCACTGCAGCTGTAGAGGACTCTGCCTTGAATGTGTCCTTTTTCTATTCCTTTCCGCCATTCATTTTTCCAACCCGGCTGTTTGTTTTGCGCCAAGGAAAGTGCTCCTAATGGCGGCCTCCGCGGTTCGAAGCCCATGAATCACTTGCCACAGGCAGCCAGGAAGGAGGGAAGGAGGGAATCCAACCGCTGATGAAAATTAAAATTGCTTTTATTGATTGCATCCGTAGGAAACCCAGCCCCTTCGCTCCCCTGCAGAGAGATTCAAATCTACCAAGCCCTTTCTCCGTTGTTTCTTTTTACTTTTGCAAGTTCACCCTCTAATTCCTTCTCCCTCTAAATCCAGAATTCCTTTCTTTTCCTTTTTTTTTTTTAAATCCCTTCGACTGACTTGGCTTCGAACCAGCCCCTAATAAAAAGGCCCATCTCATTTCATTTAGTTATTTTTTCAATTCTTCACTTACTTCACTTACTTAGGGTGATTTTTCATATCCAACAAGATTGTTAAAAGGAAATCTATTTGGAAGCCTTTAATTTTTTTTCCTCCTCTCTTTTAAGCAGGGAAAATTCTCTTGATGTTCTTCTTTGTTCACATAAATTTCCCAGTCTGCATTTTAACATAATTTTTTGAGAGGTGAATTCTCTCTCTCTCTCTCTCTCTCTCTCTCTCTCTCTCTCTCTCTCTCTCTCACTTCTCTTTTTCTTTTCTTTTTTTTCAAGGGAAAAAAAATGTAACTGGGCAGGGAATCATAATGATGTGGCAAAGGGGTATACAGGTAGCTTGACTTATGACCACAATGGAGCCCAAAATTTGTGGTCACTAAATGAATTTTTGTAGGTCGACTGTATGTATTTTTGTCTTTTCCAGTGATCCCAGTTTCAATTTCCAGTTTCTGCTGATATATACTTGGAGTAATGACCTGTCTATAACCTTTGGAAGACATGTCCCAATGGGATTGTTGATGGGAATGGACCGTTCTTATTTTGATTCTTTTCTTTTTATTTATGTTTATTTTAGCTAAGATACTTTTTAAGTATTTAAGAATATATTGAAAATACAGGTGGTTCGTGACTTACTGTCAAACTGAGCCCAAAATTTAAGTGAGTGCCCCATTTTACGATGTTTCTTGCCACGGCTGTTAAGTGAATCGTTGGAGTTAATAAGTTGGCTTCCCAACTAATGGGATCACACTATCCTAGGGACACTGCAACTGTCATAAATACGAGCGTGGCTTTTTTTGTCTTAATTGGTTGGCAACATTGTGTTCCTGTATTGGATGCTTTTAGTGTGGTAAAAAAAAAACCTAAAAAACAGACAGAAGATATTAGAAACACCAATCAAGCAGAACACAGCAAACTCCAAGGCCAATAAACACAGACCAAGACTCCCAACCAATCAGGATGAAGAAAAAAAAAATTCTGGCACAGCAGTAGGCTAGCCCCAAATTTAAAATAGAAATGGCTGTGAAAGCCTGACCCACATATGAACTCAATACAGAAGCCTGATGATGGCAGATGAGATTCTGCCAAAACGTTGCTACAACTTTAAAAGCACAACTACAATGATGTGGGAAAATACCCTCAACAAAGCTGAATACCATATATATGTGTATATATATATATATGTTTTTTTAAAGTTTTCGCGGGTACTTACATGAATGCAGTTCAGCTTCCTTCGGGCATTATCCCACGTCATTGTAGTGCTTTTAAAGTTGTAGGAACATTTCAGCAGAATACAATACATACAAACTCCATACAGAAGCCTGAAGATGGCAGATGAGATTCTGCTGAAACGTTGCTACAACTTTAACAGAACTACAATGACGTGGGATAATACCCGAAGGAAGCTGAACAGCACACATGTAATTTATATATATATATATATATATATATATATATATATATATATATATATATGTGGATCTTTGGTTATTCGGGTTTTATCCTGTGTAAAATTGGAAGTATCTTGCTGACATTTCGACAAAGAGAAGCACAAAGCAGAAGACACAAGCCTGAAGATGACGAATGAGACTTCGTCGAAATGTTGCCAACATAGTTTCAATTTTACACAGGAGAAAACCCGAATAACCAAAGATCCACATACAAATACCCGCGAAAACCTCAGAATATATATAAATGTATATATTTTCAAGCTGAACTGAACCTGAACTGAACAGATTTTAATCCAAGTTTGGGAATTCAGACAAAAAAGGATACTAGAAAAGGTGAGGGAACTTCTCTATGTGCGTGCACAGCACCCACATAGTCACATTCACACAAACTGGCGCCCTGGTGTTCCTAGAGGAGACAGAGATATACCACTGCTTTTTCAGTTGTGGTCTCACAACCCTTCAGATCAATCAGATTTCTGCTGGGCTCTGGACAAAATCAAGCTTTCATAACAGGCTCATGCACAATGCAGCTCATTCATCGCGTCCACAGTCATTTCCGTTATGAAAAAAAAAACCTGGTGCATTTCTGTCGCATTGCTGCCCATCGTCCCCCGAACCTGCCCCGATATCCAAGCCCAGAAAGACAATCTCATTCTGTATAGGAAACGGTCTTTGAAGGCGTGGGAACCTCTGTGTTGGGCCTGAGGGGGGATGGAGGATGGAGGATGGATTGGGAGCTGGCCTGCCAAAAAAATATTTTCCAGGAATCTGGTGGGTGCTAGCCAGGAAGGATGGGTGGGTGGATGGGTGACACTTTGGCATTTGTGGAAGAGGAAAAAACAAACTCCAAAAGCAATAAAAGAGAATATTGTAACTCGGAGTTGAAATGAGGGCACCTTCGTGCTCGCTGAGCTGGGTGGATTGTTTTCTTGCAGACGTTTCAGGACCAAACTAAGTAATATCATCAGTGCTAGAAGGGAGGGGTTTGCTACAATTGCCCCTTCAAGCACTAGTTCCCTAGTTGAGGAGTTCCTCCTCCTCCTCTCCACAAACCCCACCTTTCTAGTATCGATGATGTTTCCTACTTGGGTCATGAAATGTCTGCAAGAAAACCACCAACCTCAGGGAGCACCAAGGATTCCCTCCTTCCTTCTTATCCTCCACCTCCTCTCCTTTCATCCCTTCCTCCTCTCTGCAAACCTTCTAGCACTGAATATGTTAGCTAGCTGGGTCATGAAATGTCTGCAAGAAAACCACCCAGCTCAGAGAGCACTGAAGTCCATGGTCATTCTCCTCCAACCCCACTACCTTCTCATTCTGATGATGTTACCTAGTTGGGTCATGAAACATCTGCAAGAAAACCACCAAGCTCAGCACCAAGGACCCCACAGTTCTCTTCCTCCTCCTCCTCCTCCTCCTCTGCAAACCCCTCCCTTCCAGCACTGATGCTGTTACCCAGCTGGGTTGTGAAATGTCTGAAAGAAAACCATCAAGCTCAGGGAGCACCAAAGAACCTTCAAATTCCAAAGCATCTATCTCCTCTTGGCTTCTAAAGCTCACCCAACCACCCTTTTCCAGCATGGTTGCAAAAAAACAGATCACATTTTCATGGATGACAACGGGGCTACGTCCCTGGGATGATTTTTTCACCATCAAGTGTCTAGCCTTTGGTCCTGGGGGAGGGGGCAGGGAGGAAAGAAGGGGGGAGTCAGGCCCTGGCATTCTCTGTCAGCCCCCCCCCCCATTTTTGACAATGTCTACAGATTGTCCGTTGCGGTGAACTTTTACCATACAATCCCTCTTTTCTTTTGGGGGGTGACTAAGCAAAGGGGCCCCGCCATGACTGTCTGAAAGGCTTGGAAAAAGCGTCAACAGGGCCCCATTCATGTCTCCACACACAACCCCCCTCCCCAGTCAAAAGAGGCGCCATTGCCAGAGCGCATGGGAGGATAGGATGAATCCTTCCCTTGTCCCCGCTGGTTCAAATGGGCTCTGCTGACGGACGTAGAGGGGGGTGGAATATGCCTTAGCCAGACCAGCGTCTGCTGCAGAGGTCACTCCGAGAGATTTCCAGATATTAAGGACACCCAGTGCTGGGGGGGGGGGGGGAATGGGCTGCCCCCCGCAAGATCAAAGCCAGATCTGTTCAAATGCCTTTAATTCAGGTCCCTCAATCCTTGCAACTTTTTTTGAAAAAAAAAATAAAAAATCTGGATTACAACTCCCAGAATTGCCCAGGTAGCGTGCTGGCTGGGGAATTCTGGGAGTTGAAGTCCAGACCTCTTAAAGTTCCTGAGAATAAACTCTGTTTTAACTGGAAGGCTGGACTAGAATTACAACAGTCTGGGCTACAACTCCCAGGGATCCCCCAAGGAATTCTGGCACGGGGATTCTGGGAATTGAAGTCCAAACCTCTTAAAATCCCCCAGGTTGAGAATATCAGTAGATACAGTATATATATGAGAATACCAGTCAGCAGTTTCCCATCCATCCCCGGGGGACGGGTGGGGGTGGCTGCTCGTTTTTATTAATGTATTGCATTTTTTAATTAGACGTTTTGAGGGAACATGATGAATTCGAGCGATCAATTAGAAAGGGAAGGAAGTGGAACGAAAGGACAGGCCGGATGAATACATGCAAATGAGTAAATGAGGGATTTACAAAAGGAAGTGGAGAGTATAATTTGTCAGGATGGTGTGAATGGATTGGAATAATTGAATATATTGTGACGGTTCACTCTAGGACGGTCGAAGCGAGGCATAAAATATCAGGACCATGGTCAGCGCTGTATAAATCACAATAGGAAATTGTGAGCGGCAATGAATTCCAACGTGCAACTGCTTGTTTTGAGTGACTCTTCAAAGTTACCACAGCACTGAAAAAAGTGACTTATGGCTGATCCTCACCCTTATGACTGTCGCAGCCTGCCCACAGTCACGTGATCAAAATTCATATGCTTGGCAACTGACTCGTATTTATGACACCGGTCGCGGTGTTCTGGGGGGGGGGGGGTGTCACGAGATCTCCTTTTGCGACCTTCTGACCAGCCGAGTCAACAGGGGAAGCCAGATTCACTTCACCACCTGGTAGCTGGCTTATCAACTGCGGGGATTCACTTTCACAACGGTGGCAAAAAAGGTCGGGAAATGGGGCAAAACCGACTTAACAACTGTCTCGCTTTAGCAATAGAAACGTTGGGCTCAAAAGGCAAGGAATATCTATTGGGGGGGGGGGAAGGAAGAGAAATAAAAACAAAACAAAATAAAATAAAAACAAATGAAAAATAATAAAATAAACAAAATAAAATAATAAAATATAATAATAAAATAAAATAATAAATTTTTTAAAAGGCAGTGGGGACGGAGAGCAGAGAGACCACAACACACACACATACACACACACCCCAAAACAGAAAGAGATTGTGGAATTAAATCATCCACTCGTGCCTGGGCAGCCTCGGCGGCCCTTGCAATGGCCGTGGCCCATCCACGATTTCTCGATGAATAATTGAAACGCTCTGATACATTTATTATCCCTTTAGTGCCAAAGTGGCACAGAAAGACTGGTGGTAATTGAAAAATAGAACACAAATCTCTCGTTGAAAGGCCTGTTTCTTATCGCAGAGTAAACATGTCAGGCTTAATAAACAAGGTGGAGAGGCAAGATGGGGAACCCAGGCCTGGCTGTTGATTCAACCGCTGATTTAGAACCCAGGGCCCGGTTTGCCTTAGGAGAAATGGGTCCAGTATGGTGCCTTTTTTTTTTTTTTTAAAGGTTTCAGGAGGACGTGGGGAAGGATAAACATAATAACAGCATTAATTAAAACAAGGGAGGTGAGGATGTTTTTTTTCCTTCTCTCCCCTCTGGGCTCCTATCGACCTGATCAAACGTCATTTTCTTTGTGTGTGTGTGTGTGTGTGTGTGTTTTCCCCAATTGGCTGGAAAGAAGTTTGGTGCCAAGCGAGATTTTTTGGCAGGGATTGCAAAACGGGCCCAATTTGAAGCTTGGCACGGCTTCCCTCCCTCCTGGGCCAGGAGGCGAGCAAACCACTTTGCAAGGATGAGTGTTGGCTTGGGCAACGGACAGGGGGCGAGAAGACGCCCCCCTCTCAATAGAGGCGTTTGGACCCCACAGAACTGGAGTGAGGGTCTCCAAATCTGGGCCCAGCCTTTGAATGTTTCCCCCCCTGCCCCCAGGCAGTGGCAGAGTTGCCCAAAAGGTGTCCTGAATCTGAGAGAGTTTTAAAAGAGGAGAGGGAGTTTTAAAAAAATATATGTGCAGGAGGCGCAGTTTGGAATAAAAAAAAGAACACAGGCAGCTGCCCGAAGGATCTGAAATTCAGATTATTTGTATACATCTGCTCCCCTCCTGCTAAAGAGGAGAGGTTTGATAAGCAGGAAATGCAGCCATTTCGAGGGGCTTCGTCTCTAGTTTTCAACATTTCAAACAGGAGAAACACAAGTGGAACAGAAGAAAGACACATATTTTATTTTTGCATTCATCGATATAAAACCAAGATGGAAGGAACCATCTGCATAGCCACCGCTGATAATAATCATTGGGGCAAACTGCAGCCACCTAACAGGTAGTCGTCAACTAATGACAGTTCATTTAGTGACTGTACAAAGTTACAATGGTACTGAAATCAAGAGACTTAGCACCCCTTTTTCAGAGTTACAATTGTTGCAGCATGTGTTCAAAATTCAGGTGCTTGGCCGCTGACTCGTATTTATGATGGTCACAGTGTCCTGGGATCACGTGATCCCCTTTTACAACCTTTTGACAAGCCAAGTAAATGCTGGATTCCCTTAACAACCGTGTGACTAACTTCACAAACTGCAATGATTGTTCTGACCCAAACCTGGCTTCAAGAGAGCAAACATGGGACAAAGGTAACAGCACAACCTTTTAACGTTTCATTTACGAATCTGGTTCCTTCATGGATAAAAGGCTGCTTCCAATTAATTAGCTCCAATAAAAAAGAGCCTTGTCAAGTTTTTGCAAGGCTGCCAAGAAAACCAGATAAAGTTGATTTAAACAATAAATCAAAAAGTCTCCAAACACCAACTCAGATATTCCCGAACGTCCGCAAGGCTTGAGTGTAAAAACTTATTTGCTTCCTGCAAAGAACTGTGGTTTCTCAGCTGGCTTTTATCTTCTCAGGGAGGGGCCATTACCTTGCAGCCTTACTCCCGAGTCGCCCGTGCTGCTGCAGCTGCTCTTTCCTTCGAGCAACCCTGCACACACACGCACTTGGCACAGGCTCCTCGGGAACCTCTTCCTCACTGCTGCCAGCCTCCACAATCTCCGAAGGCAGCACTCCACTCCCTGATGGTCCTGGCCCCATCCCTGCATCACATGCAGGGACTCCTCTCATCTGAGTCCTCGCTCCCTGAGACCTCAGCTGTCCGCACCCATTGTCGGCGAACCGCAACATTGATTCACTTAACAACTTCGGCAAGAAAAGTGGCAAAATGGGACAAAATTCACTGAACAACCGTATCGCTAACAACCGCAGTGATTTCTTTAACAACGGTGGCAGGACAGGTCATCAAATGGAGCAAAACTGCACTTAACCAATGCCTCGCTTAACAACAGAAATTTTGGGCTCCATTGTGGGCGTAAATGGAGGACTGCCTGTACAGCTTTTTGAGGCCTTTGAGCAATTTAGCAGATTTTCTAAGGAAAGGAATTGGGGATTATTTTGCTCCTGAAAAAAGAAAAAACCCACCTCCCCAGACACCCACATTTCAAACTCTAGGGAAAGAACATGATGGAGCAGAAATTCTTGAAGAAATCGATTATTCCCCCCACCCCCCCAAGAGGCAGCAAGGTTGGTTGGGGACCGGGTGCCCGAGGGAAAGGCTTAAAAATCTGGTATAAAAAGCAAAGGAAAGGAGAAAGGAATTCCTTTCTAGCTGCTGTGAGCACCTCCTTCCAGCCTGAAGGAGGATTGTTTGCAGAAGGAGGGACACAATGAGAGCTTGTCAAACAGGCAGACAAGCCGCCATCCAGCAGGGATTCGTCCCTTTTGTGGGTTTCAAACATACCTCGAAGAGAAAGCAAGTTAATTAAGGCCAGACCTGGAATACTGCATCCTAGTATTCGTCACCACGTTACAGAAAAGATGTTGAGACTTTGGGGAAAGTGCAGAGAAGAGCAACTAAGATGATTAAAGGCCTGGAGACAAAAACACATGAAGAATGGTTGCAGGAACTGGGTTTGACTCGTCTACAGAGAAGAAGGACGATTGGGGATGTGATAGCAGCCTTCCAGTATTTGAGGGGCTGCCCCAAAGAAAAGGGAGTCAACCTCTTTTCCAAAGCACCAGAAAGGCAGGACAAGAAGCAATGGATGGAAACTAACCAAGGAGAGAAGCAACCTGGAATTAAGGAGAAATTGTCCGACAGTGAGGACAATTAACCAGTGGAACTGCTTGCCACCAGAAATTGTGGGAGCTTCATCACTGGAGGCTTTTAAGAAGAGACTAGATAGCCACCTGTCTGAAATGGTATAGGATCTTGTTCAAGGGACTGGGCTAGAAGACCTCCAAGGTCCCTTCCAGCTCTATTCTGATTGATGGTTAAGTTGACAAGATGCAGAATTGCACATCCCAATTTTTAAAAAAATAAACAATAAAAATTGCTCCTTTCCTTGCTTCCTGTATGCCTGCTTTCCTGCTTGCCTTCTTCCATCACTCCCTCCTTCTTCCTTTCCTTTCTCTTCTCTCTCCTTCTCTTTCTTTCTTTCCCCTTCCTTCCTTCCCTTCCTTCCTTTCCTTTCTTTCTCTTTTCTCTCCTTCTCTTTCTCTCCCCTTCCTTTCTTTCCTTTCCCTTCTCTTTTCTCTCCTTCTTTCTTTCTTTCCCCTTCCTTCCTTCCTTCCTTCCTTCCTTCCTTCCTTCCTTCCTTCCTTCCTTTCCTTTCTCTTTTCTCTACTTCTCTTTCTCTTTCTTTCCCCTCCCTCCCTCCCTCCCTTCCTTCCTCCCTTCCTCTCTTCCTTTCCTTTCCCCTTTCCCTTCTCCTGGGAATCAGGCTCATTTAAACTTAAGCTTGTACATTGCATGACCTCTGTAGACGCCATACAGTAAATAAATAAAACGAAAAAGGGCACAAACGATTGATTGCAACGACGGGGTAAAAATCCAGCTTTTCTCCACCTTATCTTGAATATATTGTTGGTTGTTGTTTTTTAAAGGAAACTATCCTATGACATATCTTGTGTAAGCAGCTTTTGGGGGGATCAGGGAGAGGAAGCTTGTGGAAGCTTCTCTGATTGACAGTTTGTTGTTTTCTTCATTAGCTCAGCCCGACAGAGATTTATGGGGGATTTTTACAAATAGCCCAGTTCCGAGGTCCAGCTTTTTAACACCACGCCGAGATTTATGGCACTTAGTAGCAGGAGAGTGCATTAGCGGAAGGGCATCCATCTCTTCCAGGACCCTCCTGTCCCCCTCAAGCAAAATGCTCAGTCTCTTTCTTCCTCTCTTTTTAATTTGATTGCAAAACAACTTTTAAAGGCAGTCGGAAATAATAATAATAATAAAAAGAAACTTAAAGTAATGGACTGAAATTGTAGTTCTGGACAAGGACACCGGCAAAGTGGCAGCTGAATGGGTGCCGGGTGGAAAGGGAGGAGGAGGACGATGCAGAGGGGAGAAAGAAGGACCTGTCAAGCTTGATCTCAAGTCTATCAGCCAATCTTGGCTTTCAAAAACTAGAAAAGGATGGAGAGAGAATTCGCCCTGTTCAATCTCAGAAATGGTCCGTTCGGCTGAGCTTTTGTTTGTTATATGAAATTTGGAGGGGATGGTGAATGCCTTTCCTGAGAGGTTTAGTCCCGTAAATGAAATAAAAACAGGCTTTACAAAAATTGCTTTAGGGGGTGGGGCCGGTGGCTGCGGAGACACGTACTTTGGAAGAATTATTATTATTATTATTATTATTATTATTATTATTATTATTATTATTATTATTATTATTATT
>BLBF01000081.1:6664236-6676200 GCA_015471245.1 Laticauda colubrina
TCTTTCTTTCTTTCTTTCTTTCTTTCTTTCTTTCTTTCTTTCTTTCTCCTTCCTTCCTCCCTTCCCCCTCCCTCCCCCTTTCTTTCTTCTGTTTTCCTTTCCTTGGCCAGAATTCATGCTGGGGATTGAGTGACTGACTGACTGATTAAATTTGTTTGCTATTTCGCCCCAAGGCTACTCGGTCAAGGATTGAAGTTTCCACAAGCCAGCACAGAGGCTGGCTCAAATCCCAGACTCTTTGCTCAAACACCTTGAGGACTACACGCTTAGGAAAACCATTTATTCCAAGCGGACAGGCTATGGAAAGGCAGATAGGGAAGCCTCTTTAGCCAGGCCTCCTGCATGATTCTCTAGGTCAATTCCTCCCCATAAGAAGGCAATCCTGGCTAGCTGGGGGGGAGGAGGAGGAAAGGGGAGGGGCGAAAGAAGGGTCACTGCTAAGTTTGCAACATCAGGGTTTATTTGCAAGCGGGGGGGGGGGGGGGGGAAAGGTAAAAGGGAGGGGAGAAAAAGCCCCCCCCCCCCTTGGACCTTGTTTATCAACGTGAAAAAAAAAAAAAAGAGGAAAAAAAGGCTTGACAAGTCTGGAGTTTTAACGAGTGAAACCGAATGGGATCGCCCGGGTTCAGACATAAATAAGAGAGCCATTAATGCTGGCAAAGAGGTTGCTGGGAGGGGGCAGCCTTGAGGAAGGGTGGGGGGGAAGGAAGGGAGGGCTTTGTTTGCTAGACCCCTTCATCTCTTTGGCTTGCTGGCAGGCTCGATTGCAAGGCTGGCTTTGCAAATATTTGGACTCAGCAAGGGCTGGGCTGCACTCCTTAATGGGGGGGGGGGGGGAAGCGGTTTGCAGAATTGTAAACAGCCCCTTCCTTGTTGCAAGTTGTAGTGTTACCAAAGATAGGTGTGCAAGAGAAGCACCAAGCTCAAAGAACACCAAGGACCCCACAGTCATCGTTCTCCTCCTCTTCCTGCAAAGCCCATTCCCTTCTAGCATTGATAACGTTACCTAGTTTGGTAATGAAACATCTGCAACAAAACCACCAAGCTCAGAGAGCACTAAGGGCCATGTAGTCCTTCTCCTTCTCCTCCTCCATCTCCTCCTCCTCTTCCACTGTCATTTCTAGCACTGATGATGTTCCCTAGTTGGGCCATGAAATGTCTGCAAGAAAACCACCAAGCTCAGAGAGCATGAAGGAACCCACAGTCGTCGTCATCCTCCTCCTCCTCCTCCTCCTCCTCCTCCTCCTCCTCCTCCTCCTCCTCCTCCTCCTCCTCCTCCTCCTCCTCCTCCTCCTCCTCCTCTTCCTCCTCCTCCCTGCAACCTCCCTTTTCTCCTAATACTGATAATGTTCCCTAGTTGGGTCATCAAATGTCTGCAAGAAAACTGCCAAGTTCAGTGGGCACCAAGGACCCCACAGTTGTCATTGTCTTCCTCCTCTTCCTCTCCACAAAACCCATTACCTTCTGGCACTGATTATGTTACCTAGTTGGGTCTTGAAACATCTGCAAGAAAATCACCAAGCTCAGGGAGCACCGAGGGCCTCACCGCCATTCACAAACACGGGTTGTCCTTGACTTATGGCCACAGCCCAACATTGCCACTGCTTAAGCGAGACATTTGTTAACCGAGCTTTGCTCCATTGTACGACCTTCCGTGCCACCGTTGTTAACTGCATTGTTGCAGTTGTTAAATTAGGGGCATGGTTGTTAAGTGAATCTGGCTTCCCTCATTGACTTTGCTCATCAGAAGGTCACAAAAGGGGACCATGTGACCCGGGGACATTGCGACTGTCATAATTGCATCTGAAGTTTGATCACGAGACCATCGGGGATACTGCAACGGTTGTAAGTGGGGAAAACAGCCTTAAGTCACTTTTTTCAGTGCTGTTGTAATTTTGAACAGTCACTAAATGAATGGTTGTAAGTTGAGGACTAATTTGTATCCTGTTCTACTAGCCTCTCGGCTGCTTGCATAATTATTGGCTATTGGAAGAGGCTGCCCAGTGTTGCTCTGTAGGAGTAACTGATCTTGTCTGAACTTTTCTACTAAACTTTCTTGAAAATGAGGGCAGCTGGGGGTGAAGGGGAGGAGGGATTTCCCCCCCCCCCTTCATAGAGGGGTGGGAGACTTAATTTCTTTCTAGCCCAAGTGAGCTTCAAATATGCTTATTTATAAATCCATTCCATGGCATTTAAGAACTAAGCCACAGATTAAAAGAAGAAGAGGAAGAAAAAAATTACAGGAAAGCTTGCGTCGGTTAAAATATATATTTTTCCCTTTCATCCGAGCACGTTCTCACATATATGTTTGTATGCCTGTTATCCTAAAAATGTGCTTGGATTTGTTTTTTTTACAACCACATTTTCTGGCTGCCAAGAACGGCAGTGAAAAATTTGGAGAAGGACCCAAAGAGAAAACTGGTTAAATGGAAAGCAAGCCGGTTTGCTTAAAAAAAGACCGAGATTCCCCTCTCCGTCACAAGCCGGCATGTATCCCTGTTCAACCATCATTGCAAGAAATGGCTGCATTTCACCACCAAATAAAAAGATGGAAATTCCTGATGATTATAGTCCTTGAAAGATTGGTTGTTGTTGTTTTTTTTCTTTTTTCTTTTGGCATGTTTAAAAGGAAGGCAAAATACAGCTGCAGACACACTTGGTTTATTTTCTGTTTTTACTTCGTTTTATTTTTGGTGAGCAGCGAAGAAGGCTGGCTTTTATTCAGGGACGCTTTAGATTCTGATGTTTCCTGATGCTTTCTGTTCTTGTTCAGGGGGCAGTAAACAAATTTAGGGAACAAACAAGTAAAACCAGGACCTACAAGATGTGGAAATCCAACAAGTCGGTTGACAAGATATGTGAGGAATGTTCGCTTGAGCGTGTTGGACTTGGGCAGCTTGAAAAGAATCTCTCATGCAGCACAGAAAGCTTTAATACTAGGCAGGAGACAGGGATGGTGATAGCTAAATCCCAAGGGAATCTTTGGTCCACATTTGGTAAAATGTGTCGGCCTTGCGGGAGAAACCAGACAGAAATCGCAACCGGGTAAATTTAATTCTGTTTTATTGTAAAGCTAGCTTGACAGAGTCTGGCTGGTCTGAAAGTACAATTCTTCCGCTGTCAATATTTACAGGCTGAGAAACTTAGAGGAGGTCCATTGTGAGCCTCTTCCCTTGCCCGCTATAGGTAGCCCTCAAATTATGACCAAGATGGAGTCCCAAATTTCCCATGCTAAGTGAGACGGTGGTGAGCTTTGCCCCATTTTACGACTTTTCTTACCACAAGGAATCACTGCAGTTGTTGGCTTTATTTAGGTTAATCCCAGTGTGATGACCCGGAGTGTAACACTAATGTAATAAAATCCAAAATGTAAATAAATGTCCTTTAATGCTTCCAACTTGGCTCCACTGTTCAATAGTTCTCGGTTGGAGATTAAACTTATTCAAAAATAGTCTTCAAAAGAAAGCAATACAGTCTGAACTTAATGAGCAGATGGAGGTGAAATAAAAAACTAAAACAAACTACAATGAAAGAATTTCCACAACGGACCAGGATAAGTAATTACCAACTTCAAGGAAATAACAAGGCACAGTCTGTTAGAAGGATACCAACCAAGATAACTTCAGCCCAAAATAAAACACGCTTTGCTTCAAGCAACCCTGTGTTTTAACCGTCTCTCTTATATACTATTCTCCCCAGCTACAACCAATGAGGGGGATCATGGCCACTTCCTCTCTCATAAGCCAAGTTGTTTCTTTTTCCGGTCTCTTGTTCAGGATTGAACAATGAGGCTTTAAGGATGTGTTTATAGAGAAGAGAAGTGATATGAGAAAAAGAAAACATTAAAAGAAAGTGATAAATTATTAAAATTGTGTATATTTGTTGAGATGAAAGGAAAAGTCATTTCTTTATACATTTCTTTTTCTCTATTACTATATGCAAAAGTTTGTTTTCTATTCTGCCAACCATCTGACTGATTGACCAATTTCATTTTTTTAATGGCCTCGCTAAATCAATTATATAAATGAACTGCTATCACAAGCATTTTTGGGATTTCTGGGATAAATTTTCACTCAGAATTTTTGTCTCGCCCTAAGAAGCTGAATAGAAATTGATAACAAGAGGCCTCCGAAGGCTGCCTCCCAGGAAAATAACCAGAGCAAACAGCGATACGGTTCACAAGAATTGCTAAAATGCAGATTTCCCCAAGCAGTGGTTTATGGAAGAATCCACCACTGGCTGAATTTAGAAAACAATCCATAAATTCTTAAACAGGGTCTAGAAATCACAGGGAAGAGAATAACAGAGTTGGAAGGGACTTTGGAGGTCCTTCTAGTCCAACCCCATACACCATTTCAAGCAAATGGCTGTCCAATCTCCTCTTAAAATCCTCCAGCAATGGAAGTTCACATAAACACATGTTCACATAACATGCAAGAAAAGCACAATCCCACAACATGCACACTTCCAAAAACATTCTTTTCATGAATGTGAAGAGAGGCAGAGTTTCATGGCAGATGGTTTTGATTCTCCCCACCACATCCCTCCAAAAGAGAAATAAATGCAGGACTGGCTTTGCAATGGCTATTATTCACTAAGGCAACGACATGGGGGCAAAGTAAATATGAGTTCTTGAGTAGCAGACACAGAAAGAAACCACAGGACGTAAAGAAAGAGTCACTTTAGCAGCAAGGGAGGGAGCACTTAGCTACTTTTGATTTAAAAAAATGAAAGAAATAAAACAGAACGAAGCAAAGAAAGGAAGGGAATAAAGTGAAAGCGAAAGTAACATAAAGTGGAAGTAAAAATGAAAGGTGAAAGTGAAACTGAGGGTGAAGGCGGAGATGAAGGAGAAGCTGAAGGGGGAAGTGAAGTGAAAGTGAAATTATGTGAAAGTGAAAGCTAAAGTGAAGTTAGGTGAAAGTGAACGAAGGTGGAAGTGAAATTTGGTGAAAGTGTGAATGAAGGTGAAGGTGAAGGCAGAAGTGAAGTTAGGTGAAAGCATAAGCGATGTTGAGTGAAAGCGAATGTAAAAGAGAAAGAAGGGGGAAGTGAAGTAAGGTGGAAGCGAAAGTGAAAGCCAAGGTGAACGTGGAAGTGAAATAAGGTAAAGTAAAAGGTGCAACAGGCCTTTGGAAGTGATTGGACTCTGGTTCCCATCACGGCCAGCAATCAAAGAGGATGGATTGTGTAGTCTCACAAATTCTGGATGGCCTTAGGGATCATGTCAGCTGGCAGGGAACATCTGCTTTTGTCACAGCTGGGCAAGATGTGAACTAGATCCAATCCAGCTGGGCCTTCTTTACACCCCAAACATCTGCTGGGCCAGCCACCTGCCTTGTGCCCGGATCCTATTTTCCTTCCCTTCCCTTCCCTTCTCAATCAGCCGAGATATTAACTGCAAAGCCATGGAGGAGGAAAAAAATCTATCAATTAGAAAACTTACCGCCGCCGCCTCCCAGCAGGGAACTATTAGCTAAAAGGAAAACAGAGATAAAAAAGAGGTTGTTAAATTGTTGTATGGTTAGGAGCTATTTTGGTTGATTCACATGCTCACGAGTTATTGCACAATTTTACAATCTACAACCTGTCCCTGACGGGACCCAGAACTTGAAAGGAGCATCCAAAAATTGGGATTTTGGTTTATCTCCTGAGTCCCATTCAGGGCTAGGATCAGTCCAGAACCACAAATCCTAATGGACTGATATAGTTTATAATAATATAATGTCATGTTATGTCATGTCATAATATAATATAACATAACATAACATAACATAATATAATATAATATAATATAATATAATATAATATAATATAATATAATATAATATAATATAATATAATATAATATAATATAATATAATATAACATACATATCATATAACATAACATACATATCATATAATATATAATATAATTAATATAATATAATTAATATAATAATATTTATATTGTCATGCCCCTGTCGGAATCTGACTTGGAGGAGGAAACTGAACAGCTGGCAAGCAGTGGGAGTGTGGCTCTGTTGACTGTGGAAGAAACTGGGGAAGGGCAAAGTCTGACTGAGCAGAGCAGGAGAGAGGTACAGCAAGGGAGGGAGTTCAGATGAAGATCCAGGCCCACCTCTTCTTCATCCTAAGGCATGCAGGGAGGAACAGAGAAGGAAGCAAGATGCGTTATGTGGCTTATGGGGGAGGAAAGGGCCCTGATTCCCTTCATTAGTCACAGGTACGAAAAGAGTGTATAAAAAAGGCAAGCTGCACACAGCAAGTTGTTGGGAGCAAATGTGACTTTCTCCTGTGTTGTAGTAGCTTATCTTCCCAACTGTGTGAGTTTTGCCATGTTTTCAAGTCTGAAATTCCTACTCCTGCCCTGCCAAACTAATTTCTTCAGTTTGGTTTGTTTGGATTTTAAGTTACAGTTTGTGTGTGCCTTGTTTTGGACTGAAGTTTCTATAGTCAAAGGCTGTTCCTGGGAGACTTTTTCTCCAGCCCGAAAGTAACCAGGACATTGGGGAAAAAATTGGAGCTAATAAAGGGACTCTTCTTGCTTATCTGACTGTGTTGCCTTTGTGCCACACTCCTTTGGGTCATCACATATATATATATAGGCAGCTTAGATTTTAAAGCTATGCAGGGAGTCTTTGACAATTATTTTGTTTGGTGACCATTTCAAGTTTCAACGGCATTGGAAAAAGTGACTCATGACCTTTTTTCACACTTAGATCACAGTCATGTGATCAAAATTCAGACCTTTGGCAACTGACTCATATTTATGACAGTCGCAGCATCCCCTGGGAGTGACATAATCTTCCTTTCTGACAAGCCAAGTCAATGGGGAAGCCAGATTCACTTAGCAAGCTTGTGACTAACTTAACATCTGCTGTGAGTCACTTTTTTTAAAGCACTGCTGCAACTTTGAACGGTCATTAAACAAACTGTGGTACGTCAAGGACTACTTGGTTAATCGTAACTTTAGGAGGGAGGGAAAGGAAGAATATAAAATTGCAGAAGGAACTTGCAGCCTTTTGGAATAAAACAAACCACCAACCTCTCCTGATTATCCCACACATTTTTGTGAAATGCTCTCAGCCGCTTGAAGAACCTTTTGCTGTGTTTTTGCTGCAGAAGATTAGCATAGCTACATTTTTAGAAACAGCCAGCAAAGCAACTGGGGTCGATATTGTCCAATTAACACAGAGGGATTTAATTCTGAGCAGAAATCTACGTGCCCAACTGCACTGTTATTCTGTGGTTTCATCTATGGGGATCTCCCCCCCCCCTTTCTTTATTTTTCTACATTTGACTTGCTTAGCTGGGTTTTGTTTTGTTTTTTCCATCGCAGCCCCTTACTTGGGATGAAAGGCTAGTTATTAAATAAATCCTTATTTTTTCAAAAGCTGAATCTTGAGGGATCCCAAATTAACTGAAACGGTACGTCCAATCTACAGCGGGTCATGGACTTAGGATGGCATTTGGGACCAGGTTTTCTATTGTAATTGAAAGTGTTATTGTAAGTGAGTGGCAATCATTTGTATAACCCTTTTTTTGGTCCACAGATGTTAGAAGAACTACTGCAGTTGCTGGTTGGGGAATTCTGGGAGTTGAAGTCCACAAGTCTCAAAATTGCCTAGTTTGGAGAACCCTGCACTAAGATATATCCTGCTACTATTGTATGCTAATAGGGTACCCGTGTTTTGCTATGAAACTATCAGCATCCACCGGTACTCATCTGGCTAGTGTCCTGTCAGTGTGTGAGAGAGTTGAGGGCTGTTTGGAAACTGAAAGAGTATTTGCTGTGTGAGCAAGAAGGAGAGAAGCAAGAAGCCTGGGTATGGCTTAGCCCAACTGTTCTGTACTAAAGCAGCTTGGTGCTGTGAAACTGAAACTGAACCTCCTCTCCTCTGCTTGTGTTTTGCATTTGGAAGAGATTCTTTTCAGGTGGGGAGGGGAGTAGAACTCCTTAGCATCAGAGCCTGTTAATAATAATAATATAGGAAATTCTAATGCTCTGATGGTCACTTGGAAAAATCCTTTCTTAGTGAGCACCTAGAAGCCAAGAGGAACATATGTGCCAGATTTCAAGTTTGTAGGCTTTACGATTCTGGAGATTTGGTGATGATGCATGAGGGGTATTTCGCTTTATATATATGTATATGGCTCAATGTTGTGAAAACATGGTCATTCGTGGGCCCAGGCTGATAAATACCTCTGGTGCAGCTTTTAAGAGTGGCACCCGTTTCCCACTCGGTTACATCCCTGCCCACCCCCGCAAAGCTGGCAATCACAGCCTCCCCATGCCCATCCGTGCCCTAGCGCTTTGCACCTGTTTCAGGAGGTTGCCTTGGCAACAGGAGCATGCATGTAAGGATGTGCTCACCTCAGAAATACCCACCGCGGAATGGGTCCCAGGCGCCCTGGGAAATCAGCCAGCTGTTCCCAGAGGCTGAACTGAGAGAAGGGAGTTTGTGTGAAAGGGACAGAAACCCTGGCCGACAACCCCTCCCAAGACAGGGAGGGTGAGGAGGGGCTCTCACTCAGCCAGGCTGCAGGCAAAGTGGGCTGGCATTAACTTTGCAGGGCAGCAGGGGAGATAGAGAGACAGATGATAGGTGGATTAGACAGATATAGATGATAGATAGGTAGGTAGGGTAGATAACAGGTGGATGGATGGATATAGATAGAGATATATAAAGATATCCTATATCTTCATCTATCTATCTATCTATCTATCTATCTATCTATCTATCTATCTATCTATCTATCTATCCATCCATCCATCCATCTATCCTATCATCCATCCATCCATCTATCCAACTATCCTATTATCCATCCATCCCATTATCCATCCATCCATCTATCCCACCATCCATCCATTTGGATAGCTAGAGGGATGGAAGAATGGATTAAAATGTAGGATGGGTGGATGGATATGACTACTTTTAATCTTTGAAAATGCCTTTTAAAAAATCTGAAAAGGGGTCTACACTGAAGCTTTGCCCTGCAAGTCACCGGTGTACTGTTATTCAAAGATGGAATGAATGTGAGACTTTTATCCAGGAAACTGAAGATCCCGCTATTCTCCCTGCAGGTCCTGTTATCAGGAGTAGAGACCGCTCCCACTGAGAGTTTTTCTCTCCTATTTCACTCTGGAGGATCCCTTGTTTGGGCTGCTGGCTTTGTCCCCCACCCCTTCCAAATACTACGGCCTTCTAGCCTCAAGTGGCCACCTGGTCTTCGGTGCTCCTGCACCTAAGTTTGCATTCCCTGTTTGAGCAGAGGTTGGACTAGTTGACCTCCAAGGTCTCTTCCAGCTCTATTCTATTCTATTCCCCAACCAAAGGCGGTCAGTCAGGGTGTTTTGTCAACTGCCACCGTCCCCACTGTCACTGCAACCATCATAAATACATGCCAGTTGCCAAGAGTTTTGATCAGGTGATTGCAGGGATGCTGCAACAGTTGTATAAGTGTGAAAAAACGGCCACGTTGCTTTTTTTCAGTGTCATCATAACTTCGAATGTTCCCTAAACGTGGGTTTTAAGCCTCTGTACCGCAAACCCTGCAACTCTCCTCGGCAGGAATATCAATAAGGGAGAGGAATCTGACATGGCTGAAAGCTACCAGGCTCCGCAGCGTTATCCATATTGTTTTATTTTAAAATATGTAGATGTTGCATTTCTCCATAGCCCCCCCTCCCAAGCATCTTGTAATCTGGTGTGTGGGGCGGACGGGGGGTGGGGAGCGGGGAGGAAAAGGAGGAATAAAATAAAACTACATTCATAAAATCAATATGTGAATTGCCTATCGATTTCACGCCAGACCATAAAAGTTACATTCCGTTCGCCGAGGAAATTTCTGTGCTAGGTGACTTAACGGAAGTGCCGTTGAACAGGTGGGCTTCAGACCGGGGGGGGGGGGGGGGCGGCAAGACATCTATTTGGGCTTTTTATGTTTCAAGGAGCTGACAAGCTGTCTTTTCTAGAAGGGGGAGTGGAAAGAATTAAGAGGGTGTTTGTGTGTGTTTAAAAGAAAAGGTTTAAGCACGGAGCTCTTCAAAATCTGGTTTTTGGATCACTGCACATTTCTCTCTTTTTGTTTGTTTTCTCATTTGTTTATTTGCATCCCTCTTTCATTATTTCTACAAATAACTCAAGGCGGCGAAAGTAGCTAATTCTCCCTTCTCCTCCTCTTTTCCCCACTACAACAACCCTGTGAGGTGGGTTTGGTAAGAGAGAGAGTGAGAGTCACAGGCCCAAAGTCACCTAACTGGCTTTCATGCGAAATGTGGGACTAGAACTCACTGTCACCTGGTGATTGCCCAACATCACCTAGCTGATTTCCATCTCTAAGACAGGGCTAGAACTCACGGTCTCTTACTTTTTATCTGGATGCTTTAACCACTAGACCGAACTGGCTCTTTAACTAATTAATTAATTAATATTTATTCGTTAACTAGTTAACTAATATTTGTGGAGCAAATGCACGGTTCTGTCCTTCTCTGCTAAACGTTCCCGACTGAAACATCGCAAAACACGTTCAGATCATAATTCCAAGCGAGTTTAAAGGAGGAGCTATAAATCTTGGGCCCACTTGGGCCCTCCAACTAAATTCTTCTGAGCTCCAGAGCTTTGCAAGGTCACCCTGGAAAAATCTGAATCCAGAGAAAAGCTAAACGTTGGGATGTTGTAGAGCAGATTTTTTTACCAGATAGGACTCTCCGGCACCTCGAAGACGGAACTGAAAAAAAGGAATTAGATCAGGGTTGGGGTTACCCTTATCCTGGGGGGCCTCAAATGGGGGGTGGGGGGTGTCTTCCCACTTCTTTGAGCCCCCTCTCCTTCACTCCTTTTGCTTCCTGGATGCTGAAGCATGAAGCCTTTTTGAATGGCTGGTTTCTCCTGCCCGAGGAAGCGAGAGAAGCCGGGGACTGTTTTAGATGGAGCTTGTTTTTTGATTCTACGGAAAACTGAGTCTTCTCTTCCCTGCTTTTCAGAATTAGACAAGCCAAGAAGAGCCTGGCTCCCAGGAGGAAGGGGCAGTCATAATTTTGACAAGGCAGAGAAAGGAGAAGCCAAATTGCCAAAAAAGAAAAAAAAGAAAAAGTGTGTGTGTGGGAGAGAGAAACACACCAACCATTTCCCAGCCTTCGCTTCAGGAAGGCTGAAAAGGAGTGGGCGATGGGTAAGAAGGAACAACTGTTGCCTTTTCTGTCGAATCTAAAGGAGACTATCGTGGAATATCATATGGAAGTCTGGAGTTTGAAAAGTGGGGCTTGTCGAATCAGCGGGGTTTGCTATTCTGCCAGTTGTCTCAATGCGCCGGCCCCGCCGGGTTCCTGCTGCTCCAGGTCATTCCCCATCCAACCCCTCACCCTGCCAATCTCCCGACAGAACAAGCAGGCTCCTGTCAATCATGCCTGCAAAAGGCTTCATCGTCGGCCTCCCCAAGCGGGCTCGGATGGACCCGCTGACCTAATTGAACTTGTCAGTTCTTCCTCGGCTCCGGAGCCTGCAGGCAGCTGGCAGAGAGTGATGGGGGAAGGGGTGTTTTGGGGTCGGATGGACGATCGTCTTCCAGAAGGCGATATGGATCCCCCCACCCCTTCTCTGTGCCAGGTTTCCAGCAGGATGCTGGATTTCATCCTCCAAAGGGCTGTTTTTAATCCATCAGAAGATAGGCAAGTGACTCTGAAAGTAGGACTCCTTGGTGTTCTCTGAGTTTGGTGGTTTTCTTGCAGACGTTTTAATGACCCAACTAAGTCACATCATCAGTGCTAGAAGATAGTGGGGATTGTGGAGTGGAGGAGGAGGAAAACTGTGGGGTCCTTGGTGCTCTCTGAACTTGCTTGTTTTCTTGCAGACGTTTCATTACCCTAATTAGGTAATATAATCAGTACTAGGAGGAAATGGAGATTGAAGAGAAGAAGAAGAAGAAGAAGAAGAAGAAGAAGAAGAAGAAGAAGAAG